>JAYKAV010002883.1:284483-396508 GCA_035582835.1 Phoebastria nigripes | reverse complement strand
AAAAAAAAAACCAGAAAAGAAAGCATAGAAGAAACAAGGAGAAACTAAAGCATGTTTTCTTTTTCTACATACCATTAACCTCTGGAGATCATATTGATAAATGCTAAGTGACGAACTAGGAGGCAGGGGCTCTAATTCCCAATCCTGCAACATGTCAGACTGTGCTAGGAATTTGTGTAGTGGGGCAGAGGGAAGGGGGAGGATGCAGGAAACTTTCAGAGTCAGCACAGGACCTCTGTATGGGCAGTCTCTCAGGCCTGAGGAGAGCCTGAAGAGAGGCCTGCTTCTGTCCCTGCGCTGAGCGGAGGAGCAGGCCCTTTCCTCCACTCTGGAGCCGGGCTGGAGCCCCTCTCTCAAGCACCACAGGGCGCCGAGGCTCTGGGCAGCTTTGGGCCACAGCTCGCCCTGCAGCGCAGTGCTGTTAAGTGCTGCACTCTAGCCCCGAGCAAGGAATATCTAAATGCAGACAATCCACCAGCTAATCATCAAAGATATCTTTTTTCCAAGTTATTTACAAGTAAGATATACCAGGTTATTAAACACCGGGATATTTTGTTAGGAATGTATACAGGGCTGTGGTAGCCTAGCAGCAATAAGATGAATGCCTTGATTGCAAAGGCACATTTAGTGCCTATAATTGTTTCCTAAGATCTATACCCCTGGTTTTAAGCCTTTTTTTTCCTACTTCCACAGCATATCAGACATTAAGGAGACATGAGATACTCACACAGTCTACATGGGAGAGGAAGGATGGAGTTGTACTGTGCCTTTCTATGCCATTTCATTCTTTATGTTCACATTTTTTCCCCATTTCCTCTACAACATCCTGCTTTTAAAATGATATAAGCATTCATCTGAAACTGTGGAAGCATCATTTGAACCCAGGATCAAAGTCATGAACAAAGACTAAACCAGATTTCCCTCTCACTCTCATTTACAGAGATCTCATTTCTCAGCATCTGCCGCTTTATTTCAATGTCACCTTTCAGCAGCCTTTTGGCAAGAATTCTGTATTCATGTATAAGCTAATGCATTTGTATTTGGTTAATATATGCATTATGACCTTAACCATCCTTAAACATTATTCTCCTCTCTACATTTATATGCCTTTAAGTGTGCTAGTTTTAAATGTTAAGTGACAAAGTCAAAATAATTTGAAATAAGTTTGAATCTGTTTGAATTCTTTGCCCATATCCAAATTCGAAATTCCGTATTAAAATAGAACATTTGCTCATTGTTTTTTCCCCCACCTGATCATTAGTTTCTCTCAGGGGAAACGCACTGGCAAAATCACAAAATATCAGCGCCACAATGGAAGAAACATGGAAGAATGCCACCGAGTAAAAATATCCTCTCCGAAAGTCAGTATGCAGGAACATAAAAATGTCTGGGAACTCCTGGGTCATCATCCCCCAATCCCAGTTACCATGACACAATAGGCTTTTAGTCTACTGTGGGCCACAGTATGGCCTGACCACAAACATCACTAACTGCAAAATGTAGGGGTTTTAGTACAAAACACCAAAAAACCCACAAAATCTATAATGCACCATTAAACAGAGAGCAAGAAAAAAATCAATTTCATTGTCAGCTTCTAAGTAAATCTACTGTGTGTCTGGAAGTAGACATATCAAATACACCTTTCTGGACCATGCCAGCGTCTGAATTGGTGCTCCAGGGCGTCACCCCAGCCAGTCACCTCAGATGGGAGTCAGCAATGTGCCACCTGGAATCAGCACTTGTGCCTTCACACAAAAGGAAGGAGCATTTGTCCAGGGAAAGTGCACGTCATTCAGAACCAATATCTTGAAATAAATCATGAGCAAGTTTAATTAGTGAGCAGCAGTAAAGTAATTTAACATTTATGAAGATAGAGAAAGGCAGCACAAAATAAGAGTAACACAAGAAGGAGTGATGAGAATAGACTCTCATGAAACACATTGCCATCTAAAATGTGATTTAATATGATCAGTTCAGTAAATCTGAGAATATTAAAAATGTTCTTCAGTTGCCAGTAAAGAAGCTAGCTTCCTCCTGTTTCAGTAGACCTGAAAAGGGAGCAAACTGCTGAAATGAGGAGAATTATACTCTGAGATAAGTCCATAAGACTTCTACTCCCTACCTCTGGAGTGGTAAATACATTTCAAAGCCCTGGGGTTACTGTACACCTCCAGCACTTAAACCAAATTCTCTACCTAGAATATGAAAACCAGAAAGGAATGTAGTGAGCTATTTACAATTATCTGGTCTGAAGCAATATAGTGTAAAAAGCAGAGATACAAAAAAGTAGCCAGGAAAGCAGCTGGTAACTATGCACCAATGTTCAAAACAGATTTAGGCCAGATATGAGAGCAGGGTTTTGTTGTTTTTTTAGGAAGAATATTTTGCCCAGCAAGGCATATTTTACAGCCTTAGGGTCCCTATACAAATAAAACTGCAGATCTCTTAGAGGAATGCATGCAAAATTATCCTGAAGTTATGTATTTATTATTATAAGGCTGAAAAAAGAACCAAAGGAAATGCTCTAAGAGGAACCATATGCTGAAACATTATTCACCTTTTATCCTTGAAAACATGTTTTTAATGTGGGCACTCTGAAGGCTTATTTCAGCCAAGCAGTAGCCTCTGCAGCTGCTGACCCAAGAAAGCTTTCAGGCATGGCAGTCATGGAGGCTTATATATGAAATCCAATGGTAAATTTAAACTATTGCAGCTTCCCATTCCGTGTTAAAGACCACCCTACTATTGCCCTGAGCTCTAATCTCTTTGGCCCAAATTCTCATCTGAGTTACAGGACAAAGCGATTCCCCTGGGTTCAGGAAAATACCATTGGGTTTGTTCTACCCATAGGACTGAGATCAGCCGTCCAGCTGCCACCAAGGATGAACACTTCCCAGTATTCATCGGTTGGGCAGGGACTGGGGAAACTTGCTGCACTGGAGCTGAAGTGAGAGGCAGCAGAGCGGAGATGTGGTGACCGTTGACCTGACAGGTCCTGCTGCCAGCGGGGTTGGTGTTTCTAGTGTTTCCTGGGTGTCACCAGAGACAGGTGGAGATAAGTTGGGCTGAGAGGACACCTTCTCAAAGGGGGAAAAGCAAGCTAGCACCATTTTTTCTCCAGTGCATTTCCTGCCTTCAGTCTCCTACTGCAGGCTCTACTGCTGCCTCCAGATGTGATCCAGCTACCTTGCTGCTGTCAAGAAGAAGAAGGTGACTGTTGCAGTGCTTCTTTAAATGATAATATTCTGTATCAGCTAAGGTAAGTCACCGGCCTGTGCAGCTCTTCAGCTTAGGGTCACAGATACTTGTAAAGATATTTATTGTCATGACATTTTGAGGAAGGCCTATTCTCATTTTAGCTTTAGTTAGCACGTTAAATCATAGCAGGAAGATGGGAGATTTTCATTAGAAATACTGTCTGGAATAGAGCAAGCCATTGCCAGAAGTGGAATTGCAAGAGGGGCTCAGGGACTGCAGTTCCCTCTTCTGCAAACGCAGTTTCCACTCCGCTGTGGAGGGAGGAGGCTGTATCTGCTCCCTTCCTCCACTCACCCCAGCTGGCAACATGGTCCTGGCCTGGATACTAAGTAAATGTTATTTTGTCTGTTATATCTGTGACCAATAATACAACTTGCAAAAAAGTTAGGGACTGGGCAGTGTGTGAAGGCTGTTGACCCACGTGTGCCCTGGAGCACTCAGCCAAAGCCAGGCTCTGTAGCCCTCCTTTCACCCAGATGGTAATCTTTTATTTTCTTATTTAAAAAAATGCTTTGTATTAATTGTTAAGTTATTATTAGATGTCTGTAGGGACCATTAAGACCTGGGTGGTGTGCAGTGCTCAAGGACACACTGCGGAGTGTGACCTCAAGGCTCTCATGGTAGGCTTGAAGTCATATAGGACATCGCTGGGGCTGCTGCTCCCATTGTCAGCAGGAGCAAACTTTGAGTTTCTTATTGTCTTTACTACTCCTCAGAAACCCTTCTGGTCCACAGGGACAGAGCTTGTGTTTGTACAAGAAATGCCGCAGTGCGTTCACTTTCAATATGCAACATTACCTGTGGTGAATGGAATTAAATGATTTTACATATAAAGTGGTTATGTAAAATTAATCCTAAATAGTTTTAAAAGGAAATCCTTCCTAGAATGATGCTCATAAAGCAGATTTTCACTCAGATGTTTTTAGTCTGTCATTGTTGCCCCTGCAGCTATTATTTTGCCTTTCATGCCATGACATTGCTGGATCTGAAATGTCAGAAAATGGGCTTCCTATCTGTCACCTAAAGGAAGAGTTGCTGCCAGCATGAGGTCAAGACAAATTAAGTAAAACTTCAAGGGCAGTGTTAGCGGGCTTCTTTAAGTATTAAAAATCTTATTTAGAAGTACAAATATTACTCAACAAAGTGAAAGAGAAGACCAGTAAAAACTATTATTACTTACATGCACACATGCGTGCAGACAGACAGGCAGACGCACACACAAACTACACTCACACTAGTAATAAATAAAGGGAAAGAGTTGAACTGAAGACTGAAAGAAAGGGTGTGAATTCAATGGAGCTGTATAAAATCACTGGAGAAGGCAAACCAAGCTGCAGCAGGCATTTCAACTCTCTCCTTATATGGTGCCCAGCGCTAGCTCTTTTACTGCTCATCATTTAAGCAGAAATTCCCACTGAAGTGTTAGTTTGTGTTCTGTGAATTACTAGATGGAGGCAGTGGTGAATTCAACAAGGGGGTTTTTTTAAGTGTTAGCTACACCCAAGAGGTGAAATGCTGTCCAAAGTCAAAAGGTAAAATCCTGGTCCCACAAAAGTCAATGGTAAAATCTCCATTGCCAGGCACTGATTCTCCAGGTTATTGTCTCCTTCAACCCATTTTTTGTGTTCTGAGAAACAAAGAACTTACATGCATCTGAAACCTCTTTAGGAGTGTCTTTGACTCTGTATCTGTGGGATCCTGAATACCTGGGGAAAAAAAATATGGCCCAGTCTTCTCAAAGGAGAACAGGCTGAAGAACTGGGAGTGGCAGTCCCATCCTCCCCCACACAACCTCCAGTTAGTACCTCTGAAGAAGTTAGCGCCAGCAAAGAACTTCACCCAAACTGCTGTACCCTCACAGCCAACCCCACTCAGACACGGTGTTGCCTCACTCTTCCCCGCTGGCAAGGGTCAGGGCACAGGGTGCTGACGCCAGAGCATATGTGCTAGCCACCGTGTGAGGTGCCTGTCCCTGGCAGCAGGTCCTACAAGAGGGACAAGTGGTGGTGGACAGTCCCTCCTGGAAGTTGTGTTTTCCAATGGGGCACTGTTAAGAGAGGCCCTGTCCCCCCACTGGCCTTGGATCAGCAATTATGTTTCAACAACAAGAATACCATTCAAATGGGAAGAGAAATACGGACCTGAGAAGGATGGTTTGACCGCAAAAAGCCAAAATACCTTTGCAATTTTCAACTGTTTAAAGATGATAGAAGGTAGGGTTTTATGCAGACGTTGTAGACTAAGAAATCACGTTTCAGGATCCAGCAATCCTCAAAAGGATTAAATCCTTAAATTCAGCAGTATTTTGAAATGTTAGCATTGATCAGGCATGTAAGGTAGAAAAATTCTGTCTCTCTGCTTGTAGACAGCAAAAAGCCGTTCACACTCAGCTACCTGAAGGAAGAAGTTTTGCATGTTGGGTCTTCAGATGGAATTCAAACTACAGTCTTCAGGTGCAAATGAATTCTTCCAAGCGCCGCTCCCTCAAGCTCCACTGCCATCATTTACAGTTTGTCATGTGTTCCTACATATTTCCTAATTTCCTACCTTGCACCCATAAAAAGGGAGGATGAGAGAAGTCCCCAGCTTTCAAATACTCCTTCTTGGAAGACCAGGAACAATTTTGGAACAGAGGACATGATAATATGCCCATCACAATCTAAATGACACAATCTAAATTGCCCACAATCTAAACGACAATGTGCAGCATCAGCTTTTAAATGTCAAGGTCATTTGTGGTATTTCTATTTTGAGTAAAATGGCTCCTGCTGTTTCCATGGTTTCACCTGAAATACGTACTGAGCCTCATTGTTAAGAACCTTGAAACCCAACCATTCTAATAAAAAAAAAAAGATATCCTCTTCTGTAGGTAGTTAATTTGCATTTAAATACAAAGCAATCTGTATTTACCCTGGATGGGTTTATGGATCTCTACATTGCATTTGTGAACAAAAACAGATGTTTGGATTCTCCAATTTACCCTTCTTTTTGGCATATTGCACAATTGTAGCTTTAATTATTTCTACAGCATAGATTGTTTCTGCAGTAGAAGAATCAGCTTTATTGTTTCCTACATGTAAGGAAATATCAGCTTTATTAAAATAAACTATTGAGAAAAAATAGTAGCTCGCAGTCATAATGAAAATGCAAAAGAAACACAATATTCTTTAGAGAGAGATTTTAAAAGGTTAGCATTGCTTCAGATTGTATTCTATATGTTCACATTCAACTGTGAAAATACTAACAGTTATTAGAACTGCTAAATTTTCCAGGACAAAATAGTCATTTTCCCATGATTGCTGTTACTAGTTAATAACTATTAATCAGAAACAGAATGCTGGAAGGAGATTGAAGAATGACTCAGATGAATAAGGCAAGGAATAGTTTAATGAATTTTAAAACCTCAAAATGCAAAATTAAAACTGTGGATACTGAAAGACAGAAGATTTCCATATTAAGGCCTTCAGCACTGTTCATGTTGAGTTGCCAGTTTCAGTATCCTCATCTTTGCAATATTACTGGCATAAACACTGTGTTTTGTCACCAAAATGAGGTTACAGAGATGTAGCTCCACTGATTTAGATAAGATTGGAGCAGACACTGCATAGCAAGGAAGTCCATTGTCTTATTAAATGGACACCTTTACAGCCCAATTTTAAGCAGAATATAGAATATAATCAAGTGTTGAGCCAGGTCATTATTTAAATTTGTCCTTCCTTCTTCCTTTCTTTCTTTCTTTCTTTCTTTTGAAACGTATGTATTAGTAGACTGTCATCAGCTGAAGCTGTCATCATTCACATGACATCAGTCTGTGGTATTTTTCTCATTTGCTAGTTACTCTTTTTGCAGCTGTAGAAGACACAGAAGATGTAAGAACATAGAGGAAAATTACCATTTTATCTCTGATAAATTATAGTTTCCTGTTGTGGAAAGTCTGTTCATTTCCCCCTTATCAGGCCAAGAGATTTTAAAAGCAGTGAATGGGATCCAACTCACCTAACTGTAGTTGTCTAATATGTGGCCACCATGGCCAGTTCATGGACCAGGCTCCATATTCAACAAATACAGAGGGAAGTCAGTGGTTGTCCTCTAGATATCTTCTGTTCTTTACTTTATACACATACAGTGAATAGTTAGTTACTCCAATGTGAAAATGCTTAGAACATCTGTCCAATGAAGTAGCTCTTACCAGTTTTGCTTAGTGTCAGTGGGATTTTATACAAATGTAAAATGGGTGAGGACTTAAGACTTTGGTTACCCGTTTTGTATTATCTAGACATGTTATGCCTACCTCTATACCCTTCAGTGTTAGTGCTTGGTTGATACATTTCTCATATATGGGATTTTAAAGTCCTTAGGTTTTTAGTTATTAGGGGAAAAAAACCCAAATTTGTACACCTTGTATATTTTCCTACTCTTATTTAGTCAGAAATTCTGAAGAAAATTATAAAAAAGTACAATGATTAGTGTCAGGCTTGCTTACATTCTCCATTCCTCCTCTCCATCCCCATCCCCTTCCTCATTCAGCCTTCCAAAAAGGTCTGTCCCATTGCTCTGCCAGCTATGCCAGAAGTCACCTGGTAGGTGTGCAGGAGGATGTCCAGCTCCTATGGCGCGTGGTCTCTGCATCACAAGGGAGAGGGTGCCGACCACAGAAGGATGAATTTTTCCTACCAGCCTCACTTTGGCATGATGGCGCAGCTTTGTACTCTCGTCATCTTGTTCAGCCAAACAAGCTGGCCTGAATCTAGCTTTCAGAGCAAAACTACATTACACAAGCAGAACTTGTGTCAGATCATCAAAGAGGCATCATGATGTAACAAAGTATTGCATCCGATASAGCAAATGCGTTAGTAAGCTCTTAATCTTTTTTTTTAAATACAGACAGACCTTATAAACATGCAAGTTCTGTTATATCCTTCCTCGTACCTCAGGACACAAGAGAAATGCACAAGTTAGAAAGTATTCCCAGCACTTAGACGCCTCAAATTTCTTAAGTTTAATAGCTTTAATAGCTGAGAGGTTAATGGCTGTAAAACACTATCTACAGTGCTCTAAAATAAAAGAAATGACTGAAGGCTGCCATATCCTAGCACATCCAAATAAAAGCATAGAAAGTTACAACCAGTTAAGACTACGGGAATAGTATGAATGTTTCAGAGACTGACCTACCTTAGACAAGCTTACATTTGGGCAAGGTGCTTAGAAATCTTTTTTTTCCCCTTCTCCCCCCCCCCCCCCCACTCTTCAGCTGCAAAAATCTCTTTCAGCTCTTTCTTAAAGCTCAGGATATGCATGGCACATCAGTATTGAAACCTCGTATCTTCTGCTAGTTTTGCAAAAGGCCATATACTGGGTTCTTTTGATCAGAATTGCTGGCCCTGGGAGAAAGAGATTTTCTACAGTGACTTATCCTATCTTGCCTGCAAAATAAAATCTGTGCAGTCAGGAGTTTCAGTCAAGAGTTTATAGGGAGAGCTTCAAAGCGCTGTAGACAGAGAAGAATTTCAGATACCTCTTAGCTATACAGAGTCCTTACTCTTCCCTAAAAGAAGACCATATGGTCGGTGCTCTGCTGCCAAKTCAGTGAGTGGTAAGGAAGCACAGATTGTTAATCAGCTGTGTTAAAACTCAGGCAAGACTCTGTTGTTGCTTTTAGCATTAAAGAATATAAATCTTTTGGAATAGATTTTGTATGGATAACATGAGAATACTTTAAAAATATGTTGATACTTTCCATCCTGTAGGACATTTTAGTGTCTAAATGTAGGTGTCTACGTAATAATAATAATCTTCTTGCTCTACTCACTGAAGACAAAATACTTGACTCATTTGCCAAGTATAGATGTCAAGTGTCGCTGGAGATGCCACAGGACACCTGGGAGCACTGCACAAAAGTGGCAGATGTGGCACAAGTTTCAGAGGAGACCCATGCCTTTCCAGACTTCAGCAGGAGATCAGGCAGGACATCCAAAGGGCATTAGATTCCTCCTCACTAGAGTTCGGAGCTCCTCATGTAGACTGATGTTTAAGGGTGACTTGAAGAGCTCACAGCAGTGAGCTGTCAGCTGCATTGGTTAGGTTTCCACTGAGTGGAACAAAGTTTAGACACCCAGTTCCCATGTTGTTACCTACACCTAGGTACCTAAATTTAAGTGTCTGTGATTTGGTGCTGAATCTCACCATGGGTATGCAGATAAGAACACAAAGTTATTGGGAGTTGCAGACACAGCAGTAAAATGTGTTGTGCATCAGGTAACACTGATGTTTCAGGGAACAGCAATGTCCAGAATTAGACACCACCTGGAATAGGTTGATGGGTAAGGTCCCACTCCAGCAAAGTATTTACCATTAAGCGTGCAACAAGTTTCATCTTTATTCAATGAAGCATTGTAGCATATTCTGGGAATTTAGGATGTGCCGATTCAGGACTCAAGCTCTGTCTATATACACATGGTGTCCTACATTAAATCTCGTGCTCATGCACAAGGCTTTGCAACTCCTGCCTACCATGCACAACCTCAGTGGAAATATGAAGAAAATTAAATTCAGCTAAGTGGATTTCTGAGCACAATCATAAGATAAATATGAAATCACATTGTCATCATGCTCAAGCGCTCACAGTAGCTGCCAGTTTGCTGACATACGTCAGCTGGTGAAATTGCCTTTGCCTAAGCAACACAGGGCTTTTGTCTTCAGGTGCATGGCCTTAGTTCGGCAGTGCACATGCAATTCAGGCACGTGTCTTTGAGTAAGGAGTATTTGAAGTTGAATTTAATTTTAAGAAGCTTGCAGACCATAACTGGTTGGCAAAAGAGATAGGAAATATGTCTTTCCAAGAGTTTTTTGTGTTTTTTGGAAGCTATGAAATAGGCTTTTACAAATTTATGGGCCTAAAGAAGCATTTGACTATTGGATGCCTCTATAGCCAATGGGGACTTTGTAATAAAAATGTTCATTTATTCTCAGTTCACCCAGAATTTCACTACTGTGAACTTAGATAAAACTCAGATCTCTTCACTTCCAGGGCTGAACTGAAAGATTACAAAAATAAATGGTCATCTTCTCATGGAAGAACCAATTTCTGGTATAAAATATATGGCAAAGAAGAAAATATTAGTATTTTAAGCTCTTTAAAAAAAAAACAAATAAACTGGTCTTGTTATCTAACCTAGGTATGGCTCCTTACCAAAGCTGGAAGGATCCTTTTCTTGAATAGGTTCTGTAGACCTGTCTGAAGACTTAGGCCTGATTTATTCTTTCAGTATCTGTGTAATAAGCTTAGAATTTGGGGGGGAAACTGGCAAACTTCAAGTAGAGATATTTTATTTCACGTAAAAAAAAAAAAATCAATTCCTTAGTAAAACAACTTAACAAAAATGTCAACTTTCCCAAATGACAGGTATGGTTATTTCAGTTGCTTTTTAAACTAAAGCCAAGCTTAGCTTAATTTGGTCTCGTTTCTCCAGCCACCATCGTTTTTCTACATTCAGCTGAACAATATGTGCCAAATGCATTTTCAATTAATAAATTATTTGTCCAGAAGTTTTGCTGATATTTCTACTGAAATGACAAGAGGCTGCTGATCTGCTCCCCTTGTTGGTATGCTCCCCACCCTGTTTTTGCCCAAACCCTCCTGCTCAGACTCGGAAGGACACTCACGGTTCTGTAATGTAAATGGGCTGTGTATCTCCACAAGAGAATCCACCACCCTGTTGCCTCCTTTCACCCTGCAGAACCAATGCAGACTGGCCCCAGGAAGAGTGCTTCATCCTCATCAAGTGTGAAGAAAGAAGAGCTGTAAGTCAGCACTTTGCAGTGCATCTGCATTTGCATTAAGTGTTGCACCTCTGCCTATTTTACAGATTTAAGTAGGCAGCTCTGTTCCAGCTCTTTGGACTTTGTCTTTCCTCCTGTATAATGGGTAGAGGATGCTGGCCATCCTTTTTTGAATGTCTTGACTGTTATACCTATGTAATACCTATGTATCCCTGTACTGAAAGCACACATCAATCTAAAGACCATTTTTGTCACCCCGCTTCTCTAACCTACACCTTTCAACAGTTCCTCCTTTGTTGACCTCCTGGTTATGAGGTCAACTCTAAATATCTGCCCTCCCCTCCCTTGACCTTCTCAATCCCTTCTCCTTTCCAATCTCCTTTCCCAGTATGGCTTTTGCTTTCCAGCTCACTGCCACTGTGGTACAGGGGCCTGACCCACAACTCACCTTCTCCCCGCAGCTCCTGATCCCTCCTGACCCCAGAGGTGCATCCTGGCCCCGCTCGCTACTCCCTTCCTCCCAGCTGGGACCACCACAACCACTGCACCACCAGCAACAGGGTCTCAACCCGAAAGCCCAGCTCTCACCTTGCAGCAGCAGAGCGGTCCCCCAGGCACTCCCCAGCCGTTTTGTACCCATTTGGTAGAGGGCCAGAGCCTGAGGCAGGCAGGACCCAGGCAGCTGTGTGCACTCCGGATCCCATCCTGAAATCTGCTGCTAAATGAAAGGAGTGAATTCTTTAAATGTCTTCTTGTCATGCAGTCTTCCTTCCCAGGGGCATCCTGGTTGTCTGGGGTTTTTTTTCCCCATTAAGAAATCATTTCTTTAATTTACCTGTTTCAGTGAAACATCAGGTTGTTTCTCAGATCTTATTATTATCCAAAGCCGTGAACTCCATAAGCGTGAGAAAAACCATCAATACAATTTTGCACTACATTGCAATGTTAAATCAGTAAAACACTGTTAATAAAACCCAGAAATACATTATCAATTTAAGTGCAAAAGTACAAAAGCACCTGGTGAAAGATGGAGCTAGCAGGACCCAAACATTGGTAGTATCCAGTAAGGTTCAAATACCCAATGGGAGCTTGCTACTTGTGCTGTGCTGTCTACTGTATTTGATTAAATCCTGGTCCTGTAGCTGTGGCTCTGACATTTTCAAGCCAAATCCTCCATCAGTGTTAAAAATCTGGGCTCCCCATGTAAGCTGGCTGACAGTCTGATCCAAACTGATCCTACAAAAACATTAACAAGTCCCAAAAGCAGTAGGAGATACTGTTACTATTAGTAGCTGGTCTATTTGAGGAAAGATGTACCAAGTATGATGGAGAGGTTAAAAATAAGTCCAAAGATTTGTGTGCTTGGCCACTCTGCTTTCTGTCCCTGTTATCTAATGTGCTCACCTCGGAAGAAACCTCTGATTTAATTAGAAGTACCAATCTGGGATTCATGCACTTACATAACAAAGGACCTTGGGAAAGAATTAAAAAAAGACCTTTTTACCAAGAATAGTCTCCCCAAATATTAATTATTCATGTTTGTAATAATTACAGCAAGGAACTGCACAGCTAGCCAGCTCGTAGTTTTGCATATGCTGAATTACAATTGTTGCCGGCAATTAAGGCCAGAACCTGTGTGATGCTGATCATACTGCAGAAATATTATGGGTTTCCTCTAGCTTTCATTCTTCACTGCTGTAATGAAACTTTTTCTGTTTTCTAAAATATATTCTGGCCATAGTTTTTGAATTATTTTTTACAGCCAGACGATCTTCCATCTAGCCAGAAAGTTGAAACTGTTTTAGGTTCTATTTTTAAATCTCTGTGTTTGAATGAGGTTTTAAGTTTTTTTAAACTCACATCTGCCGCTTTAAAAAAAAGGCAAAGGCCATGGTTCACTTCATTTCAGTGGATTTATCTTAAATCCCGGCAGGTTGGCTTGGCACGTTTTTGCAGAACACATAGGACATTTGGGATTAAAGTTACTCCTTGTAACCGTGTCATTAGCATCGTAGCAGTGTGCAGGCACTGATTATGTTCTCTCTGCCTCGCTCCCACACCTCTAATCTCAGAGCTGACCTGATTTATATCACTAGCTTTACATGGGCCTGTGTATATTGAAATCCAGGAGAGGGGAAAGGGCTGAGATTCCCTGAAAATAAACTCAGCTGGCAAAGAGATTAACCCATTTATAAATGCATTTTTGCCTGTTGTGAGTGTGCAGAGTTTCATCCATTGAAGGAACATAGGCCTAAATCCAGATACTGACACTGCTTGGGAAGGGAGAAGAAAGAAGCTGATGAAGTAGCAGTCCAAATGGATGGGTCACCAGCACAGCAATTTAAATGATTTGGGGGTCTTTTGGGAGGGAGGGAAGGAGGGAGGAGAAGAGTGAATTAGGAGGTAACATCTCAGAGCGATCATTTGCAGTAGTTGATGTAAGAAAATATTCTTTTCCTTTCCAAGTATCACTCATTATAGGTAACTTTTGAAACCCTGTTGTACCCATAAAAGCATTCCCAAAGTAGATGCAATCAGTCATCAACGGCAGAGGTTTATGTAATCTCACATTTACAGGGAGGAAAACATTCTGGAGGAGCATAAACATGAGACACAATGGCCCTCAGGCCTTTGTCGAAGGATTCACAACAAACAACTCAGCTGACACGGAGATTAACCACTTTATAAGTGTACTCATACGCTTCTGAGCATGAAAAGTTTTACCCATTTGATGATCCCAGGTCTAAATCCAGATTCTTCTAAGCTTGAAATACAGAACACCGTCTATTCCCATCAAGACCATTTTCTGCACTTCTATAAAAGTTTTCTGCTTAAGCGTCAAATACACAGCACTAGGTTTAAAAACAGTGCTTTGGGAATTACATTCACACATAATACTGGAAACTGCAAGACATGTGTAGGGTATTCCCTGGGCTGCATACGCCAGACGTGGGTGGATGAGATGTGTGGATGCCAGATGTGTGGATGAGACCTCTTTGCACATGGCGACCTCAATAAGTGGGGAACCATGGCCGGGCAGGCAGAGAATCCATGGAGCTCAGCTGGGCTGCCAAGGGGGTCAGCTCACTCCCACATCTGACTCTGCTTCCCTCCTCTGAATGAAGGCAACTCCAGAACATTTATAGCTCTAAACTGTATTTTAGGCACCATGATGTCAGCCTCAGGAGCACACCTGGCTGTAGACCTTGAAGGCTCTGCTTGGTCAGCCAAGGTGCATCTTCCAATCTTGTGGAGGAGAGGAGGGAAATGTCATTTCCTGGGGCCCTGGGAGTCAGGCAGTAGCTGTGCCTGGAGCAAGCACACTGTGCTTATTTGATGGTTTCTTACAGTGACAGGGCAGTACAGGTCATCACACCAAAAATACTGGGGTTATTCTCATTTTTTACCTATAAATATCTAGCAGTAAAATCTTCTTAAATTCCGGATAGTCCAAAGCAGGAGAATGACTGCTCCAAGAGATGAGTCAGATAGACCCCTAACATAGGTACTTAGAATAATTTCCAGTACTTCTAAATCAGCTCAAAACCATATTAAAATTAATACAGGGTTAGGAAAAATTGAGTGTGACCACAACTCTTATCAAAATCAACTAAATCATCCAGCCTGAGACTGTGGGAGGAATCATCCTGCCCTTGTCAGCCAGAAAAATGTGATGATTGTATTGCTATCAAATCTCTCTCTAAATAAAAAGTGTCAAGTTTATTTTTGTACCTGTTACTATTGCATGTCTGGTGTGTCATATTAAATATGTGCAAAATTCCTTCTTAAGAGAAACTTCAATTAAAAAAGGAAGAAAAAAGTAAGATGAGTTTAGATGTGATATAATGAATAAGCAAAAAGAAGAAACGGAGGAGGAGACCAGGTAACAATCCCATTCAGATACTTTGCCATGTGTCCATAGCCAAGGGGTTTTTCAGACACTTCCTTTGTATATAAATGTAAATATACAAATATTATATAGTCTCTGAAGGGTAATAGAAGAGACACACAAGACAGTATAATGATGACTTCAGAAATCTATTCTACATTTAAGTGGATTTAAGGTTGAAAGCACTTGTCAATAATTCAAGGGTAAAATACATTAAGGACTACTGTAATTATCAAAAGCTCAGGCAATATAAACTGGGAAACTGAGAATCAAGGAACTGATTATAAAAAATACAGCCATGCAGTCATCAGGATTTTGTAGTTACTGTATAGTATTATGACAGGGCAGAGTTAAGGCTAGCTGACTGCCTCTGTTGTGCCTGCTTTGTCTATGTGTATGTTGATTATTTTAAATGTAAAATAACTATATATTTAAATGTAGTTATTTGCTGCCCCTGGTGCCTCTCTACTAAGAGGCAATCAGCCCCTCCAGAAAAGCAGCACAGTGACTGTCAGAACACAAATAAGGTTATTCCCCCATCCATGCAAACATTCACTTCAGTGAATTAGAGCAAGAAAGATTAAATTAAAAGACAACCCCTGGCCCCTGACAGCTGTGTCTCCCTTCCCACACACAGCCCAGAACAGGACATCTTGTGCGTTTGAAAATAGCCTAGAAGAAACTGATCTGTGTGTAAAATCATGGAAAACAGGCTGAAAGGGATCTCTGGAGTCCTGCCTAACATATTGCTACACCCTAATGCCATGCAATGACTCTTTAGTAGGTTGCTGTCAAAGATGATAGCAGCAAAAGGGATTCAGTATTTAAAGGAAATTACTGTCTCCGTTTGCCCTTCTTGTTAGTGCTTTGTCTTCTTAGCTATGACTAGACCTGTGAAGTAATAAATGTTCATTTAGGCAAAAATACCCTTTAAATATAAAGAAGTGAAGAAGTCCTCTAGGGAAAGTGCTGAAACTACAGATGACATAATCAAATGAAATAAAACCTGTGCTATGGGCATTAGTCACCCATTCTGCATGTACCCAGGCTGTTCAAAATGACAGAGGATGCCCCTGGCACACTTTGGCATTAGAAAAGAATTGTGATTCCACTTTTGACTCATTTTCTTAGTAGTGCTGCTGGTGGTGAGAGTGAGTCAGGTGGTCTCCATACCCTCAAACAAATCTGAACAGCTGAAAAAAAAGGGAGAAATAATATACAGCTTTTTGCTCTGTCCACCACCACCACTCACTGCGCATCCCAAATCAAGACTGATTAATTCTTACAATTCATGTTTTCTTCCTAGAGAATGTACTCCCAGATCAGATCAAAACAAAGAAACAAAAAATCTCCACCTGAAATGCAGCCTCATTCAACCAACACCAACAAAGATTGTCCCTGCAAAGTGCCATGGCAGCTGTGTGCCTCATGCAGAGCATACAGCTGATGGCAAAACAGAAACAGGAGGGACAAAAATTGAAAATCCTCCACTCTGTTTAGTCTGTGGCTGTGAGGATTAAAAAAAAGACTCTGGATGCTTCCCTCCCTGCTATCTTCACCCGGGACCTTTTAACGATTGCTCTGAAGCAGGTTGTCACAATAATGGATGCTTTCAGCRCTATCTGCCTTCCAACCACTTGCTGCTCACTGAAGAGTCACTCCCTGATGCCTGCCAAGGAAAACTTCCCTCTTGGCAGTGGGTACCTGGCCTCACCGGTCCCCAAGCCACCCTAGCAGCCTGATAAAGAGTGTTTTCACTGTGTCCCTCTCTCTGCCCCAGGCTAGATGGTAGGAAATTTAGGATAGGCCAGCTTGGCTGTAGATTTGCTGCTCATGTCATGTTTGTTACGTTACTTCGAGAACTTCTTTATTGCTAGATGTTCTTCTAGGAACAGACTAAATCAAACTTATTCTATTAAAGCAATGGGCTAAAGGCTGGGCTGCAAAACTGGAGGCCAAGTTATAAGGAGGTCAAGCAATCAAATGGCTTATGAATTTCTAGCTAATATATTGGCTTCTTCTCTGGCCCTTGGCAAGCCACAGTCATGGTAGTAGACAGATCCATGGTCAACAAGATCCTTGATTCTGGTCCTTTATTTTATATTCCTCCTAACTTAGGAACACAATGAGTACAAAAAAACATTAAAATAAATCTGAGAATCCTCCTGGTCCTTTGGGGATAGGACTGCAGTCTAGCTTCATTTGTGTCTTCTTCCTTCCCTGCTCTTCTGCTCGGGGAGTTTGTTGTGTGTATTAGTAGGAATGGAAATGGAGCAAAGTTTTCCTCCTAGATCTGAGTAATGCTTAGCCTCTAATATAAGTGCGGGGAAAGGATTCTTGATACTTCATTGGGCTGCTTAAACTAGTTCATTAACCAGAGGTCTTTATTTTGTTATAGAACATTGGAAAACATTTAAGGTTTGCCTGAGCTTCACCCACTGGGCTTTCCCATCACAGTGGCACTCCGCTTTGAGTCTCAGAGAAATGATAATCAGGATAGTGGAAACTGTGTTCATTGTAAGACCTCTTGAACAAAAAGGAAAATGGTAGATCTGGAGCCAGATATGGAATAATATATGTGAATCATTGCCTCAAAAAGAATGTTATGTTCTGCTTCCTAGGTAATTATATCACACGGGTGGACTTTTGGTTCCACTGGAGTTAAAATCGTATGAAGAATTAGGCTGGAGAGACGGTGTAGTTGTAGCCCCTCCTATTACTATTATGTAGCATGGTATATGCAAAGTTCTGGGCAGACTACCACAGCTGAGCATCTCCACAGTCACTGCTGGGGCTGAATCCTGTTCTATCAGTATGTATGTTACACACTCATATTGACAGCATTAGCAACAAACCCTTCCAGCTAAGGCTGACCAACACTTTCTGTTACAAGCCCCATGCGCAAGCCCTTATAAATTTACATAAAAGGCATGTATAAACATACCTGTACGGGATTTTCCATTTCATTCAGAACAAAAATTAAACAAATCAAAAAAGTCAGCATCATTGACAACAAAACATCCTGATGCAGGAGATCGTTTAAATAGCGACTGAGAGTGTGGAACTAAGACTAGAGGTAAGTTACCTAAAGGATGAGCTTGGATGGTTGGCTTCAAAGATTGGTTCATTTGATTCAAAGAATCGTATTGCTGCTTTGGAAAATATCCAGCAAAACATGCCTACCAATTTAACCTCCCAAAGGAGACAGCTTAATTAACATTACAGGCAGGAAGTCAAGAGAGTGTAGGAAGGCTTTGCTCCTGAGCACCTATCACAGCTACAGCCACAGTGCAGGGCAGCCTGAGGCTGCTACTCCCCTGCAAAACTGGAGTCCAGGGCATGGGCAGGAATAGCAGAAATTGGGCTGAGTCTGACTGTGCTGCCCCTTGGGTACCCATGCCCAGGGTGGGGGGACCAGGGAAGACGACATGACTGAGAGACACAGCAGAATTTACTCTGTGCTCACAGCAGTGACAATCTCCCCATTAAATCTGGTGATTCAAAATAGCGTTTGTATTAATTGCAGGTAATGATCAAAATTACACTTCAAAAATACTCCTTAGCATTTGACTGTCAGGTGGCACAAACTTGGCTGAGTTTATAGGAGCTGTGTCAATCAATTAAGCTATAAATCTGGCCATTCGACTATCAGTAGCCCAAATATTGAGTAAACACAGAAACTATATTAATACACAGCGATAACATTCAGAAGTGCAGAGAAAGGCCTGGATGAGTCCAGCTGCAGCCAGTTTTCTCCTCTCTGTAACCTCCTTAACACGCTCTCCTTTGCAGTTCTGCCACACACAGGTTTGAAAGTTGACCCCATGCCCTTGGCTCCTGCTGCACTGTTTAATCCCACAGCCTCACCTCCAAGAACCAAGGAAAAATAGTTTAAAAGAGGCCCCCTCTAATGTAGCCATTAAGGATATTAGTCATACATTGTTTAATGGGCAGTGCATTTTGCCGATGCCGCAGAGATGCTGCTAAAAAAGCAACAGGGCTGATGCTATAAGCCGCTCTCATTTCCAAGAACAGCATTTGAGATAAGCTGTTCCTTCAGTGGCCAGAAGATGTTTAGTAGCTGTGAATCCTCTTTGTGCTTGGCTGCAGGTATGTTACAAGAGCTCGCAAGGCTGATTCAGTGAGCGGTATCCTCAGGGATGATGYCTTCTAGAAGGCATTCACTCGAGCTGTGATAATAAAGGACACAAATAAGCCAGTGACTACATCACCCTGAACCTCTCTAAAGACACAAAGCAACCAAGTAGAAAAGAATTCACAGCTGAAAATAACACAAACAGATACAACGGGCGAGTTTCAAACTGGGAATTTTCTCTGTAACTGCATGTCCTGATAGCAGATCCAAAATCTGCGGGCTAGAAGCTACACAGGTAGAGTTGAACCACCTGCAGCTCTGAGACAGGTTTGCCTGATCAGGTTTCATTGATTAACTGTGCCCTCTTTTCTGTATGTGATTAAACTCTAGGAAATGGGATTTATGGGGTGTGGCCATGAGACCTCATGCCCTGCAAGGCCTGCGTCTGCCTCCCTTGCTTACTGTTTCCAGTCCCTGCTCTGCCAGTTGCTCATTCAGCTTTTCCCCACGCAGACTCCAGTTTCACACCTGCAGACACTCAGCCAGAGTGCCTATGTCTAACAAACCCTGGGCCCAGGAGCTCACAGATGCATTTGTGGGGGACATGGGGACTTTTTCTGCAATTTGCCCAACTTCATGCCCTTTTCTCTGTGGTCAGATAACACGAGCCTCCACTATGAGAAAATAACTGTTCTGCATTTTTAACTCACTGCTAATATAGGAATCTACCACTTTTATACCAGTTAAAGTTGTTCCTCAGACCTCTGAGCAGAGTTAGTCCCAATGTTTATTCCAGGTTTGTGGTGCTCTGTCATGTTTCATCAACCATGTAACACGGGGTTGTCTAACTGTAATGGATAAAGCAGGCTGAAAAGTGGCATGTTAATAGAATTCATAGGTCTGCCCTGCATGATGTGATGCTGCCTAGGGATGCTCAAACCAGATCCAGCATCAAGTGTCATCTAGATCCATAGCAGGACTTTCTACCTATGCTTATCTATCCTAGTCCTCAGAAGAAAAATAACACCCAAATTCCCTCCCAAGTAATACATGAGGAGGAAAGAGATTCAGGAGGTATTTGTTCAGGTTTGGGGAGGCCAGCATGGTACAGCAGTAACAAAGTTAATGCTCCTAGCACAGACTCCTTAGGATCACCTGTAGGAATAAGATGATGAAGGATCTAGACCTTTGGGCCAGATCCAGTGTCACCAGTGCCAACAGAAAGCTCCTGCTCACCTCAGTGGACTCTGAATTAAGCCCTCAGGCCCTGAGAGGCTGCTGCTCAGAGAATTATGCTAGGTCATGGCTAAAGACCAGGCACTGCAGTCCCGGGAGTTAGTGAATATTTTATGATTCAGTTATTAAAAAACAYGTGTATCAGACATCTATCAGTTTGGGTATCCATAACCCTGGCTGCTCCTGGGGAATTGAGAGAGGATATTAGCAAAAGAGATATTTCAGGACTGCGGGAATCTGCCTCCAATAAAACAATACTTTAGTGCAGCGAAGAACTTTGCTGGATACTCTTGTTGCTGTCAGTTAGGTATGGGGCTGCCTCAGGCTCTGCTGCAGTACATAGCCATAACAGATTATTCAGGGGTGAGCTGCCCTGTGGATGTCCCTGGCCACCTGGGGACAGATCAGGGCAGGGCCAGGGCAGACACCTGAGGACAACCGCCTCCTCCCAGGCTTGTACGCACACGGGGTCGGGGACTTCTGGGTGTGAAGCAGAAGGAAAAAGCTTCTGGAAAGAGACTGGCTGCAGGGAGCTGGGCACAGTGAGGGCAGGTTTTAACAGGCAGCTCAGGGTACAGCTGTGATTTCAGCAGTCAGTTCATCCAAACTGAATCAAGCTGTTCCCAACACAAMCTTGGAGGTATTACCATTAAAGAGCAGCTGGATAACAATCTACTTTAAAATTAGCATCAACAATAGCACAGTTTCATAGCATTTCTTCAAAACAATAGGCAAACAAGCCAAATCACTGTTAATTATTTTTTAATGATTGTTAAAGCCTGCTATGATATGAAATGCCAATCAGTTCATTGTTTCTCAGACTCTTGATGAGAATAGCAATGCCTACTTGATTAATTCTAGTCCTAACCTAGCTGATCCAAGAGGAATAGCAAAGAAGATGTGGGAACTGAAGTCTGTATTTACAAAAAAAAAAAAAAGTTGTACAACCTTTAATTACAACAGGTGGTGAATTTTTACTGTTTTAGTCTTTGTACCTCTTATATCAATGTTTTGTAAGACAATGAAAGATTTCACATGTAGATGGATGTAGTCAAAGATCTTACCTGTACAAGAGCTGAAAGTACACAAGAGCAGTAGAGTGCCTCTGATTTCTTTCCCAAGCTGACTCACTGAAAATAGAAATCTTTGGGATAAATATCACAAGAACAACTATGAAATCCACCTTGAGATGGTCTGTAGGAAAACCCCATGTTCCAGAGAGAGGTAGTTTAGACTGTAATACAACAGTCTGCAATGTCCACTAAACCAAAAGTGACAGTCACAGTGTTAAAAAGACTTTTTTATCTGGTAACATTTGTCTGTTCTCTGATTTCCACTTCTGCTCAGGGACAGTTACAGCAAGCACTGGTGCTTTGGAGATTGTGGCTAGAAGGAGTGAATCAGACTGAGGAGCCCCATACCAACAGAAGTGGACATTGTTTTCTTCAAGTAGTGCTACAAAAGAAAGGAATCTGACACAGTATCTTCATTATAAAGCAAATAGTAGCAATGCTATGTACTCTGTTTGATTCAAATGTATCACCACAGAATCGCAGTCATCCTTATAACTGCATTGTACTATCTGCCTGAAAGGCAAAAGGCAGAGAAAGAAAATGGGGTCAGATTCTGCTCCCAAGTACCCTACTTTGGAACCAGTTTTGGTTCATTACATTTATCGAACTCCATCCCTGTGAGGACTGAGTGCTTTTAACTACAAAAGAAAGTGTTCAGACGAGCCGTGCAGTGCCATTGCAGCTGGCTGTCCTGTCCACCCCCATCCCACAAGACAAAATAACCTGAACAGAAACAATGGCAGTCTTAGCTCTCTCTGTACACCTACACGGTGTGTAGGTGGAAGGGCAAAAAAATCATGCTTCCCGTGGACATCTCAAACAAGCCAGTGCCACATTGCCACCAGACTCCATGCTGCCTTCAGGCAAGGGGCACCCCTGTGCGTGCTGCCCAGCATGGCTAGGGGCCACCCGGGACAGGCTGCTGGCCTTCCCCTGCAGCCCCAGCACAGAGGGAGCCAAAAGCCTCCCTATACCACCCAACACATGGGAAAAGGGCCTGTCCCACCTCAGCAAGGGCAGGCAAATAAGTCAGGACCCTGTTAGCTCCAGATGTGGGAGTGCTGAGGAGGCCCAAGGGATGGTTTCAGACCCACCAGCCCAGGGTGAGAAGTGGTACAGCCATGGTTGTGCGGTGTTGTGTCTCAGTAACTAAACCTGTGGATACAAATATACTGAGCGTCCATCTTAATTAAACTGTATTTTAAAGGTCAGACACTAGAGTTCCTGTGTGGAAGTCCTGGATGTCAAAGCTCATCCTCTAGAAAGCAATCCCTTAACGACCTCCCTCAGCACCAGTTACTGCCCTCACACAAGTTCCCTGGCTGTTCTGGCTGGCTGAGATGAGGCAGATAGCTCATCCATCTGGACACCATCTGCCTCACAGGACTACCGAATCATGCTAGTGAGGGCTGAAGAGACCATGTACAAGCTGTGATGTGAAGAACCCGCACAGGCAAAGAAAATCCCTCTGCAATCCTTGCAAGGACACCACAGACCTTGTCCTAAATCTCTGCTGCAACTGGTGGAGTTACACTGACTCRGAGCACCAGGGCGGTCTTGCCCCATGTTTGCAGTGATACAAGGAACTCTGTATCTTTCATGTGGTTCACCGTGTGCATCTCTGCCAGATGGCAGGCTGGTCACTTTGAAGCAGGTCCTGGTCTGCCTCACAGCTGACAGGCAGAAAGGAGGCAACAGCGAGCCTCTCTTGCGGTCCCTAAGGAGGTAAGGAGGTAGTGTGTGCTCTTAATTACAGCCTCCAGACTGGATCATTACCTGGGAAGCAGAGAGCAAGAGCATACATATACATCTATTTGTAAGTTGCTCTTAAAGTGATTCTGTGTGGGCCTTTGTGGAGACAAAAAACAAGCAAAAAGAATAAACTAGGAAACATGGGGACACTGTATTGACACTGTACTTGCTGTAGCCTGTATTTCATTGTGCATCGGATGTGCAAGAGCCACGTGGAAAGGGTTTCCAGCAAAATGTCTGTCTCTCAACTGGCATTTGACATCTCATCGCTGCGATGTCTCTCACCATGTCATGCAGGGGGAAGACAGCCCCGGCCTCCCTGCACAACACAAGTGCTGGCCTAAAGTCCCAACCTGACCCAGCGAGGGGATGAGATGATATAGGGGAAATCAGAAATGAACGCATTTGGAAAGTCTAGGTATTTTCAGCTGACTGCATTAAGGAAAATGAAATGTTCTCAAAGGATATTTTTAAAGTTTGTTTTCATTAAAAATAAAAACCTCTGTGATCTTTTAAAGGGCAGTGGTAGTGTGGTAGACATAACTGGTCAATAACGGCAATGACAAAACAGAGTCTTTGTAAATGCTATGAATCATTTACATCAACATTAAAAAATAGCATTATAGCAACACTTCCTACTTCTGGAAATATTAATGAGGAAGGAATGTAAAGTGCAGTTAACTGCCTGCTGGATTGTAATCAGGGACCTGGTTCTCCTGGCACAGGAATTGATCGAACTTTTGCCAGTACTTTCTGCAGGCTTTGCAATCCCTGCAAAAACCGTCTGCGCACCCCAGTCACTCCTTGGCCTTGTCGTACAACCTGGAGAGGATCCAACTTGCCTAACTCAGTCCATCTATAAGTTAGGGCTGCTGCCTGAGCTGGTTTTGTGAACTTCTTTGTCGGTCAGTGGAAAGAAATAGGCACTTGAGTAAGGCAGTTCAGCTTACTTTAGGCACTCAGTTTAAGATAGGATGACACATCCTGTGGAGATGCTTACCTGCTTCTGACTGTACAATCTAGATGCTCCAACTGACTTTTAAGGGGAGAGATGAACTAGGGGAGATGAGACCCTTCCCTTGATAACCTTGCAAAATGGAGGGAGTCACGGGCACAAATGGAGAGCAACAGTGCCCAGCTGGACAAGTCGTACTTCAGTACCTTCCGTCTTGCTCTGGTCGCTCCTGTCAGTCCTGGAGTAAGCCCAAAAACTGAGCCACCGGCAGTGCCATTCCATGATGTTTACAGAGCTTTCTCTCCTGTGGTTTCTGTCCTCTTGGCTGGCCCCCGACCTTTGTATCAGGGCAATTGTTCTGAAAGTCCCTCACCAAAATCTAGTATCTTGCAGAAGGACAACTGAGCAGCTAGCTGATTTACTGGTTCCCTTGCCTAAGCCAAAACCTAAATGATTGTTTTGGTGTTAAAAAAGTGCCGGTATCTTTTTCTTAACAAACTGATTTTCTTTGAATTTGGATCTTATGTGTGAGTAACTTTAATGTCAAAAATGTGAGTGCTGACCGAAGCATCTTCTCATCTTCAGCCACCCAGAACTTGTTTCCATTTATGGGTTCCCTGTGCGAGTACACAACATAGCTTTCTCATGTTCAGGCTTCCAATGCAACACCTATCTTCACAACCTCTGAGATCACTACCTGGCTGCTAAAACCAGCCAAAATCAGGATGGGATTCAAATCTGCTAGGGAGAACATGAGGGAAACATGGATACACACCCACATATGTACACGTCATTGTTTAAGCCTTTGTTGATCTATTGTAAAACAGAGTGAAAGTTAATTTCAGGAGGTCTAAATGAAATTCTGTCTCAACAGAAAAAATCTGAAATGCTGCACTGTATACATGCAAATGAAAAAAGTTTACTGATTTTTTTTTTAATGAGACCATCACTTGATGGTCTCAAGAACGGAAATAATCTGACATGATTTCATGAGTTCAAATATGCATTTTTCAGAAGGAAAGAAAGGGGAAAGATCTGAGAATTTTTCTTCCAATTCTAACTTCTATCCTATTCTTTTGTCTGAATTTCTTTTTCAGATTGAATGCTGTGTTCCTGCACAAGCCACCCAACCCACTACAAGCAAAAAGGTCGTGTCCCACAGAACCATCTCTACAATTATTCTACAACTGGTCTTAGTCAAATGCCAACACGGCACAGCAGGGACACAGAAACATGTTTCACCTAGGACTTGATGTCCAGATTTACAGCAGAGCAGACTTACATTCATGACCAAAAMCAGCAAGTCAGAAAAAAGATCCTGCCTATGCCCCAAGGAGTCATGTCTCTTTACAGTGTATTCATTGCATATATACTCTATCTGATCTAAGAACTAAATGTATGTATCTCCCTCACAACTGTCATCTGCTGCCTGCTCATGCATATGTCCAGAGCCTATCTCAATGTTTTCATTATGCATACATTACATATGAATTAGCAAATTATTCAATACCATTGTTATTTATAACTAAAATTTACAATAAGATTGGGAAAATGTGTTTTCCTTATAAAACTTTCCCCTTTCTGTGCTTAGACGGTGGATGACTTTCATTATTCTGATCTATAACCAAGCCTTAATTACTTTGACTGCTCTTTCCTATCAACGTATTACATTATTGTGCTATTATTTCATTTGCTCTGAATCTATACCTTACTGGGTTCCAGCAACATGAGCATTTCTGCATGTTTGAGTGTGCCCTGTGGAGCGGGGCAGGAGAGGAGGAAGAGAACAACCCCAATTTTCTGCTCTATTTCAGAAAGTGCTGGTGTCCTTTCATCCCCTCTTCCTGCTGACTGGTAAGAAACAATGGTAACCCTCTTTAAATAGATTGTAAAGTTGATTGCACTACATTAAATATACCCTTCCTAGCCCAGCTGCAGTTGTACCTGCAGCTAAATACTTGAACCATCTGTCCTACATTGACTAAGAAAATGAAGACATGAAAAGACATGTTGACAAAATCAGCAGCTGCTCTTAGTGCGGCCATTTGTTTGCAATCACTGACTGTTCTTGAAAGATGTGCAAATCCAATCCTGGCATTTTCACTAGTAAAAACACCATTCAGGAATATGTACCAGACACATTTCTAGCTATTATTATATTTTGCCATTTATTAGATCTAGAGCATGGGGCATCTGGTCCAGAAGTCTGACCTCAGAAGTCTGAAATATGTGGGTGAGAGCAGCTAAATGTTATCTTCACAACCTGTGATACAGTGGTAACAGTGCTCTCAGCAAACCATTTGGACAGCAGATTGCCACTCTGTTACCTGGAAAAGATRTGTTTGTTATATACAACTCACCTGCAAGTAATGCCCTCAGAAGATGGTATTTGCAGGGAGGATGTCATAAACAACAGCAAATAGAAACAATTACTGGAGAAATTGCTTCCAAGTTCATACTTCTGACTTAAAAAAAAAATATATTTAGGAGAGATGCTGGAAATATTTCATCAAGGGAGATTTTGGAGTAACAACTCAAAATAACAACAGCTACATGTTGTTCTGGTGTTTGAAGAATATGAACATTCTTCTGTAGATCTGCTATCTTACCTAGATCTGCTATCCATACCAGTGAGTCAACCCAAGTTCCTGTTGAAGGCACCAAACTTGTTCCTGTTTGTGGCACCAAAGTTGTCCTTGGAGCCACACCACGCTGATAAGCTGGAGTGAAAAAAATCTTCAACTGGTTCTGGGAAGAGAGAGGATTAGATTCCTAATCTTCACCAAAAAAAAGAATGTATAGAGATGTGCAGTGACCCTATTTCACCTGCATAGAGAGGAGAMCATCTGTGATTAATGAATGCCACAGTCAGCAACAGTTACTTTGAAACTCTTAATTTTTGAGACTTTAATGAAACAGATACTGCAAATAAAATGTTTTACACGATACCAAACAGGYCAGCTAAGGCTGAATTATTTTTTAAAGGTGAACACTGCAAGAGTGTCATACGTTAAGTTCCTGCCTTAGAGACCCRTAACAACAAATCCTCACATAACCAGTTCAAACAGTGCTGCCAGGCTCACAGCCATCTTCAAAATAGTATGGTTACTACAAGGTGCACCATGGTTTCAGGATAAACTGAAACTTCTGAAGAATCAGGGTATTACATATCCTAGGCCTTATGACTCTGATCAGAGAAAGTTCACAGAATCACAGAAYGGTTGAGGTTGGAAGGGACCTCTGGGGGTCATCTGGTCCAACMCCCCTGCTCAAGCAGGGCCATCTAGAGCCAGTTGCCCAGGACCACATCCAGATGGCTTTTGAAGATCTCCAAGGAGGGAGACTCCACCTCCCTGGGCAACCTGTGCCAGTGCTYGGYCACCCTCACAGTGAAAAAGTGTTTCCTGACGTTCAGAGGGAACCTCCTGTGTTTCAGTTTGTGCCCRTTGCCTCTGCTCCTGTCACTGGGCACCACTGAAAAGAGCCTGGCTCCGTCCTCTTTGCACCTTCCCTTCAGGTATTTATATACATTGATGAGATCCCCCTGAGCCTTCTCTTCTCAAGGCTGAACAGCCCCAGCTCTCTCAGTCTTTCCTTACAGGAGAGATGCTCCAGTCCCTTAATCATCTTTGTGGCCCTTTTCTGGACTCTCTCCAGTATGTCCATGCCTCTCTTGTGCTGGGGAGCCCAGACCYGGGCCCAGTACTCCAGGTGTGGCCTCACCAGTGCTGAGTAGAGGAGCAGGATCACCTCCCTCCACAACTGGCAACTCCCTCCTAATGCAGCCCAGGATGCTATTAACCTTCTGGGCTGCTAGGGCACGTTGCTGGCTCATGTTCAAGTTGGTGACCACCAGGACCCCCCAAGTCTTTTTCTGCAAAGCTGCTTTCCACCTGGGTGGCCCCCAGCCTGTACTGGTGCATGGGGTTGTGGAGAAATTTGCYGTTCTCCTTGTTGAATTTCACGAGGTTCCTGTCAGCCCATTTCTCCAGCCTGTCGAGGTCCCTCTGGATGGCAGCATGACCCTCTGGTGTTACTGGTTTTCATTCCCTCATAAAGAGGGAGAACTCCATCTCTGTCACCACGTCACCGCACGTAGCAAACGTCTCTTTAACCTGCACRTACAAGTGTGTGGTGGGATGCCTGTGTTCACATGGAGCCTCACAASTGCTGCCAGACTTGGTGAAAAGGTCTTTCCAGAGAGAGGCCTTTAAGATATGATTCTGCAGGTCTTTACCAGCCCAAAAAGCCTGTGAACATCAGTGGGAATTCTGCATGCTGTGTGCTTGAAGGTCAGGATTCATATAAATAAATAYGAGCAAAACCAATGACCTACATACAGGCTAAGTGTTTGTCTTCAGTGCTCTGGTTGGGGAGAGATGGCTGGATGAGTCCTGGCTCTGTGCTGTGTTTTGATCCCATGGAAATCAGAATTTGAGAGGAAAGATGCCCAAGTCTTGTCCTAGCTCCATAACAGGAGTGGACATCTGGGCTCACAGTAGACATTGTCTCAGGTCTTGCTGTTTAGATGTACCTGCAGTGACCTCCATACGAACACTGTGATTTAAATCACCAAATAACTTACTAATTCTGCAGTTGGATAATATACTTCACTCTAATGATGAGAGCTTTATATCTGCTGCCAGCTAATAAATAAAGCTCCGCTATATTTAACACATTGAGTGGCTCTGAACAAGTAGTTCAGAGTCCCAAAGGATTTGAAAGCTGGCTGGAAGCATGTCCTGCTCTGCACGACATGGCCCAGCTCCTGAATGGACGTAATGCAGGTTTGGCTCTGTCATGGTTTAACCCCAGCAGGCAACTAAGCACCACACAGCYGCTCGCTCACTCCCCCTGCAGTGAGATGGGGGAGAGAATCAGAGGGTAAAAGTGAGAAAACTCGTGGGTTGAGATAAAGACAGCTTAATAGGTAAAGCAAAAGCCACACGCACAAGCAAAGCAAAACAAGGAATTCATTCACTACTTCCCATCRGCAGGCAGGTGTTCAGCCATCTCCAGGACAGCAGGGCTCCATCACATGTGACGGTTACTTAGAAAAAGAAAAACGCCATYACTCCAAATGTCCCCCCTTCCTTCTTCTTCCCCCAGTTTTATATGCTGAGCATGACATCATATGGTATGGAATATCCCTTTGGTCAGTTGGGGTCAGCTGTCCCGGCTGTGTCCCCTCCCAACTTCTTGTGCACCCCCAGCCTACTTGCTGGTGGAGTGGGGTGAGAAGCAGAAAAGGCCTTGACTCTGTGTAAGCMCTGCTCAGCAATAACTTAAACATCTCTGTATTATCAGCACCGTTTTCAGTACAAATCCAAAACATAGCCTCATACTAGCTTCTATGAAGAAAGTTAACTCTATCCCAGCCAAAACCAGCACATTCTAACAAGACATCAGTGTGTTATCAACATTATTCTCATCCTAAATCCAAAACACAGTACTATACCAGCTACTAGGAAGAAAATTAACTCTGTCCCAGTCAAAACCAGTACAGGCTCCTGTTCCTGACTGCATGTTAAATTTCTACAAAAAACTGGAGCTGTTTGGGGAAAAAATGATGAAGAAAATTACAAAGGATGAAACAAGAATACCTCCAAATCTCCTCTTTTTCTCCTGTATTTTTCTGACTCCAGAGACAACTCTCCCAATCTATTTCTGTGTTGACATTGAGATCCTACACGTGCCTGGGTCACAGCAGCTTCCTCTGGATGAGGGTCTTTTCAGGACACAGCCCAGAGGCCCCACAGCTCTGTCCACAGGCAGCCCCCAACACTCCTTCCACTGGGTGAGTTTGCAGAGAGGTGCAGGAGCGCAGCCTCTCCTGCAGCGGCCACCACCGGTGGGAGACCGGCCACGCTGCTACCTCACAGGGAGTGACCCAGAGGCCTCCTTCTGCTGGCTGTGGAAATCTCTGTCTGTAAGGCTTCTGCCATTTCCGAGACAACTGCAAGTTTCCTTTTAAAATTATTATCAGATCCATGTTTTTCCTGATGTTCATTTTCCCTTCCTAAGCAGCATGTTGGACTGTTGACTTCCCTTGCTTCTGAAAAATCAAATGTAATATGTCATTGACAGACTGCTTGAAGAAATGGTTTCAGATTAATTTTCGATTTAACAGGGCCTCTCAGACATTCAAAACTCATTAATAAGGCTACTCCAACCTATTGTGTTTTCCCAGACTTGAGCTCTTTTCCTTAGCTGCAAATAGTGTCAGTATATGTGTACATGAGACTTTTTGACTTTGTCCAGGATTGTGGGTGGTGGGTGAAATGGCAAGCCAGTACTACCCAGCACACAACAGCTACAGATCAAGAAATCTGAGCATATGCAACAATGTTATTTGCCTGAACAGTCACCCCAGCACTTCCAAGAAAAATGACTTTCAGAGTGTAGCAAGACCTAAGCAGAATGCGAAAGAATGAGCTATTTGGTTGACACAGCAGTGGCAGGAGACCAGGTAAATCACCAAAGCACTAGCTTCATCATACACTTCTGTAGGCCTCCTGCTTGCTTGGTGCACTGAGCACTGCACAACATCATTTGTTGAACATATTTTTTCTAGCTGAAAAAGAAAATGACATCTTTACTCCTCAAGAGCTAAAACCTGGATGAACAATGGAAGAAAGCCTTTCTGAAACGAGAGCCAGAGGAGCCCTGGTAGCTAGGAGAGTTGTAATAGCCATGAGCTTTTAAGACTTGTGGCATATGTATTAATATGAATTTCCACAAAGTGATCCCCCTTCCAGATGCCACTCATCCAGTGTTTCTGATTAACTGAGCAGGTACAGTTGCAGCACAATCACCGAGGAAATGCAAAAAGGACTGGATTTAAACCCTGTGCGATTTTAGGCACAACTCAGTGGAAGTCTTTATTCGTGCAGGACCTGCAGCCCACCACAGACGGGTGGTGAAAGTCTTGGCCACTCCATCCCCCCAGCCAAGGAGCTCGTGAAAGGCCTTGGTGACATCAGGGCACCAGCCCTCTGTGAAAGGCAGGAGCCTCAGCATCTCCTGGCAGCATCTTGGTGGCACTGGCTGTCCAACTGCAAAAGTGGAAGAAATCCTAGATTTGGTCCCTAGGAGAAGACTTTCTTCTTCAGCTACTTGCAGAATGGCTCCAGTCCAAAGCAAACATCTCTGTTGCACCTGAGTTCTGTTTCCAAGCTTTCCTCTGCTGCTGCAGTGATAAAAACTGGCCTTTTTGTTACCAAACATTTAAATTATGCTATATATTCCAAAAGTGAGACACAAACCAGAAGTTCATCTTCATTCATCCAGATTGGCATGTTCTACAGTACACAATGGCAAGTATTTTCCACAGAATGTTTTCCCATAAAGTTTTTAAAAAAAAAAAGAGAGAGAATTAAAAATGGGAATTTGGGTAATAGTATGAGCTATGATGGGCTCTGTTGCATTTTGGGACAAGCCTCCATATGAGTTGTGCATATTAAATGCAATCATAGTCTTGAAAAAGGAGAGTACATTTAGCATTCTGCAGCCCAGTGCTAGAAGACAGAGAAGGGAATGGCCAGGGACAACTGACCTCAAGTGTAAATGAATAGCTTAGCTTTTTAAATAATGTCAATGGTGCTGTCAATTTTCCCAATTTTAATGCAAGTCTCAAGATTTTATTTTATTCATAAAGACCCATCTCTTGAAAACAAGCAAACATAGCATTCTGACCTTTTTTTCTTCTTATGTAAGTACAAGATCTTCTCCCATTAAAAGTTTAGGGAATTTTTTATAGAAGAGTACCTGAGAAAACTCCCTTAAAAAGCAGAAGGCAGGGGGAAAAAAAACCCCACAGTTTATAACTGTCACTCTCCTGATTTTGTGGAGCTTACATTAGACTTTCCAGCACTTAGGTCTAGCAACATTAATTTGTGGTTATTTGCAGTATGTGTTTGCATTTATGCATAGGAAAAGCATTGTGCCATCCATTCTTAGTTATGTAAGTCCTGGATTTGCGAGGTTGAGGAAAATCAGTGCCTGGGCTGAGGAGGCACCAGTGCTTGATACTTTCAGCCACGTCGAGATGTGGTGACCCACACTGGTGCATCCATGCAGCGCTGCAACAGGCGGGGTTACAGAGCTGTGGTTGCTGCTTTCTGCACTCTGCAATTATCACAGAAGCCTCTTAAGCTTAACTTAACATGACTTGTGTTTTGTAGTTGCTGTCAGCTAAGCCATCCCGTTTTCTCGCGTGAACAAGACTTAACGGTACTCTTTAACAACCAAAAAAGTAATTTCCGTATTTGGCCAGAAGAGGGCAATATTACGTCACCTAAAACACCCAAAGGTCATGCTAACCCCTTACAGGCCAGAAATTCATGCTGTGAAATAAAGGGCGGGTGGGGGAGGGGGAGCGGGGAATAACGTTTTATACCAATATAACATGGCATTTTTGCTCCCTTTTATAACTATATTGTATTTCGCTGCTTTATATAGTTCAGGAGCATGTCCTGTTAGAGCCCTGCTCACAAGAATATGTCTCAGCCTCCCGACTGCAAGCCTGCTGAAGCTTCTACCTGAAGGTCTGAAGTGCAGTGATTTATCCTCAGAAAGCAGGGGTTAATTTAAAGGATACGTGTAAATATACTTGAAGAAAGGCAGAAACAAGCAAATAAATTTATTTCAGGTTTTTGAAAGTTCAGAGAAGGGAAAACAGCTGTGTAGAGGAGTTCAGCTCCCACACTGCTGCACTGGCATTGCAGACCTGCGTGTGTGTGAGAGGCGGTGGCCACGTGCATGCAGCCAGCACAGCATCCCCTCCATCCTATCCACCTCTGCTTTCTGCTCCTTCCTCTTTCTGCCCTTCATTTCCAGCCAGTGTGTCCTGCTGGTCTTCCTGGCGCAGACCTGTGCACACTCTGGGTGCATCTGCCTCTATGTTCCCCTCTGCATCCAGTTTAAGCGCTTTTAGGGGTGCCACTCTCTGCTTCTCCACTTTCCCTGTTAACTTTAAACTTATGGACATAGGGGGAGTTTATTGCCCCGTGCCTCTCCCTGCCCCTTCTTCTGCCTCCCTGGTTCAAAGTTTTGGGGGAAATATCTCCCTCACCCACCCTGAGGAACAGGCTCTGAGCCACAAAGCCACCCTGGGGGGGTCCTCTTAAAGGTTTTTCTCAAACCCTCTGGATGGTATCCATGCACCATTTTATGAGAACTTTTGGCAGCTCAGAAACTATCTCCATTCATTGAACTAGGAAAGTGAGTAAAGTAATTTCTATTCCTGTTCTCAGTGCTTTTCCGGTGTGATGAGGGCCAAGGGGAGGTTCCCACAGTGGAACCGGGGGTCAGGAAGGCAGTTGAGCACAGATGCCCCGCACCCAAGTGTTTCTTTGGAAGCACCTCATATTCAGAAAACTTTTGCCAAATCTGGGGCAAGTTTCCTGGCAGACGGTGCCAGGGTTTCAGTCTAACATTCACCCACCACAGATGATCTTTATCAAGAAGATCACCCCAGGGCAGTGCAGACAGACAGCATCCTCCAAACAATTTACTGGTTTCAGTCTATTTTTTTTCATATCAAAAAGTCACATCTTGCACAATTTGACATTTCCTACAGAAATGTTGCTTGCTGACTAACTATAAGCAAAATACCATGGCTAGATTCTTCTAAAAAATGTTTCATATGACCTTTAGTTGTCCTGAATAGCAAGAGACCAAGCAGCCTACTGCTGCAGAAACACTGTGCACCATAACAGCCATGGCTTGAGTAAYTAGCAGCTTGTGTGCTTCAAAGAGCTGAAAAGAGCTTTACAAACACTAAATAATGAAGCACATCAGCTCTACTGGCTAATATAGCCAAGGAAAAGGAAGGCTCAGCTGACACACCACAGAAGTTCACTTCTGGAGAGCACAGCATGCACTAACTGCACATTGGTTCAAGAAAAAGACAAAAAAATACTATCAGCCTTGAAAAATTAAGAGGAACTTTAGTTAGTCCAAACACGTGTAGTTTGACCTAGATGCTCTTGTGAATTGCTCCTTGTTTTTTTTAACTACTCTAAAACCAAGGACCTACTCGCAGCCCATCAGACTGACCAAAGGAGTCATTGTGTGATAGTGGCTTACATGGAGGAGAGCTGCCTATTATGTCACCAGCTGCCACAGCATCTCAGCAAACATGCAGGGTCTAACCAGGACCAGCTCTGCTAACCCATGAGCTCTCACGAGGTCACAGCACAGGCAATAAGGCTGCTGTCCAGAACTTGGGAAAGCAGTGTCAGCCGACATTTCCTTGACCATAGTACTTGTCATGGAATAATGCTACAGAATTTAAACTGTCAGTGAAGTCAGGTCACACCATCATCTGTTGTCCCGTTGTCCCTCCAGTACTCATGGGAATGCCTTCATAGGCAACAACGATGTTGCTGTATTTATGCATTTGCACCTGCATAAAAAAGGACTCAGGCGGTGTGGGCTAGTTATAAGCCGCACTAATAGAAATCATGGCATATCCCTGGCAAGGTTTGCACTACCAGAAAACTCAAAGTAATCTTGTCAAAGCCTGGTCTTATTGCCCACATGTAAGGAGGGTATAAAAGCTCTCAACAGGAACTTGACAGCATTCTCATCACAACATATCTGGAGTAGAGTGCCCAAGAGGAGACCTCACCTGGAAAATGGTGCTGTCATCAGCAGCACAACGGTGTCAAGTGCTGGTCATAGTTATTGAAGGGTGAACAGTCTGCTGGTCATTCTGGTAGACAAGCTCACACAACTCATACACCCTTCATCATTGCCCCTATACCACGTTACAGTTTCCTGGATTCGTGCTGTTATTACACAGCCATATAAAAATGTTCAGTCTGTTGGTGAGAAAAAAAACATGATCCCTAGGCAGAGCTAGGTTCTCTCATTTATTTTTTACTTCCTTTTTCTAAGGAGCAGGAGGCATAATACAACTGCAATGTCTGCCCACCTGTCAGTCCTCTCACTTCTGAGATGTCTGAACTTCTTGGTCAATTGTACTCATAACTGAGAGAGGTAAAGGCCTCAAAGATTTTACATTGCTGCAGTTTGCACAAGAACTGCCATGTGGCTAGAGGGAAAAGACCCCAGCCAATGCTCCTGCAGAGGAAAGGCAGCACCCAGCAGCTCCCGACCAGGCAAAGGCACCGCTCTTGCCCAGCAGGCAGGGACTCTGCAGCAATAACGTGGAGAGGGACAGTAGTGGATGTGGAAGATTGGAAGACCCAGGTCACATCTCCGTTGGAAAGCAAGCTTAGCATTATTTATAAAACTTCACTATCCTTAGAGACACTGTCCTTTTTGCCTTTGACTATTACAATTTACACATTTTTATTGGTTTCTTGCATTTTGCTTTCCTTATTCTCACATCCAGCACCTGAAATCTACTTTACTGGGTTTTATCTCCTAGTGCAATAAACCTCTATTAAATTTACTGGAATCATGAAAGTTAAGTTTGCCTAAAATATCTCAACTCCATCTTTGTTACTATTTTGAGGTTGGTTTGTGCCTTTATATGTATAATGAGCTAGCCAGCCACATTAACACAACCATGTGTGTCTCAGTGATACGCTGAGTATTTTCAGGGGTTTGAAAGACAGAAATAACATTTTGTATACAGTGCAAATGATTCCTTACCACTGCTAATTACTGTTCTTCTGGTTGGAGACACCTGCATTTTCCTATCTATACATTTACATGTGGAAAATCATTAGTTTTCCTCAAATGGTTCAATGATTCTGAGTCAGCCAAAGCAAACATCATAAAAACCCAGTATCCTGACCACAGCTCACTGGACTGCATAGGGCCTTGGCTGCAGTTTATTGCCATGAAATGTGTGGCAATAGGGAGCTCCTGTGACTCCCTCTTCTGTACATCATGATTGCTCCTTAAGGCTGTGCAGTGTCCACTTAAAGGACATGCCAAAGATTAAATGAGAAGTTCTTTGAACGTGAGACAGGGAAGCTATGGTCAGAATCTCCTACAGGGGTGCAGCTGAAAGGAAATTGGTTAACTGATAGTAGACAGACTATCATACTATAAAATATTCAGGACAAAAAAAAGTATGCAAGAAAAAAAAAACATAAAAATTCAAGTAGTTTTCTGCAAAGCTGAGATAATATTGCAACTTTAGCAATTATAGGATGAAATCTTCAAAGCAAATTGGCCAAGATCAATGAAAGTCAAGTCCTTGTTTTTCCTCTTTTTTAACATTTTCTGCATATGTATCAACAAAGATGTAAAATTGCTGGTTTATTGTGGCATAATAGCCATGACAGCTAATAAATTATTTCAGAGATTGAAAAAAACATATTTATGAGAGGTCCTGGTGTAGTGGTTTGTGGGAGCCAGGAAAGTGCTAATTCCAGTCATACAGAGCCATTGACCAATGTCTGCGGTCAGATCACTTGACCTTCTTGTTCTTCAGTCATCCTAGCTGGAAAGTGTATTAAATGCATCGCCCCTGGAAAATGACAGTGTGCGTTCATGCATTAATGTGTGTTTTACCGCATATAGGATATTGTACTTCTCCTCCCCCTTCAGTTTGTAGTTTCTGGTTTCCTAAAGTGTTACGCAGAATCCTGTGCAAGTGATGTTTTACATTTCCTAAACCTTTTATATCCTTGAAGTTTGAGAAATTAGATAGTATTAGCTTTCCTCTCTTGGATTTCTAAAGACATTTCAGGCTTGTCTTTTATCTAAATCATTTTATGGCCCATTAATTGAATAGATAATGTTTCTCTGCAAAGTCTGAAGGGTCATTTAGCATTTTCAGCATGACTACAACATGAACACAGTGTATTTTCAGCCACAAGGCTGAAATTTTTTTACAGTTTTAGCAACCAACAAATGAGCCAGCCTTTGATATCCACTGTTCTTGATAAATGTAAATCTTTCTGCTGATATTTAAGCAGAAGAAATAGGTTTTTGGTTAAAATGACATGGCCTCTAATACCATGGTTGAAAATTCTGAAAGGGCAAGGGAGGCATGAACTATTGGTTTTAATAAGACAGAATAAAATCCCCCAAAGGCCTAGTCACTAGCTCCCATGAAACTCAGAGAAAGTTTTCATATGCTAAGTAGTAAAATATGTGTTTTTTTAAAAAAAATCTAATTATAATGTACAATTCAACTCAAAATCAGTTTTGAAAGCCAGTTTAATCTCTGCTAAAGGGCTTTGTTAATCATCCAATTGAAGTGCTGCTCAAGGAATCACTGCCATTAGTGGTCTGGCGGCACAAGCAGCCTCATTGCCTTATGTTACGTAAGGTCACAGCAAGTCAAACAGGTAAGTCAAACTTCTTATAACTATTGGTAGTATTCTAAACATTGGGCAGTATTCAAGCTGGTCAGCCTAAGCTATTTTGAGTCTACTGGGCCATTGTGCTGCACCACATGCCAAGGAGAAGGGAACATGCACCCTCCTTGGGGTTCTTCTGCTATTGCAAACTGGGACCCAGTGCTGTAAGGTCTTGGAAACATGCTGAGCTGCACACACCCCTTCCAGACAGACATGGAAGGGAAGATAAAATCCTCTTGATCAACTAGGTGGATGTTTGTGTTCGGAGTCTGTAAGACTTCTTGGCTTTTGGGGAAATAGAAGGAAAACTAGGCCTAGGGGTTCAAAAAGGTCTGCAGGTCTAGCATTAGACCTTTGGCTAATAATCAGCCTTTCTAAAGTTAATGAGACTATTTACATTCCACAGTATTGCTTCTGTGGGCAATCTTTGCATCTGAGTTGGCGTAATTTGCTGTGGGTCTTCAACTTCTTAATTTTTTAGTAGCTACTTGTGTGGAGGGTATTTTTTAATGAGGTTACACTGGGGAGGAAGAAAGGGAATTGGTCATTCTTATATAAATACCTGTAACTAATAGTTAACAGGTATCTTAAATCTTCAGTGGCCACAGTCAACAACTACAGCCTAAGAGTATGGCAGATTATAGTCCATTATATAATTTTAAGTCATGAAAACTTCGGGGTGTGTTTTGAAAGATTGTATGCTCTCTTGGTGAATAGCAAGTAACTACATTTCTAGAATTAGTCCCTATTGTTGCAATTCAAGTAGAAGAGATCATAATTGTGTACTCATGTTACTCCTCCTTATGGTACAGTTGCTCCAGTGACTACTTCTGAATTCACACTAAGTGTTTATTAAACAGATCACTTAGAGCATGCAACTTCTATTTCAGTTCCTGCCTTATCACAAAGAAACAACAGGGCAAAGCAGCATCATAACACATGTAATGTTATTTTCTCATTCATGAGCTGCAGGTACTAATGTAGGTTTTAGATTGTCTGTGAAATGAGCACAGTAAGTGAGCGAGTTATGCCGAGAGGTGTCTGAACTGCCAAAAGAAAATTCCATAGACTTATGATCTTGTAGAGAGAATGAGGGAACTCAAAAGAAGTAATCAGCTTTTAAAGTCATCTCTGATCATCCCTCAAGCTACTGCAGACCCAGAAAGGAAATAAAAAAGGGTATCTCCTGCACATTTGTCTTTGAGTAGCATCAACACAAAAGGAGAATCTCAAAGGAGCATTTGCTCCACAGTTGGAAATCTTTAGTATAGTAAAAAGTCTTTGAACTGGTACAAAATACCCAGAAGACTACACATGAATTAGGGCCTTATGTAGTACTTTCTACTCTGAAAACATTACTTACCTCCCAAGGGACAGGAAAGTCTCATATTTTTGAAATATTAGTTATATGACTGCATGCTCAAATTGGAAGCTATGCAGTCCATCTTCGAACCATGAGCCCACCAAAAGCACTGTCTCCCCCTTGATTCTCACTCCAGCCATAAGAGAACTTAAGTAACAAGTTAGAGAAGGACAGTTCAGGTTGTTGTAGCCAACAACTGCCTGAGCATAACATGGGACAGATTCTTTGTGAATGAATTCTCAGTAGCCACCGGATTTCATGTAGGATTTAATGCCCAGGTGATGAAGGAACTCAGCATCCAACACCAAGTAAGTTAGTGCCTATGATAGTCCTTTTAGAAATGTGATTTCAACACTGTAATCATTCAGAGAACTGAAAGACTGATTATGTCTTAGCTTTTTAAAACTATCAAATGGTCCAGTTTTCTTTCTAAGAATCCCCTGAGCATCTAAACAACCACTGGGCAATAAATAACAAAGACTTCATGTATAATGTAACATAATATAATATAATAATAATAATAAGAGGTAACAAAGGTATCACAGAGACTACACAAAGTGCTGCCTGCATGAGAAGGCATGGCTTTCTGAACACGGGCTGTGGCCGCATGCCAAGCAGGCAGATACTTCCCAAGGGGGGAACACAAAAAGTCATAGGAAGGACCATTATGGTGGTAGGAGGAGGGTAAAAAAAGAGCATTCATGGACTCCTACACCCATTGTACAGGCAGTAGAAAATGTGATGCATCTTCCTTTACTTATATTGCATGATTTGGGGTAAAACTAGGATTTGGGCAGTAGAAGGAATCACAAAAGCAGCCAAAGCAGGAGTCACTGAACATCCAGAGACATCTTTACAGCTGTGTGCATATTTTCACCTCCTTCTGCTCATTGGCTGTCTATTCTAATCCTCTTTCTTTCACTCCCTCATTTTCTTTCCCTCTGCTTTGCTCCCCCCAAGCCACTGTAACTCACAGTGTTTGCTGCCATCCTGCAGCTTACTGCACTGTCTCATGATTTCCTTTTCCTCCTTGTGCACTTATCTCATCCATTTGCATTGAAAGGTCTCTGGGGCAAGGGACACTCAAATACTGTGTTTTCCCAGCACCTTTAGGCCAACTCCGGTTCCTGAACTGATTTATAAGGTGCTAATCTACTCACTATAAGAAGCCACAGAGTATCTTAACCAATAGTGCTTTTAAAATAGGTTGTAGCCACTCACTGCTGAGTTTGAGACCAAAATAACACAATATATCTACTTCTTGTGACATTCATAAGAATACTTGCAATGTACCTTTTAAATGCCGAAATAAAACAGGCTCTTTCTCATCATTTCTTATGTGCATATCTTGGTGGAATCCAAATTTTTTTGCAATGAGCATAGAGAACTGAAGGCCTTTTGGGGAAATATTTATACTGTGAAATGAAACTCCTCTCTGTTTTTCATCAAGCACGTTAGCCATGTGTCCATGTGCACTTTCTCAAAAATTAAATAGATGATTTTCTGGTAATGAGGTAAAGGTTTGCAACTGAACATTAAAGGTTTTGGTGGGAGAAAAACTTTGAGACAAGTCAGAATCAATCTACTGAGAACTTGGAGAGAGCTTGTGGCTTCCTGGTGAACACCCAGTGAGATCCTGGTCTGGGTGGAAGCAGTAAGATCCTACTGTAAGTAGGTAGAATTAAATTAAAGATGAGCAGCAGATAAAATAGATGAGACACAATCTGAGGTAAGTGATTAAAGAAGCAAACCCATCCCATTAGGAATGTGAAATAAAAACATATAGGCTCAAATACACCTTCCTTTCTAAGGATAAGTCTATGCTGCTATCAGAATTGTGGCTGCAGCATGCATAGACCTTTACCTTTAAACTAGCCAGTGCAGATGTTGATATCCAGGAAGTCCAGCAGGAGCCACCAAATACCCAGAACAACACTGAGTTCACCATTCATTCATTACACCAGTGGTCTAAGCTAAAGCAGTTATCTGTAGCTAAGAGATTTGACAAACTGTGGTGACGTCCTAGAGACTCTTCAGGTTCCTCCATATTGGAACTTCTGCCCCTGAAGGCAGAAGATGACAGCAGAGAAGGAATGGATGGGGAGAGCAGTTGCGCAATTTACATGAAACTGTGAATGCAGTTATACTGCCATTTYCTTGGTGGCAAAAAGGTCTAGAGAAGTTCCTGGTTCTCATTTTTTCACCCCTCTTGCCTTCACACAATTCGCTTCCCGTGCTGCAGGTTAGAGCCCACTATGCTGTGCTCATGCAGCTCTGTGGGGCAATGCTGCAAACAAAATCACCATGAGGAGGAATTCCAAAATCACACAAGGAGGGAACTTCCCAGACCGGCTTTGCCAGCAGAGAAAGCAGAGTAGTTATACCACACGTCTAATTTCTCCTACCAGAATTGTTGCATTCATAWGAAAGGGACTTAAAACAGATCATCTTTTCTGTTACTGCGAGAGCTAGGGTAGGAAATCTTGATCCCCAAATCAGACCACTGCTGTAGATGAACTTAACTTCTATAGCCTTATTTGTGCTTATCTTAACCAAGCTAGCAAGCTCAGGCTTGCCTGGCTTATTTCCCCAACCTGTGAATGGTAACGCAAACATTTACCAGAGAACAGTGTATTAGAAGAAATCAATGAAGACCTTGTGAAGTGCAGTATATTAGTACCTACGGATGCAAAATTCTATACCAGGATTTTGCATCTTTTGATTCATCAGAAAAATTTTAAATAAACAAGTTCTCCGTATACACAAACCCCCCTTTATATTTAAAATACATTCTTGTTATTTATAATTGTATGTCTATTTATTGTTCGACCATATCTTCTAACTCCTAGAAGCTAGACTTGCATAAGCCTGTGTGACCAAAAATTTGCCTCACTGATATTTATATAGCTTTGATAACAAAGATTTTTTTAAGGCATGTAAATAAGCATATTGTGTAAAGCTGGACCGTACACAAGCTTTATGATGAAATCATTTGTGTTGTGTCCTTATTTGAATTTCCATATTTACTTAACAAAAGGTTTCACTGGGGCTTTTCAGTCCATATTTACATAGATCCATCAAAGATGGCATAGTTAGACGCAGGATGTAGTTGAAACTAGACAATAGCACAGCAGGGTTAAGGTATTGGGCTGCAGCTAAAGTGTTTTGTTAGGAAGATCTGATAAGTGCTTAGACTTTTTGCTAAAATAAAGACCCTAACAACAGTGGGAATTCAACGGGGTAATCACACTTAATGCAGACTGTTTAGAGCAATTAGAGGTGATTGGCAGTGTCTTAAAGCCCTTAAACAGAAACAACATATAAAAAGAACTGACCTCAATTGGATTTCAGCTTCATTGCCAGTTTCAGTCTAATGCATTATATCAACTGGTTTAATGCACATAAGAGTAAAGTATTTTTTATTGGTCCTGTGGCTGTAAAGTATTGTTCCTGAGACTTCCTCTGTCGTGGAAATATTGAAACGCTTCATGTGATGTGCAGCCCTATCAGTAGATGGTGTAAATAAAGAGTTTGTACTTGCCAAGGGATAAATCTCTCTTTCGTGATGTCCATGAGGTATTTATCAATGAATGGATCAGGAATGCCGCGGGGGGGGAAGGCAGGGAGACAGTGACAGATGATCCAATAGCAGAATGGACTGCAGAGTGTGTTTTTAATGCAAAACCAAAGTTTGCAAAGGCTCATTTTCAAACAACTGTGGATGTGTGCCTGTAAAAAACACACAGAAGAGATATTTAAACTACAGTGGATGCAATACTCTTGATTTAAATCTATGCAGACATACTGAAGTCACTGAAATAAGACTGACTTTTCATTTCCCGAGGATTTAGCTCATAACTCTAAGTGGAATTAGCTAATGTAATGAGTCAACAGGGCAGTTAGTTACACACACCTTAGGGGCTTTGGCAGGATATATTTCTGTGATAGTGTCTCTGGGACCAAATTTGCTAAGGCACAACACCCACTGCAATTACCAAAAGTTGAGCTGTAGTCTGTCCTGGGGAGAAGAGCTGTTTGAAATTATAAAGTCATGCTTATCCAAGTAGAGACAGGGTATGGCCAGAAACACAAATCGTCTACCTGGAACAGTTTAAATGATGGCAATCCAGGTCAAAATTGCCATACTCACAGCTGAAATGCAGGGCTAGAGTAGTTGTGTGCTCCTAAGTTGTTGCAGTGCAGAACTTGGGTGGTTTAAAAGTTAAAACCTTCATTTAGAAGGCAGTAATTTCTTAAACCATTCTGTCCTAGTCACTTTTGAATCTCTAATCCTACCCAAATTTTGTAGGTTTTTTTTATATTTATATTTATATTTATATTTATATTTATATTTATATTTATATTTATATTTATATTTATATTATTTATATTTATACAATGTTTTTGTATTGGTATAAAGATGTCTTGTGTTGGTCTGACTTAATCTGTTCTCAGAAACAATGATCTGTGTTAGTATATTATTACCATTGTAGCAATATATCTGTAACTACGGCTGTTGGAGTGGTTGTGAAGAGATGTAGGGAGGGAACAACCAGTCCGCCATGACAATCACCCCAGCCAGTGCTTTTTGGGCTCCAGGAGCAGGGGGCAATGCTGAACTCCACAGCTGGATACACTGCTTTGGCAGCAGAATTTATGCAATATAACTAATGTTTTTCCACAAGTTCAAAATAATGACCAAAGGGAATAATAATACTCTGCCAGTTTGAATGTACAGTGGGGTGGGTATATGCCAAGAGACTTCCTCTGGATAAAATCTACATGAAATGAAGCTTTGCCCCCAGATTTTGTGTTATGACAGATAGCAAAAAAAGCTGCTGGTTTAGCTTATTTAATCAGAGCCCTAGGTTTTATCAGTAGTCATAATAATCCCATCTACACAAGGGTGGGAATTGCCTCTGTTCAGCCACCCAACAGATGAGCTTCTGGTCTGACCCACTCACCTGGACTCCCTCCAGGGCCAGTGGAAACAGAATAGGCACCTTCACAGAGATATTCCTCCCACCCCAAGAAGGTGTGTAAACCAGGTGGGACAAGAGGATGTCCACGGTGACTATCTATGAGGAGGACATACAYGCTTAACTCATCCCAGGCACTTAGCTTTCAGTGATTAAAGTTTAGATGAATGTTTCCACAAGGTGTCTAACACTGTCCAGAGGTCAGTAGAGTTGTGCCCGTCTTCAGTGAAAGGATCTGCCCTTCAGGGCTGGCGAACATCCCACCCACGCAGATCCCTCATCCCTCCACTTCAGCTACAGATGCTGAAAAGCCTTTCCTCTGCTTTCAGATCCAGCAGGACCAGAGTTTTCTTTTGCAGTTATAGACAAACCTCCCTGCACACATGGGTAAATCCTGAGCCATTTGCCTGTTTCACTTTGCTCCTTACTGGTCATAAGCCAGATGTCTCAAATCTCTGCTTATGCATACATTTCACAATAACAGAACAGTTAAATGACATTTTGTATGGGTGCTATGTTAGGATAAATAATGTTCCGTTATTTTACTACATAAGGGACCAGAAAAAGTGAAATTAAAATAATCTCCCAAAGGCAAGCTCTCAAAAATGAAGAAACATAATCATTTTGGTTGCTTGGCTAGTAGCATAATTTTGAGGCTTTTTGCTACACAAGCAGCTTCGCTCTAAGTTTTGTTTTCATTTTTTAAACATTAGCTGGAGGCAGAGGCTTATGGCTACTTAGAATGTTAGTTAATTAAAAAACTGTTAAATTAACATCCTTTCCCTTGCCATGGGGAGCACACAGCCAGAGGATAATGACTTTTATTAACTCTCATAATGTCAGTGTTGATTGCATCCAAATATTGGATCCATTATTTGTCAGTCCCCAAAGAACCACCTAGAGAAGCAAATGGGTCAAGGATTAATTGATCGGTGCAAGGTTCTCTCCTTCCAGTCACGGTTTTACTACTGTGCTATTTATATGTGCAGGACAGGAGAGTCAAGGCATTTTAAGACCGGGTTATTTCTGCACAGCACCTACCAGCGTATTACCCTCCTTTTGCCTGGCTTCTAGAGTTGCTGCTGTATAGTCAGTGACATTACTGCAGCCTTTCAGCAGCTGCCAAATATTGTTACTAAAAGCACTGGTCTCAGGTGGGAACTACTGAGGAATTTTCTAACAAAAGTTTTGCATTTTTTGTTTTGTCTTGTTTTTTAAACCTCATGCTAATTTGTGGAGATGGAGACATTACCTGAGAATGTACCCCCCTCCAGGAAATTCTCACCAGGTAAGGACTCTGCAGCACAGGAATTTGGAGAGACATCTCCACCCAGACTAAGGAATAGATCAGTGATTAGGACACTTGGCTGGGATGGTGAAGACCTATTCTTCCTCTGCCCCAGCTTTGCACTAGCCCTGGGCTACTGCAGGAGGAAGAGAATTTTCCTCAATCTCCTCCAAGGGCTTTTCCACTTTGGGTAAATAAACCATTGCTTGCTGCGTGGCAAAAACCGTGTTATTTCGTAATACAGATAAGTTTATCAAACATCTGGTTGCTATTCCTATAGCTCCTAGGCAGACTTTTCCACAAATTCCCTCTTGCCTGCACCATCAGTGACATTTGTCTGGCTCCACGTTCATGGGTGAGACAGGCAGAATACTAAGTCTACAGAAAGGGGGAAAAAAAACATTTCTGCTCCCTAAGTTGCCTCTTTGTAGGGGATCCAAGAAGCATCGATAGCAGCACAAAGGAAGCAGAACACAACCAGGAATGAAGGAACAAAATGCTGTGTTTGGTAGCAGGTAGCCATTAGTTCATGTGCATTAAGTGATCAGGTCACATCTTCACATCTCTCCTGCCCTTGTATGCCTCTTTTTTGGGGGGAAGAGGATTGGGTTACGATTTCTTTTATTCTTTTAAAAAGACTTGGTTCCACCTCAATGAGGAACAGAAGACTGTAGAAGAAACATTTCTTAATTTTCCAGACAGGAGGTCTGGGGGGATTTTATCCAGCCTTTATTACAAACAGCCCTGAGCTGGAAAGCAAAGTGGCAAATCCCCGTGAAGATCCCATTGGTTTGGTGTCAGAGATATATTCTAACCTGTAAAGAGCAGGTAACCCTGCAAACTCTAAAAACGCCACAAATTTAGAGGAAGCAGGTAAAAGCAATTGCTTCCACTGTGCATTTCTGTCAGATGTGGGTGAATTTTCAGGAATTTGCCTCATTCCCCACATCAGGCCCAACCATCTCTGTTGTTTACGTGCTGACTCACCCTTTGACTCCTCCGTGGTGAGCCAGGGCATGTAGGTTCAAGGAGGGTCTGTCTCACCTTTCTGAAATTAAACAGAAATGCATTATTTCCTACCCCTTAAACTGTCCATAAAGTGGATTTCATTTTTTATTTAGCTCATGTTCAAAGGAAATTTGAGAAGCAGAACTGGTTGAGGGAAAAAAAAGATGTTTTGATGGTATTTTTCAATTACAAACTTACTTATCAGTCAGCATTTCCTAGTTCTTTAACAGAACACTGGTAAAAATGAACTGAAATGCTCACTTTCAAAGTATGCCGCGATACTAAAAATAAGCAGTGACATGTATGCATATAAAAATATATTTTTTAAAATTATGCACAAAATCCTTCAGAAAAAGTTAAGTACGAGAAGCACTGGAAATTATAGCACTTTGCACTGTTTTCCAACAAAATTAAAGCCTCAGCTCCTGCAAAACTCTGGCAACACAGCTAAACACAGGTTTTCAAGAAATAYGTCTGTTAGTTGTACATCTTCCCATGCTACTAAGAACTGAACAGCGTAATAATAAAATTCCTGAAGTGTCTTAAGTGTAAACTTTTTTGGAGCTCATTTCCAAATGTCATTTTGCCATTTCCCCAAACAGCTGTAGTTTAACATTGGCAACGTGAATGGAATATACTCTGTGCCAGCTTTGACGTTCAGCTTATTGGGTTCATATAGCTGATAAAGTAAATTCCCAATAGCAATGGTAAGTTGTGACCTAGCAGTGATTGGCACAAGTGTTCATGGCTCCACATCACTGAAAGGTAGGTGATGGGCCAGTATAAGATATCCCCCTCTTCTCCATTCATTCCAACTCCTACTCAGTGGTACGCTGCTCCCTTAGCTGATCTAATGCCGCTTTTGGGCACATCCTCTGCACCACACTGGAAAACTGACCTGATTTTTTAAAAATTAAACAAATGAAAAAACGCTTTAAAAAATAGTCAGAAAGCACCCATAAACCAGTACCATGACTTATATCAGCAACAGGAACACCATAAAAGGCAAGACAAAGGGGTTTAATGCAGTCAGTGTAATAAACTTTGTTCTTGCTTACTCTCGAGAGGCTCAACAAAGCTTTCACTTAGTGCAGCAAGCCAGCCTCTCCTTAAAATGGGTGATGTTGCTGGATATTAACACTCAACGCCATCTGCAACTTGGAAAGCTGCATGTATTTTAGGCCAGGCAAATCCTCCAGGGTAGCCTTGTTTTGTTAAAATGGATAGAGAAGCAGGTTAAAGGGTCTGAAGATAAATAATAAATGAGTGACAGCTCAAGACCACAATTAGGCCGAGGTTAATAAGCATCAATTCCAAAGGATAAGGGATTTCTCTTTAGAAGTAACCACCACATAATAAATGTCCTACTACGGACTTAATGGATAAACTCATTGGTATTACAGTTGATTACAAAACAGGAAAAAGGTTATACAGACAAAAAGCATAAGTAAAAGTCAGATGACTAGCTTAACCTTTCATAAAGTCAGGCAGTAGGGTTTGTTTACCTTCTCCGCTGTATGCTCTTCCAGTGCACCCAGCAAATGCTACAAGCAATTACAAGATACATCTGCAAACATTTTTCTCCCTTGCTTTTTCTCCCCCTTGCACTGCCTCAGCAACAGCCTTACAGTCATACCCACGGGGAAAAACTACCAGAGCATTTGTCTGTCCTTCTGTCACACAAGCCTAGTCTTCAAGAAGGGATCTTCCAGGCATAGCTAGCTTTGCTCTGTGTACTACTGGCACCCCATTCTCAACCCAGACGGGAACCCCTTTCTGTGGCAATTTAAAATTTGCTGACTAATAGGAACTACACTAAATTCTGTTCCAGCTAGACTGGTAGGTCTTCTCAAGGCAGCTGAAGCAACCTGGAAAACAGTAACAATTCCAAAGTAAAAATGGTGAGTTAAATTAGATCTTTTTTGTTTGTTTGTTTCTCAGTTTCCCTTCCTCTCTTCTATTCTTACTGTTTATTTGATCAAACTGTGCTGAATGGCAAAACATCCCTCTGATACGTCTGGCTCCTCCTGAGCATATTAGCTTATCTGTCTCTTAATCCCATCTTTTACAAAATCGAATGTTGTGACAAATCACAGCATTTCATACTGTTTTAAGTTCTTCAACTCTAAATGTCTTAATGTTATTTTAGTTTTGTTAAAGGACACAAGTCTTAGAGACGAGATAATGACAACGTCCAAATTTATTACATGAGATCAACATAGGACAAATAATGACTGGTAAGAAACAGAACTTTAATACGTGATTATAAGACAATGACAACACAATGTCAGGAGAGACTTTCAGAAATGAAGATGTAAATCACATAATTAGTCAGGACTGACTTTATGCCTTGTCGAGCCTACAGCAGTGGAAGTGTAAYTTACGTCTAATGCTTTAGAGCACTTCAGCCAAGCGCAGGTTTTCATTATGCTGACTCCAAAAAAGCCAATTCCATGGTCCTGCTGCAACCCTGGTTTACCATAAGTCAATAGAGTTATCCTCCAAACTCACACTCTGGGTCTAGCAGGTATCAAGCCAATTCTTTTACATGAAGCATTGGAGTTGGGAAGAATGGCCCATAAGGTACAACATAGCATCATTTACAGGAGAATCTAACAGCATAAGTACCTTCTTTTATTGATGGAAAACAGTACTGCTTAAGCAACATAGATGTTCTTTTACTTTCAGATAGCCAGGAAGAGAGTTGGTCTTTAGCCATGAAGGTGTCTTTGCCTAAAACATTTAGAATAAAGAGAATAAATAAATAAGAGACTATGTCATTGTTCTCTCAAGGAAAAGTAGTTCTAGGAGTAACACATACATGTGATCAGGTGCTTTAACAGAAGCATATCCTCCAGATATCAAGAATTTAAGAGATGAACATTTTTCTTATTAAAAAAACATTACTTCATGAAACTGCAAGCTCCATATCAGCCATGGAGTATAATACTAACACTAATGCTAACTACTTTCCTGAAGGTCATTCAAGCAACCAGTGTTACTGCAGTCATTTCTTCTGTTGCTGAAGCAATGAAAGGGATAGTGGAGGAGCTAATACACCTCTTCGAGTGAAAAAAGTCTTGTCAAGGACCTGGCACAAGGCTGTTATGCTACTGGCACCTCCAGGGAAATACCAGGCAGTATCAGTTCAGGTAGCCAACATATCTCAGCTGAGTGATTAAGCGGATTATGGCCTGATTTCACAAACAAGAAGGACATTTACCCAACACTCAGTGACYGAAAGATTTAAGTTTCCACTCTGTTAGAAGCCCAGTGATTCTAAAATACAAATTAATACTGGAGATAATAGATCTATTTTCTTACATATTTAAATGTAACAATCTTCCCAAGGCAATAAATAATTACAGCATTTGCAGCTGCCCTTTTAAAACTGAGTATGATATTTCACATATCACTTAAATGATAGTGCTCTCTGTGCAGGAAACTGGGAGGAAGAAGCAGATACCATCACTAAACTAGGCATGAACAGACAAAAAACATTAACCCCATACTATGAGCACTGGATATTTCCAAAGCAACAGAGATAGTAGTAACTAGATATAATTTTGAAAGACCAACTCTCAAACTACTTTGGCAGTGAACGATTGACATGGTCTATTAAAAGCCTGCTTGATGTCAAACAGCTCTGCTTCTCACTGTTATTCCAAGTTTCCCATTTTCCTAGCTCACACCACTGTGCCCTGCCTGCCTGAGACAGAGGACTGCAGTGATTATTGGTGATTACCGTGATGAACTCAGCATTAATGATGTACGATGGTGTCAGTGCTTACATTCATGTATCATCACCTACCTATAGACCCTGCACACTTCCAACAACAGTGATTATGTTCATGATTGATACATTCGCTTTGTATGCTTTTAGATCAATTCAAAAGGCAAACACCTATTGGTCATCTTTATTATAAACCTGGCTAATGAAAACCTTGCTGGTGTTCTCAAAGCTTAATATTTCCTCATGCTGTTTTTATTTTCTCCAGGTCTTTGAGCAATGATTTTGCATTAGGCCCTATATCCTACATACCAGGAAGAATGAACATACGGGCATTACTGCCTCTACATATTAACAGCAGACTGAAATTCAAAACTCCTTCACTCAGTCTCCGTTCAGTTTGTATACTGTTGAAATTCTCATTAAATCAGTTGGAGTTTTACCTCAATGAGGACATGAGAGCGCACGCAAGGATGATTTGGTCCCACTTGAGAGGTCGTTTGGGTGAAAACTGTATACATTAGGGTTATTCACCAATGGGTGAAATAACTGAATAGTTCAGGGACCGCTAATGTTTTGTTATGGTTTTCAGTTCTGGATTACTGCCGTCTAGAATATGACTCATGGTGGCAGCAGGTGACAGCTGTTCAGTGACACATAAAAAATGAGCTGGTAGTAGATGTCAAGTCCTTGGGGACCGGACATCCAAGCAGGAAAGGTGAGTGGTGATGGTAGCAAACCCATCAGAGTCCTGCTGAGTGAACGCTGAGTGTGAACTCCCAAAGCAATCGCTTCACAAGGCCAGGAGGGCCCTGGCACACTGCAAAGGAATTGCCCTACTTGCAGTTACAACCTTTTATTTTCCAGTGCTGGTGGAAACCTGTGCTGTTAATTAACCTCTCATTTATAGCTGATGAAACTGCTCCTTTGTTGCTGTGGGGACATAGGTACAGGCACACTCTGTCCCTTCCTGATGTGCAGCCTGGTGAAGTAAAGCCAGCCACATAAACCGTGGGATTACCTCCCTGTAGCACGTGTGACCTGAAGTAGATTTTTCTGTTTTCTTTTAACATGAAATTGTTAGGGAGCAGGTTTAAAAAGCAGTAAAAAGAAGAACCCTTCCCACAGGGTATAACTACACTCATTGCCATGGGGTTTTTTGGGGGTGACAGCAGGAAAAGTTGCTCCAAAACCAGCTTGATAAACTCACAGTAAAAATGTTCCTCCAAGGACTGTGTCAGCAAAAAGAGCTGAGTGCAAACTCAGCTCGTGAAATCCCTAAAATGCAGGTAGCAGGAAACTTGAAGAGCATATCAGGAGTAGTAGTTTTCTATACTTGTCTTCTTTTCATATTTTCACTAAACATGGAGAAATGACCACTGAGAGATATAATTTCTTTAGTCTTAGATCTGAACCAGTACTTACATTCTTGTATTACCTTCCAAGAAAGACAAAAATGGTCTTATGTCCTCTTTCTGCTTATGTGTAAAGGAGACCTGAATTATTCTGGACACTGCATTTGTTTGAACTTTGAGATCTTATRAAAATATAGATGTTTTTCTTTCTTTTTTTTTTCCTACCTTTGCAGGGTATCAAGGATGCTTCATGAAAGATGTAGCATTTCACATGAAAGAGATACTGATATATTTCCTATATTATTTCCTCCAAAACGTTAGCCAGTAGACTTGATGTGTTTATTATGAACTTTTTCCAAAATATTGACCAACAGAGCTGATGTATTTTCTACAGACTTTCTCCAAAGTGTTAGCCAGCAGAGGTATGTAGCAGTTAGCAAACATAAGCAAATGTATGTAAAGATGTTTTCATTTTTAGTCTTATTTTTCAGTATCTAGCTCTTTGAAGCCACTGTTACTCTCTGGTTCATACTGTGGTTTTCCTAGGCAAATAGGATTTGAAATGTATATAAGTGTACACGTGTAGGACAGAAAGGGAGCCTTTAAAGATAGTATCTTCTTCGCAGACAGACAGTAAAGATCATTGGATTTTCCTTTTTGATTTCAGTAATGTTTTATTCTCAATTTCAGTGATTGTGCATTAACAGGCTCATTTTCATCTTACAAGCAACAAGTATTAGAAAGGCATGTTTTAATATCATCCTGACAAAGCCCCTCCAAAGAAATACCATTTAGTCTAGGTTACAAGTCCAGATGTGAAACACTGTGCACTGTTAGCCGGGATTTTGCTGGTATCTTGAAGTCATTGTTCATCAGTGAACAATGGGACAAGGCACAACCAWACTTGGGTATGGGACATATGACAGGTTTTGGCATGAGCAGAGTGCTTGCTTTCTTTTTAATGAACAAGCCTGTGCTCATGACTGTCAACTGCACATCAAAACACAGTGCTTAAATTCAAAACTTGACACATGCACCACAGCTCTAGCATTTTCCCCTTTCAGTTCCATCTGAAAAACACTTTCCCTTCATACACAGAATACTCACTGTAGGCTAAATTTATAAATCAGTATTATTCAAACATATGGATTTAATCCCCTACTACAGAACTAGGTACAGTCTGATTTTGTCTCTCTCCACAGCTGGAAGAAAACAGACAAAAAAAATTAACATCTGAATCCCATATGCCAGGCCCTAGGTATAGTTATAATTTATATATATATATGAACAGAATTTAATTTCTCAAACTGTACTATTACAATATATATATTTAAAGATCATTACTGCATTATTGAAGCACACTTAATCTGTACTTATTTTCTAGCTAACTAATCTTCCTTATTTTTCTTTGTTATAAATGTTTTACTACATTGTCTGGGTTTCTTTGTTGTTTTTTTTTTTTTTTGCTAGGCACTTGCGAAATCAAAATCCCCTCAGGTAAGGACATAGGATGAGAATGGCAGCTCATGAAAATTCAAATGCTTCACCTACTCCTTCACTACACTAATTTCTTCAGTGCCAGTTTCTTAAAATATTTATCTGAATTTTCCTCCAAAAGATTATTTTATTTCTTTTTATAATAAAAAGATTCAAATGTGGATTCAAATGATTTTAGTTTTGAAAACAGAATGAAATTAAACATAAATTACTGAAAGAATTTTTTTTTTTTTTTCTGATATTTCCAGTAAAATAACACACAGATTTACACTGGATGTTAGTAAGCTGCTACTTCAGCTCACTGTGGCTAGTTGGCATCAACCATTAGATCCATCAGTGACTATAAATGTGGAAGACACATATTAAATGCTATTTTTAGGCCATTAGTGGTTACTTCTTGTATGGTCTTTGCCAAAAAAAACTCGCCTGCGTTATTGTTAATCTGACAGCAATGAGCTGCAAAATACAATCAGAAAGGCTATAAAACCTGCTTCTTAACAAAACCACTAAGGTTTTTTGTGGTACTTTTAGATTACTTTCAGCAAAGCTATTGAGTAAAGAAAGTTTGAGATTCAGCCTTCTGTAGTAAACACTCAATAGGCCACAAAATGCTTTGACATTAATCAGTTTTGCCTTAACCAACATGGTTTCTTTAAAATTAGGTTTGTAAGCCATGTTGCTTCATTCCATATCCAGCAACCTTTGGATAACAGTCCCAGGCAGTAAGAGATTGTGCTGTAGGTGTTGATATTGCAAAAAAACCCAGCCTCTACAAGCAAACATAGATTTCTTGGCAATTAGACTAGCTGGACTAAATTCCTCTCTGATGTGATTTATAAATTCATCCAACTTAATTTGCTGATAGGAAGCTGAGCACTGTACCTGGGTCATTTGGTCTGATTTATATCAGAAGAGCGTACAAAAGAAAATGGAGCTTCTCTATCTTGCTCTTGTCCTCTCCTAGATTCCTGTTACTATATAACAGGCACCCTTTTCCTTTAATTACCTTCTTCACGGCTTGAGAGCTTTGATGACTTGATTAAGCCTTGCAGTGCAGTTCCAGTCCCTACCCATCTGATTAATTAGCCCAAACCTTATTAACTTCCTAATTCCAATCAATAATGCACTGATGCTGAACTGTGCAAGGGCAAACTAAGGATAGCCATTTTATCTGAAGACACAGAGCCACGTAGGGTTTGTTCTTTTACCTATACTTCTTCATAGCTGCAAAATTAAAACTACCCATCAAGAATATATTTGTACAGGGATGCATTTTGTCACCACCTGTCGCACCTTAACTGCATCTGCAATAAAACTTAGAGCAACAGAGGCGTATTGCTAGCACCTCTGTGCTGAGGTGCCTTTTTCCAAATATTTAGCTGTTGCTGGTGGAGAATGGTACCCAGCACGCAGGGGTTGTAGTCTCCTGCACAAAATGCTAATGGCACTTGGAAGGCATGGCAGACCCCTGCCCTCTCCTGCGCACCCTCCCTCAGCCTGTCCGGAGGCAGGGAGAGGCAGCTGGTGTATTTTACTTTATTTTAATGATGCCAGTGGAGATATTTCAATGCTGAAGGGTTATTTCAGCAACTGCCAGCAACAGCCAAAACAGCACCCAGCTAAGTCAATGCAAGTTTAACTACGGGTGGCTAAAACAGAGCTGGGAGTTGGTGGCACTTCTCTCATGGCCCTCGGCTCCTCTGCCCCTAACTCTGTCACTGCACTGGTGCTGGAGGCCTAAACGCTACCCAAGTGTTGGCAAAAGGAAATCAGGTTTTTTTTCTTCCCCGGCATCATCTGAATGTGCTAGCAGAGAATTCAGCACGTCCAGAGCAGCTGCAAAATGTGTCAGGCAACTCTGTTTCTCAGGCTGCCACTTTCCCACTCAATGATTGACCATTGCCACCATTTCACGTATTTTCATTATGAGTGTGTCAGACCTAACTTTCACACTCAGCAGTTGTTTTTTTTTTAATTTTCTTACAGCAGCATTGACAGTGAAAATGGCATAAGGTCTCCAAAAGTCTGATGCAGCAGAGATTGCACATTAAAGTAGCTGTACCTGTTATTATGAAAAGCATTGCTCTTGTCTTCGTTCAGTTCATTTGAGTTGGTCTAGTTTTCTTCAACTACTAGGAGGGGAAAAAAAGACCTCTTTACCATGCTTCCACCTGTAGTAGATAGTCCTGGCAATAGCAAAGACAGTAAAAGGTACAGCTTACAGCACACTTCTCAGCAATGCAAACTACTTCTGGTTTGCATCCTTGGAATTTAGGATAAGAGTCGGTACCTAAAATTGATGCTTGCTGCTAACTATCCACCATTTATTCTCCAAATAGAAACACACAACTTCCAGACCAAAAGCATCTGAATAACAGACCTTAAAAGCACTGTATTATGCTAAGAATGTCTGCAAGAGGGGAGCTGCACAGGTAGGATAGCCAGTGGGAAGACACAAGGGCTTCTAATTARATGCCATAGTTATTCACTGGGTTTTCATTTTCTGATCACATGAGCGGCTTTTTTCTTCTTATTAATGTCTGCCTTTCTAAACAATCTATAGTACCAAGTACCTCCATTATGCTTTCCACAGGCCACTGACAACAAACCACAATTCTCTGTACAATACTTTGTCTTGGAGGTAGTGGGTATCAAGGACTCTTAATAGAGCTGTGGTGGGGATCAATTGTTCAGCTCTGTAGTGCAGGAGTGTCTCCTGAGCCTTTCAGTGCCCGCCTTGCCTGCCTTTGTGTACAGTATCACTGATGGGGAGTGACATTTCTTTCTTAGGGAACCTTCCATTAGAGAGGCTGCTTCCAGGCAAATCCGGTGGTGGAGTGTTTGGAAAACAAAGCACAGGCAGAAGTGGGCTTTTATCACATTTGGTCATGTGCTTGATAAGGAATCAGACACTTTTCTTGGTACTCAATAGGAAACTCTACAAAAGCATTTTCATTCTTGAAGTATTACTATTTCTCTGAAGTTTTAAATATAAATACCTGGCAATCTCACTATCAGGGTAAATTTCCTAATACAGAATTTAAGAAAAATTCCAAAAATTCCTTCGTGTCCCTGCATTTGCTAGAAGGTTTACATTAGCAACTCGTATTTGGGTATCAACGGCTTCAAGCTACCTCCTACAGTTTCCTAAAGGTATGAAATCACGTCTTTCATGTGTCTGTGCTGAGATTTATAGAGTAGGCAGAGTTAAGCCAGGGTAGTAATTGTGTAAGGGTTATCTTGAAACAAAGGTGCAGGTGAAGTTTCAACCCCATGAAAAGCATATCTGCGCTGCAAGCAGATCTGGTTTTGAACAACTCCTCCTATCATACCTATGTAAAATCCTCTGCATGTGTGCTTGTGAGTTTTGAGTCCAGCATCATGCTAGGGGTGTGAAGTAAATCATGAAGATTTCATCTTTACTGATGATGGTCTTTACTGAAGAAGCAGAATGTGTTTTTTTTCTTGCATTAACACAGCCCTCCAAAGCAATCCCACAAATCCTTGGTTCCTAGCCTCTCTTAGGATATTAGGAGAAATCAAGCTGTAGCTGGGGACAGCAACAGGTATGTGAGATACAGGATGGCTCATTTGTTAGTATTTTGAGTCACATTGCCCTGGAAGGAACTTATGAGGAGCTTAACATCACAGTCGTGGTGGCTAAGCACCAGGAGTTAGGAGGAAGCATCCGCCTGAGAGGCCATACAGCCTCGCTGTGCCGCAGCTTCCCGTCTGCAAGCTGGAAAGGAGCGGTAATGCTGATAAACCCTAGCAGAGGACTATGAACTCCAAGAAGGAGGTTCGCAATATAACCTGGCTTCACCGGCAGGCAGTCCTGCATACCTAGAGAAGGTGTGACGAAGTTACGTTGCTGCAGATTTAAGGTGCAAGTGGAATTCCGTATTAGCCCAGATTGTGAACACTTTCTCCTCCCTGCTAAGGTTCACACTCATGTGGCCCCAAGCAAGAAGACTTTAAGCTGGTTTTGCCACTGACACCCAAGCTTTGTAGGGGAGTCCCATTGTGCCCTGCCACCGCCGGCACAACAACCCAAGGGTGTGCCAGGCTGGACGCACTACCCGACCTGGCTGCTCTCCCAGGGCCGGCGCACGGCAGGGGGAGGCGCGCTTCACTGGTTGAGATAAGCATTTAAGCAGCTTGCAATAATCCTTTCATTCATTAAACCACACTAAGCAGATTTGCGTGGTCTTCAAGATGAAGTCAAGCATAAAGAGAAAGGAAAGTGCACCTAGGCTGATTGCACAAAGGCAGCACGGGCCCTTGGCCTTCCTGTGCACCAAGGGCTGCCTCCCCCGGGACACACACCGAGGCACAAGGCTGGCTGCAGCAGCTGGCATGCCCGTGCTTGAATGGGTCACCTGGGCTTAATGAACATCTTTTCGCCCCCGTCACCAAGGGGTGTTGAGAAGCAATGTGACTGCAGGGGTCTTGGCACTCACAGCTTATAGAGAAGTGCACAGCTCTCCAGACACTTTTGGCTTGCTGTGTTTCTACTGTGCTCAGGGTCAGTCAAGAACTTCAGGCAGCCAAGGCCCAACGCCTATCGAGTCTCCAATCCACCTCACCTGATTATTCCCACTGCCCCGTCTCCCTTCTGTTCTCTCAGACATGCTCTTCACTTTGTCTCTTCCCTCCTCCTCTTCTCCTTCTCACATTGTCTTCTGTTTCTTCCCCACCCTCCATTACTCCCTTGACCTTTACCTTACTCAGATAAGATGCCTAAAAAACCGAGCCTCATTTTCACAGGTATTCAGGTAGCAACTGATACCTTCTACCAGTCCTTTTTTTCATTACCTGTTCTTCTCCCTTTCCCATTAACCCTCATGCTGCTAAGAAACATGCAAGCCAGATAACCATCACAGGACACAGACAGCAATCCTGGTGGCAGACAGCACTGAAAGAGCAATCAGCTCCTGCTGCCAAGCCCTTACATACACCGCAGAGTGCTGTGGAGCTGAGGACAACTGGCTACAGCAAGGGGAGAGGACAACACAGGTTTGGCCAGGCATACAGAGACTGCCATACCTTCCCCAGACTCACTCGGCGAGTTGCTGTTTCATTGCCTCCTTCCCTTCTGTGCAGGCACCAATTTGAAGGGATGCTTTCTTTGTCCCGATACTGCCGCAAACATGGTGGCCACCACTTTCTGACATTGGGCCATRTTGCTTCTTACGGGAGCCATGCCCTCAAGGACTATACGGTGAGGCTCTTCCTAATCATTGTCTGGGCATAGCTCCTGACACCATGAATGGCATTATCTGATCTGGTATGCATTTCCCTGCAATGCAACTAGACCTGCCAGCATCAAGTGATCATAGAAAGGTGGTTATGTTATGTTGTTAGGTCATGCGGAAGATTTCTATCATCTAGTGTAATGGGGGAAGGAACAGCTCAGGAGAAGGCTTCAAGAACAGCCCATTGCTCTCCAGGCCAGAGGAGTCAGGATGGCAGGAACCACAACATGGGGCTGACTCAGCCAGCCCAGACCTTCCTCTAGGCACCCCTGGACTGTACAACAATCTAAGTAATTACCTATAGTGCCCAACCTCTACATCACGTTTGTTTTCTCAACACTCTTTTTACAAACTATATATCCCATTTCGATCCATGTCATCCTGTTTCGATAGTTGCTGCTGAAATTCTTGGGACTGCAACAACAGGCTAGTTAAAACCTGCCTGGACCTCTAATACTAAAGCTCTGCCTTGAGTTATACATTCTCATATCAGGTGGTTAGTTACCTGCCAAAGCATTCATAGCTTAAACAGGGTGAACTTGCTTATCAAGTATGGTAGCTCTATCATGTGTTAAAATCTTTTTCATTGTTGTTGTTCCACCCAACACAACAAAATCCAGAAAAGTAGGAAAACAGCTGGTTATATATAAAAGAAAGGGAAAAAAAGTCTATTTATTTTCCTTATATTCTTTCCTTCAAGTATGTGGAAATGTTATTCTAAAATACATATAAGGGATGAAAAGGGATAAAAAAAACTGCAACAAGAAAGAAAGATCTGATGAGCACAGTATCACCCTAAAAACAAATGAAATATTTCAGGTTAGGATTCATCTCACTCAGCATATTTTTTTACAAATGGATTGCAGTGTGTAAAGGACAGTGAAATTCCTCTGTTCCCGATATCCCAGGGGGCTGAGCTATAGCTTTCATTCTAGGACATTAATGGAAGATTCCTAACCAGGCTGAGTTTACTAAAACAAAAACAACTCAAGGTCACACTTCTTAGTATGAGACACGTTCAATAGAATCGCTGAAAAGGGCACATATGTTCCATGCAGATGTACTTACAGATGTCAATCATATATGTTCTTACTTTTTGAAACCTGAGGTGTAATGGGGGTATATTTATGTTAAAAGGCATTAAAAAAAATCAAGAAATCAATTTCTGGTAAGAAGCCTTCATATGAGGAAGAGCAAATGTTCATTCCAGCTCATTGGGTCCCCCCTTTTTTTTTTTTGGCTTACAGACATTGTGGTAAAATACAGCAGGGGCTTTGTTACAGTTTATCGATGAGGAGTAGCCAAGGACATCTGTGGTCTTGAAAAGCCACTACCAAGGCAAAGAAAAAACGAACCTCAAAACCATGAAGTGAATTTTAAAAAGACAACAAAAATCTCCAGTTCACTCCTTCTGGGGTCYCCCATGGGAATTCTTCAAAAAGTTGCCCTTTTTTTTCTGTTGGGATTTCCTGTAGCAGTAAGAAACCAGATGGTCCTCTGGAGCCCAGAAGAATTCATCCTGTTCCTTAGGTAAAACATGCCATGACCGGAGGAAGCAAAAAAGCTCAAGTGCTGTACCTGGAGCACTATACTTTTTCGTAAGAAGAAGAGTAAAATTTTTCAGATATGGAGACGCTGGTCTCTCAGTTCTGTGCTGATCCACGAGACTCCCAAGGCGAACTTCACAGACATCGGGAAGTCTGGTCATGGAGGACCAGTGGTAGGATTTAGCCCTCAAAGTTGTGTTTTTCTCCAAAAGAAACCTGCACTGTCCTGACCAATGTTGGACAGAGAGAGACAGTTTTCTTGACTTGCTGATAGAAAAAAATTCAGAAATTGAAATGATCAGTTGAAACAATGAAGRTTAACAAAGGTCAGAATGGCAGTCTGACCTCTGGCTAAAACATAAGACTTTGATCTCCAAGGCTAGCAAAACAGTGATTTTTCAAAAAAATAATTAAAATTGTATGTGTATACACACATACACACACACCCCTCCAGTCTTGTAACTACAGACTCATTATAATGGTGTCACAACAGCTTAAAAAGGCACTGGTATCACAGTTTTATTGGACTTCCTTTATTTTCTACTTCATTAGAAATATAAAATTGCTGGAAATTAATGTGTTGCCATTATCTTTAGTACTGCGAATTCACATATATCAAAATATTTATTAAAAGCTATCAATGTATCCATTTAATGAAGTAAATCCTATGTACTGCAAAATATGAAGAAAAGCGTGATGTTCATTTCACTTCAGGTTTCACTTCAGACTTCAGGCATATGATTTGTTATTCTGTTATTGCAAGTCTAGGCTTTTAAATAAGGTAACACAAAAAGTGTATTTTGTGCAGCTCTGGTGAACTGCAAACCTGAAAATATATAACACTCCCATTCTAGCTTAGACATTTTTACTGTCGTTACTTCAACATGCCTTTCTAAATACACACACACACACTTAAACACAAGACAATTAAGAATCAAAATGGTCAGGAGCAAAGAAGAAAACAGTAATTTCAGAGCCTAGGTTCTAGCTTGAGAAGTATTTAATTCAGAAATAAAGCAATGAGGTAATGAAGCTTTCCTTTTTTAAGGAATGCTATCTTTATACCTTATGCCACTGTTATCAGATGGAAAAGGAATACTGACAAGGTTATTGTCTCTCATTGCCCCATCCCTAGTTATCATTTTAACCCAATCTCATACATAAAACAAGGCTAAAACTTTGACGATTCGCTGGAATTAGAATTATTTGTTTAATTCTTCTGTTTAATCTCTTTGGATTCTTACAGCACGTCCACGATGGTACAATCTGAGCATCCTCTAATGCAATTTTTTCTTCTATAGGAACCTCCCCCCACACCTGTGGGAAGTATTCATTAAGTGCATGTGTTCAGCAGTAAATATCGTAGTGAGAAGGTTGAAATACAGGCCAAATATTAATTGGAATATCTTCATTCATCTTTGGTTTTCAGGCTTGTGTTGAATTTGTCGTTCATCCAAAGGCCCCACCCTATCTCAAATTACTCATGTTCTACTTGTCACGTTTTACATCTGAAATATATAAAGTAATATGTATAAAGCAATAGCAACCAATGATTATGCTGCGTGCTGGAGCTAAATACTGTAATATTAGCACTCAGAGAAGAGTCTGAGCCCCTCTACCCCAGGCTATTCTCTTTTCAGTGGCTGAGGTGCAGAAAACACTTGCAACTCAAGCAAGTGGTTTTGCAATGGATGTTGCTCACCTATCTGCCTTTCCACCAGGCCCTAGACTGTGAGTAGCATAGGAAGGGAGTAGCTACTGAATATTATTGAGGAAATAAGAGGTTTAACAGGTCATAAGTATTTCAACATAAATACTACTTTTTTCTTCTTTTTTAAGAATTGGCTAATAAGGAGCAAATTCTAAGCAGCATAATTGGTGTAGCAGACAGGGTTTTAATCAAGCAATTCAGACATCTGTCCTTCTTCTAAACACCATGTATGTCTTAGATCTTTTCCCATATATGTGCTAATTATAATCTTGAAAGTTTAAGTAGGTACAAAGTTGTGTCAATTTGTTCACTATTTAAAATAACAAAAGGGCTTCATCTCCAAGGAGAAAGTCTGCACAAAAGGAAATCCAGCAATGCAGGAGAAGGAAATTCCAAGTATACCTAAAAGCCTATAACAAATAACTTGATTAAAAAGGGGAGAAATGCAACTGAAAGCAACCTACCTGGGATATTCTGAACAGCTACTAGAGCCCCAGTTGCGATGGGGATAGATGCCCTCCACTGACCAATTCCAATGGAGGGAGAGTTACTAGCTTAGCAGACTATTAGATGGGATCCTGAGCACAGTTACAGAGGCATATATACAGTGATCCAGCAAAAGGCATCATCAGGCATATAAATGCAAGCTCTGCCCTTGGAAAGCCAAAAGGAACTGAACAAACGGGATTAGGAAGGCATAGGCAGCAGGACAAAGACAAGGACCTGGCACAGACTAGCACACCAAAATGTTCAAGATGTTCCTTGCTTTGGACTGAGCCAAAGAAGAAATAGTAAACAGTGGTTACAAATGTGTTGATCTGCTGCTTACCACACTGAGATTTAGAATAGCTCACTTGCACGATGATGTTCCTTTACTGCTCTTTTGTCCCCCCATACACTGGGAGAAGCAATGTGTTGTAGAGCACACAAAGCAAAGGCTGGTCCCAAGCAGCCTGTAGAGCTGACGTGCTGCAGCTCCCTTCCAGGCCATGCACTGAGGCTCCTTCCCTTGGACAGTATGCCACAATGGGAGAAGGAGGCAAAGCTGGCGGAGGGAACTACATGTTTGTGTCTCACTTCTGTATAGTAATTTTTTGAGGTCCATTTACACGGCCTTGGGCTTTATTCTTGGCATCAGTCTCTGCAGTGCAAGGAAAATCATTTAGCTGATCTGTGGCTCTTCTTTTTTCCATTTGGAAAAATAAGAATTGCTATCTTCACCTGTCTTTACAAAAGCCTTTGAAGATCTAAGGACAAAAACTGTGAATTGATATCACATCATGACATTAAAATATTCCTATTCGAGGTCTCCCAAAATTTCTCACTGTCCATCAGCCCTTCTCCCACTTTTACTGCCTTGAGAAGACCCTCTTTCAGCAGAGAAATCACTGAGTAACAGAAGGTCACCAAAATAGCTCCTACACCTCCCTCTGTTGCAGGCTTCCACCTTGTCCTGGCTGCTGTGACAGGGCCTTGGAGAAGGTGGCAGTCAGAAGCCAGGAAGAGTGAGTCTTGGAAGAGACCAACCTGCACCAGAGCCTGCCCTACACAGCTGGGAGCCAGAGGTGCTGCCAGGACCAGCCCAGCCCAGCCAGAAACTCCAGGATTGGGGTCATTGTGCTGCAAAGGAGCCATTGTAGTGAAATCAATAGGGACGTTTTAAAATACTTTACATGTCAATTCTGGTGTCAGAACAGAGCAGGTCAAAGAGGGTTGACCCCCATAGCAGGTTAAACTCCTGAGGGTGGAGATAATCTCACAGCAGGAAGGGAGGAAAGTGCTGTGCCCGCCTGGGCCAAGATGCTTTCACACTCCCCATCGCCAGCTTTAGGCTACGGAGCCGGCCATTATCAGAGTCATTGTCATTATTATCTTTAAATCTGCTGCCTTGCATTCAGGCATCTATCAGGAAAAGACCCAAGACCCTATTAGTGCAGGCAATAAGCCCCCAGAAGGAGGCGAGGAAACTCGTTCATAGGTAAATTAACGTTCCCGCTGGCTACCTTCCTATCAGCTTTGTTAATTCTGAAGTGACATTTATTGATAAATCAGATTTTACCATCCTTTCCCATCAATCAGCTGGACAAGTCTCCTACCAGAGCTTTTTTTTATTGCCACACACAATAATTTGCCAGGCACAAACATTTACCATCTGCTGGCCCGGGGAGAGCCGAGCATCAACCCCCCGTTCCTGTGTGAAAACCGTGTGCCCAAAAGGCACCGCTGCCAGTGTGTCCTGGCTGGGTCTGCGACACCTGCCTTCCTGCTCTCGAACTGCAGTTCAGAAAGTCAGCATTTTCCTATTAAACATATTTAGTCATTTGTGAAACTATGTCACTCCCTCCCAAAATGATGCTTCCAAAGAACAATGTGCCTAAATAATAGAAAAATCTTTCACCTGGAGGAGAAGCTTCCATTCCAAATGCACGTTAGAGATCCGAAAACAGTGGTCAGAAAAGTCTGTGTATTTTACTGATATAAAAAACATGTTAGAAACGCCATGAGTCTTCATCCCTCACCGCAGCAAGTCAAGTCCTGCTGAGAGTCGAATTCCTCAAGCTGATTCAGAAATGTTTTGCCCTGCTCTAGATGGCTGGTCACAAAAGACAATATCTGACAGGTTCTCATTTGTAATTTTAAGTTAATTGAATATTTTACCAGCAACTGGTAAATACATTTTACAAAATGTAAAATACAAAGAGAAGTAATAAATAGACTTTCCCCCCCCTCAGCTATTCTTTTTGGGAAAGGAAATATTTGATCTGATCGTGATAGAATCTTTAAAGATCTGGATAGAAAAAATTAAATTCTTGATATATTGCTATCCAAGTGAATGGAAATGGATGGAAGCTCTCAATAGTCCTATAGCTGTTTAGACAAAAAAAAAAAAAAAAAAAAGGAATCTCTAAATTAAATGCAGGTTTAAGTAAAATAATCCAAACTCATAAAATTGAGTATGAAGATCACGGTCTTTAAGCTGATGAATAGTATGAAAAGACCTCTTTACCCCTCTGAAGGTAGTTAACTGAGCTGACTGTCTCCAGCTTTGACACCTTTAAATGTCATGTTTAGCAAGGAAAGATGGATTGCATTTGTAAAATCTTTGCCCATTTTCTCCAGCCATACATTAACCCACTAAACCGTGTAGTTCTTTAATTTTCTTTTATTCCATACCCTGCAAGTGATGACAAAAAAAGAGCAGGGAAGAGCCTGATGTTGAAGTAAAGTGAGTTTAACTCTGTCCCCTGGCAGGTGGGAAGGTGGGGGGTGGGCTGCTGGGTGGCAGCCTCGCATCAGAATAGTTACAACAGCGGGTTAAAAGCTCATTCTTACAGCCCCCCGGGGACTGGTATGTCTATAACAACATATAATGCTGCTGAATCCCGCTGAAGTGCTGGCTGAGGAAGGGACCTACCCGAAAGCAAGAAGAGGTGGACAACTGCATCGTGTTGGACTGTACATGCAGAAGGGTTGAGGAGAGGCAGAGCTGTTGGCTTGGTCTCATCAATGGCCGTGCTGACCCCACCACAGTGCCCAGGCTCTCATGGGGCCACCCAGCCATGGCGGGACTTGACCATGCTGCAGCTATGGCACCTCAGATTAAACTCCTGCAGGTTAAACTTCTGATGAGTTTCTAATGACTGTAAAAACTCCCCTTTGGCCTTGGGTGTTATAACTATTTATGAGGTTGACCTTTAATTACTCTCTCATGTAGAAATCTTTGATAACATGTCTTTGAAAGCTTGACAAATACAGACCTACACAGCACAGATCAATACCAATATAGTAACACTACAAAGCAGAGCAGCTTCCACAAAAGCAGATGCTAAAATGTATTACCAGCAAAGCTGCTTGAAAGGACTTAGCCTTCAGCTGGGCACTGTCAGCTCTTTCATATTACAGAAGGGTCTAGGGAATGTAAAAAGAAATGCAAGGTATGCCAAATATCAACACAACGTAAAGACTGGAAAGGGTATGAACCACTATCCCACTGGGGCCCAGGGGAACCATGGCTGTTATCAGCAGTAGGACAAGAAGAGTGGCTGCCATTKCTGTAAAGTCTTCTGCTCATCCTCCATTCAGACAGGGCTGGGAAATAAGTTGATGGTGTTGAGTACCTAGTTTGAAAGTCACAGCATTTCTTGAAAAGAAGCTCTAGCAAATTCATTATCTTTTGCAACATGAATGGCATCCAAAGCAGTAATGAAGCTGAGAGTGGATAGTTATTAGTTCTATATTCAGTTCACTTGAATATTCAGTATTGCTTGATTTTTCAAAAGGACATTTTTAATAGACATTATACATATGCATGGGCATACCTACATGTACACAAATGCACACATCTGTGCATATATGTACACAAAAATACAAAATAGAGTCAGTAATATTCTGTTAAGAATGGTGAATACGCTTGGAAAATACCTACACAGTGTAGAGGAGAGGGTTATCAGTACAACCATAGAGTTATATAAAACAGAAGCAAATAGGAATCTCATAATCCAGAATACTTCATTTTGATTTTAACCCACCTAGTATAGCTCTATTATTATCATGCAAGTTTAATACCTCGTGTCATAACTATTATGGAAATAAGTGGGTTTTTTCCTATGACGATTAAAAGCACAAACCTGTATAAACACAATATGCATCATCTTTGGCCATCGCTATACATTATACAGAACTGCCATTTGTTCTAACCTAATGAAATCCTGCTGCAAGGAGGATGAATCCCAAAGACATAGATTGAAGAAAAAGTAAAGATAAAATTTAAAAGATTTTATAATAATTTTGATTTCCTTATTGTTGCTAGAAAAAGAAGTGATCCATCTACCAGACATATAATTAAAGAAAAGTGTCATGGACCGACAAGTTCCATGGATTTTGGGGGAGGTTTTAAATGCTACCAGTCACTTTAGTTTTCCTTCTTTTCTGAATTTCCCCAAAATTAAATTATTTTCTCTTATCCAGAAGAACAACTGTTCTCCCTTAGCCCTCCCATTGAACCTTTTCATCATAACACAATCCCAGCCAAAACAGCTCCCAYGAGACAAAATTAATCAAAGCCATAAAAGAAAACTTTTTGTCATGCCGGGCCCTACTGTTCATGTCTCACAGTTACAAAACCGACAGCAACTAAAATCTGAATAGACCTGGCCAGTTACTCTAACCAAAATCAACATACCTTTTTAATTTGAATATTATACAGTTAAAAAACCCAACATATAGAAACAAGCTATGTTAACATGGTGATAATGGTGTCATAAAGAGGTAGAAACACAAAAGGAGCTTAAAAGCCCTAAATCCTTCCCCACACAGAGTTAAGCTCAGAGTGGTTTCCTCTGAGGCTGCCTCCCTCCCTGTCTGCAGATTTGGCACCTGAACTCTCTCCTTGATGAAAAGAAACCCCCCAAAATGAACTACCTGAAAGGCTCCCTCTCCATCCCTCTTTTCTCAAACCTCCCAAATATTAGGCTGAGCACACCCTTGGGAAGGGGTCTGGGGGGACAGGTAAAGAACCCAGATGCTTGGGCAAATAACCAGATGTCTCTTTTCCAGGAATTTTCCCTTTTGCTGACATGTTTTTTCATGCTGAATTTTGTTTTGTGTGTACTAGAGTAACTGTGCRTGGGATCCCTCTAGTTCTGAAACTAAGGGAAAAAGGCTCAGAAGAAGAGGCATGGGTTAAATAGAAGCCTACTGTGATAAAGTGGAGTGATAAATACAGTAATATCCATACAAGGTTTCATACCACCCTTGACTGTAGGTCCATCAAAGTCAAGAGAGAAAAACTCATTTTGACTAGCAAAAGTCTGGATCGGCCTTGTTATGCTGTGTGGAGCAAAGACACCCAGCAGAGGCCTGTCTCAGCTCCCCTGGCTGCAGAGCCATACTGTGAAGCCGCCTCTTACTGCCAGCATGGGGAAGGAAGCCTTAGAGAAGGCAACTCTAGACACACCAGGAAAGCAAGATCCAAGCACTGCTGCCCCCCAGGGCAGGACTGTCTCTCTTCCAGCACTGCACATGGCTCACGGAGGGGAAAGCCCCCGGCCCCACCAGCATCCTTCAGCGCTGCCATCTCCAGCGCTTGCTGTTCCTCTCTTGCGCGTCCCCAGTAGCAGCAAGAGCAGGATGCTACCCGCCTGCCTTCCCGCTCGCTGCTCCCTGATGGGTACATCGGTGGGAAACAGCCACACATCACGCTGCGGGGGGAGGTTCAAGAAAGTGAACGGATTCCCCTTTGGTTGTTTCCTTGGGGTTTTCACATCCCTGAAAAAAAAAAAAAGAAAAAAAAATCCACTTTTCATTAAGAGTTGTTTGATACTGTTGGTGAAACTGATACTGTAGAAATACGTGTTCCTGTGTGCTGCCTTCCTGCTCTGTAATGGCTCTTGCATTAGGGACTGGCGGGGGGGGGGCTGCTGTTGTCCATTTACTTTAGTAAAGATTGTTATTGAATGAAACCTTTAATGGGGCGTTTATGCTACCACTCAGCTAAGAGCTCCACTTGTGGCAGAGTAGTCTTTCCCTCCACCTTGACAGCTATTACAGAATCAATACAGGTAATCCCTCAATTGGCCATCAGTACCCACCGGCCGTGGGGCTGCCCTGGCCACTGCAGCGGGGTCACTTGTGGGAAAGCGAGACTTCTCTGGGGAGCAGCTTGCCACCACATCCCCACCGCCACCGTCCCGGGCCAGCACCCTCCAAACCACGTGGCCCCAGAGGGAACGCCACCAACTTCGCTTGGATTAAGGCAAAGGATGGACTCAACCCATTCTCCCTAGGGAGGAGGGGCTCCGCAGCTTGATTTCACTTCAGGGATTATCTATGAATTCCATTTTTTGGCCAGTATAACCCAAGAATTCATTCCTTTCCCCTTCTTGATAGACAGAGGATGTTTTCTCTGTTACTGCATTTCTGTTAATGACCAAAGTGTCTCCTACTGGCTCTACCCAAGTCCCTGCAGTCAAAGGGGGGAGAAACTGCATTTTCTCACTGCTACTTTGCAGACTGATAATACCGTAGTTTGCAGGACTGTGTGGCATTCTCACACCAAGGCATGCGACAGTGCTCTCTACACTACTAAATTGCTGGGCTAGCCAGAGGTTAGTCCTGTGGCTTTAAGCCTGGTTTCCCACTGCTGCAATGCAGCTAAGCTGAGGTTTCCAGGACAGTCCCTACAACAAGAGCTGCTGCAGAGTGACCGGCCGGGGATGGAGATGGAGTAGAGCTGCTTGGGTCCCACTGTAGGACAGGCAGAGGTGCTGTGATACCCTTCTCCGGTGCTCCCGCATGCCCCCAGCCGCCAACACCCAACCCCAGGCACCTCGAAGGGACTTGCTTTTCAGAAAAGGCATTCACTGGTGGGGATCAAGCTTTATTAAAACTTGAGTCAAACACCCTAAAAACACAGTTGCTGGTCGCACTGAAAATCTAGATGTAAGTGTTTTAGATGGGGTCAGAAAAAAGAAGGAAAGCAGAGAGCAAAGCCCGAGTCTCCCGACACCCCTCATGCACCCGAGGCCCTGCAGTACATGCATTAAGGAGAGCCAGAAGGGAGAAGGTGCAAGGGGACATGCGTGTGTGAGAAGAGAAAGGGAAATGAAGGTGATGGTGACTGTGTCTGTAGGGGTGAAACAAACCCCAGCGCTTGCTGCAGAGGCACGTGGGAGACTGGGGACCCCGAGAAATGGCTTTCTGAAGGAGGGAACAGCCAGTCAGGGCTCCCCTGGTGAACGATCTCTCTTGTTTAACGGACAGTTTGGCACTAATCAATATTTGTTTGTGGCATTAACTTCAATTCACTAAGCTCCTTGCTGCTTTTTGCCTTCCCTCGGTGGTTAACCACCTCCCTCTCCCCCAAGTCCCCTGGAGAGTGCAGTGGGACAGGGGCTGGGGCGGCAGGGGGATGGGGACCAGGCATTTGAAGAGTGGGGAGATGCGGGGAGAAGCTGGAGGCGGCAGATGTCGTCGGCCAGGCCTTTTGTTCCTTGCACTCGCCAGCCTGAGCTCTGGGACCACCTTTTTGTTTCTCCCCACCGCCCCAACAAAACAACCAAGATTGCCCTCATCCTCTGGTTTCTATTTAGATCACTTCCCATTTAAAATTTAAAAAACCCTGACTCAGTTAATGCAAAACACTTAAAATCGGCTAGTGTCTTACAGGGCTGATTCATCCCAACGACTTGACTTGCTGCTCCCCTTGGCAGGAGCATTTTTAATCCCAGTTAGGAGAAAGAAGAGCCAGGCTGCACACGTCAGGTACAGTTTCTGTAATCCTTTGCCTTGGGGAATGCAGTGAGAATGAGTCCCCAGCCAAGGAAGCCACGCTACAGCCACCGCTTAAGCCAAACTGCGTGAGAAACGTGGGTACCTATTGCACATAGTGTATGACTACAGTCACTGTAATGGAAAATGTTGCTGCCATCCTGTATTTGATGATGGTAAGAAGGGAACGGGAAAGGCGGATCTAGTACAGCATGCAGAGCCACAGCCCAGTCCCTCGGAGAGCTGTGGGGACACCCTGCTTTCTGCAGCCTCAGCTCAGAAATGGCCAGCAGGAGCATTGAGTACTGTGGTGTCCGCTCGGGAGGGACCTAGCACCTGGGGCTTCCCAGCAAAAGGATTGAGCTTGGTCAGCTGTCTTGGTCACGAATATTCTCCCTTCAATTGAACTTACAGCGCAGCCTCCTTCATGCAAGCAGCTTTCTGCACCATGCAGTCATCCCGGGAACCTGCCAGATGAAAAAACGGTGTGCACACATGCTCCCTCCCTCTCCTCCCTTCTTATCTGTGTGTATAAATACCTGAAACCCCGCTGAGCTGGCCAGAACTGCTCATTCACTGGGCTGCTGGCAGCGTGGCCACAGAAGGTGCAAGTAAATGTGCAAATCCCCAGCGAGGGAAACGTCAGCTCATTGGATGCAAACAGGGCACATGTACACTACACGATGTACAGGGGCATTCCCTAATCTAAATCTAATCTCTCCTAAACCTGTCCGGCAAGGACAGCAATACGTTGGCACTGACAATCACTGCATTTTCCTTGTAGGAGGCTAAGATCTGCCGCGGGCTGGCAGGGCAGCTCAGCCTGCCCTCCCTCCTGCTCCCTGCTGCTTTATTTCTCCCCACCCTGCTGTGAAGTGTGCTGCTGGCCAAATGCCACCCCCACTGCCCCCCAGCCCCAGCACAGCTGGGACTCGCTATTCAGAAGGGAGAGGAGGATGCTATAGGGTAGTTAAATGCTATAGGGTAGGTAGTTAAATGGCTTTTTTAGTGCTCAATCCGGATCCATCATCTTGCTTGCAAGTGGGAGTGAACTCAATCCAGAACTGAATGGCCTCAGCTTCCATGTGCTATTGGGACACTTAAGGCCCAATCCATCAAGACACTGGGTGCCTTTGACTTCCAATGCAGTCAGCTGCTACCCAGCAGGACAAGGACTACAACTCCCAGTACAAGACAGGTTGACTCTGTAATGACTTACAAACAACACAGAGAACACCCTTCATCCATTTGCTAGTACCACAAATACACAACTGCAGTGCATCGGGCAGAAAACAACCTATAGCCCACTAGTGTACACTGCAGCCTCCAAATAATTTCTTGTCATCCTTTCTATGAATCTCATTGTAATAGTCTTAATAATTAGCATCAAAATTTACATATACAGGTTTAATGTGCAAGACAACCAGTACCTTCAATCACAAGTACAAGCGAAACCCTTCACATACTCTTTTACAGACAACTCATCAAATACTGTAGAAGGGTGCCAATATTTTAGTACAAGATATTTGGGCGTTCTTCAAGCAGAAGAAAATGCACATAGCTAAAAGCACTACAGAAGATGCACCACTTATAGCAAGAAACAAGGAGATTACCTGCATGGGAAGCTAACCATGCATTTCATAGCACTTTGAAGCCATTCCTATTCATAACATCTATTTCATTAATAGGTAGTTGATGATTTCACCAAATAGTGAGTTATTTATGGGATCGAACCAGCAAAGCCTTCATACACAGAATTCACATTTCTGTTGGCCAGGGTTCTGTATGTCTGGGATAAAACACGTCCATACAAGCAGGCAGCTGGAAGTAAGATTCAGTTCCCCCAGCTGTACTTCAGCATGGTTTGGAGACATAAATACTGTGATAATTTTCTGCTCAGGAATGAATTTTATCTATTTAGAGTTCAGCCCTCAATATGTACAAAATTCAGACTGCTATATTATAGGAATCTTTGATACTAAAATAAGCAAAAAAATTAAGAACAAAATGTGATCTTCATTCTACCCTAAAACCTACATGTATGTACAATACTAATGGCTTGCTTATTTCAGATACTGCCTAGTGCTGGGCCTCAATATTTTCATAGAATAGAATCATTAAGGTTGGAAAAGACCTCTAAGATCATCAAGTCCAACCATCAACCCAACACCATCATGCCCCACTAAACCATGTCCCTAAGTGCCTCATCTACACGTCTTTTAAATACTTCCAGGGATGGTGACTCCACCACTTCCCTGGGCAGCCTGTTCCAATGCTTAACCACTCCTTCAGTAAAGAAATTTTTCCTAATGTCCAATCTAAACCTCCCCTGGCGCAACTTGAGGCCATTTCCTCTCGTCCTATCGCTAGTTGCTTGGCAGAAGAGACCAACACCCACCTCGCTGCAACCTCCTTTCAGGTAGTTGTAGAGGGCAATAAGGTCTCCCCTCAGCCTCCTCTTCTCCAGACTGAACAGTCCCAGTTCCCTCAGCCGTTCCTCATAAGACTTGCTCTCCAGACCCTTCACCAGCTTCGTTGCCCTCCTCTGGACACGCTCCAGCACCTCAATGTCCTTCTTGTAGTGAGGGGCCCAAAACTGAACACAGTATTCGAGGTGGGGCCTCACCAGTGCCGAGTACAGGGGGACAATCACTTCCCTACTCCTGCTGGCCACACTATTTCTGATACAGGCCAGGATGCCATTGGCCTTCTTGGCCACCTGGGCACACTGCCGGCTCATATTCAGCCGGCTGTCTAAATTTTACTTACAAGTAAATAGTTCTATAAATATTTTTAATATTTTTACCATGAAAACAATGAGGACAGAGCAACTTAAGGTACAATAAACCATATAAAATTAGTGCAAATCAATAGGTATTTATAGATACAGTATTGCATGATATAATTAAATGTGCAGGTAACATTTTTTCTAGTTCTAGGCTGTATTTAAAGAGATCGTTAAAGTTGGCACAAAATAAAAAYTTTTATCTCCAATGCTTATGTGCAAAGTCCTTGTTAATCCTAGCTGATCTAGGATATTAAGAGAACCTCATCATCCCAGTAACATCAAATCATCTGTGTTAATCAAACAGCTCCAGCAAGGGCTTCCATTATCCCTCCTGGATGCAACACACAGCCCCACTGACACAAGGAGCCCCTCTCAGATGCACAGCCCCCTCCCCATCACGCTGGCCACTCAGTGATAAGTGGCTTCTGCACCAGTTACAGCACTCCCTATACTCAGTGGTCCTTCAGCACAGGCTTTTTGCCAAACCTCCATCAAGATGAGATTTCACATTGCCAGGGAATGCTGTTCATTACTGATTTTGAAAATGCTTTGCAAAAATCAGGGTCTAATTACCTAGGATTTTACACTGAAATTCCTTTATCCGCTGTAATATGCACTTGAGACAGTTTTGACCTGGGCCAAAGTCTGTTGGTATGAAAGGACAGGATGTCTGAGGTGTCATTCTGAGTCCTTCTCCAAGTCAGAGTGCAAAAGAAACAAAACCAGCTTTCAAGAAAAGGATCCCAGAGTACATCTTCTCACCCATAGCTACATGAGCAGCTCTTTCTATAGAAAATAAACCCAGCATTTTTATGAGCAAATACTTCCCTTTTGCTAAAAAGAAATCAACAGAAAAGCTGCACAAATCATTCCTGACTTGCTTCCACGGTCAGTGAGAAATGGAGGGTGAAACCCTCCAGTCCCCCCATGGAGGCTTAGGCATTCCCGCAGGCTGGGGAGGGAATTTCATTGCAGAGCTTTAGGGGCTGAGAAGTCCTGGCATTGTCTACCCTACACCGCAAATCTTAAATTTAGGATAGAAGGGTTTCCCCCTTCCTAAACAGAGGTATCACAAAGCTGATTTTAAAACCTTCGTGCCTTGAGAACTGGTATATGGTGCATTTTTAAAAGCATTCAGGAGTGACACTACAGCAGCCATCCTACGTAGAGCCAGCAGGAGGAAACTGAGGAGCCCAGCCTTCATGTCAGGACTCACCGCGAAGGCCCGCCTGGCCAGGACTCCTAGCAGTGGCAAATTTCTAGACAAGAGATGGTTACAGGACAGAAGAGCCCAGTGGTGGGATTGTGCCTGCTCCTGGCCTGTGCTGAGCCCACAGTGCAACAGGCCACTTGATTGCTAGCAACCCACCTAAGAGCTCACTGGTGCTTGGGAATATCTTCACATTTGGTCCTCTAAACTGTGAGAAGGCAGAGCCCACCTCCACTATCTCTGCTAGGGCTGCAGCTATTTCGTCACACCCTGCCCCTCTCCTCCTGGGCTATCTGGGATCCAGCATCCTCTGGAAGAGTCGGTCTCACTGCCCTGGAGATCCCCATGGCCTGGCAGCTGAACGATGGAATTTAAATACCCCTATGCTGGTCCACCAGCCAGTATCTCTGAGGCAGTTCACATTCAAATAGAGTCATTAAAAGACTTGCACGTTAAGGGGAAGTAGACCCCATACCTGGTCATGCACCCAAACAAAACAAACAGGTTAAATGCGCTTTGGGAAATGCACTTGATAAAAACGTCCCTCACACAAACTTTGGTACGGACAGCACCAAGCAGTCCATAGACGTGGTGCATTAGAGGCACGGAAACACTCCTCACAGAGATATTTGTGCACAAAAGGTTCATGGGAGGTGAAATTCCCTCCTGCCTGTGTTTCCCTTTTGTGGAAATTAGGATATGGGAGGAGAGGAAGGGAAAGGTGGGGTAGCGCGTGTTGGACTTCACCCCAGTGTGGCATCAGGGTACCCAGGTGAGAAACTCCTGTCCCCTGCACTCAGAAATATGCCCAGGGTCCAGAGACTGGACGTACCCAAAGAGTAGCTGCGAGGGTAAACGTCACCTCCTGCGGCGTGCACACAACCACGCACAAATACATGCACATAGACCGATACACAGGCGAAGCTGGTCCAGGACGCGTCCTCAGGGCTCTTGGCTAATGAGCGGCGTGAATCTTCATGTGGAAGTGGTAATCCTCCTGCTCCGGGAAGTGCTGACCGCACACCGAGCAAGTGCAGCCCTTCTCCTTGCTGTGCGTGCGGCGCACGTGGCTGTCATGGGCTGCATGCGAGGCGAAGGCTTTGCCGCAGTGCTTGCACTTGAAGGGCTTCTCCCCCGAGTGCTGGCGGATGTGAGTGCGCAGGATGCTGGATGCCGTGAATGCCTGAAAGGGCAGGGATCGGAAAGCGGGGGGGAGTTGAAAGTAATTTATTTTCACATATATAATCCCCAGGTTCAGCTAACCCAGACCCCGTCAGAAGCACTATACCCTGAAAATAAGTCTTCAAATAGCTCACATCCTCAGATAACTGGAGAAAAACCAAAAACTCCCAGCAACGAGGAACCAGAAGCCAACAGCTATCGCACTCAGCTATACAGGTATGGCTGCGTCCATGGAGTTAGATGAAGCTGAGAGAAAGATTTCTAACCAGAGACACCAGTAAATATCTTCTACGTGTCAAAGGATAAGAAGTCAATACTGTCCTAATTAGCTTTGCAGCTCCTTTATGTTTGGGAGACATAATGCAGGTTCATTTTCAGAGTTAAACCCTTTCATGTTTACATACACTGGCTTGGGATCCAGCTGCCAGAATTCATCCATGCTGTCAGTCCAGCATCCATCTTTTCAGGTTTCGTTTTCCCCTTCCATCATACTCTGCTCTTCCTTCAGTCAGACATTGCAGCCTGCTTTCCACCCCTCACGAGTAGCAAAATGTGCACAATCACACTTTGTCCCCCTCGTAAAGACTCCTCCTGCATTTGGGGAGAAAGCCCTCTCACCAAGACTTGAGCAGGAATGTTGCAAAGTAGCCCGTGTTTTCCCTGTTCTTTCTTTTCCCAAGAGAGACACTTTCAGGCCCTTCACTATTTGCAGACCACACCAAAAAAAATCCTCTTTAGTACCGTTATGTTGCTGAACTATCACAAGTAAGTTTTCACAGCAAAGAGCAAGACATCTCAGATACCTTTTCACTAGGAACCTTAGAGCACAAACAGATCCGAGATCCCTATAAAGAAGTCCCTGGAGATGTTTATCAACRGGGCCAAAGTGTGTTTGAGGGTCAGAACGGTCATCTTGGCCCAACACTTTTCCTTTAATCTCACGATGTCACAGAGATAGCAAGCAAAGGGGCAGGGAAAGCAAAGCTGCCCTGGAGCACAGCCACCATTAGAGGTAGAAGAGGCAAAAAGGAATTGTGACTGTGCAGGAGGAGCAGGTGAGCATGCTTTAAAATAGCCCCTGGTTTCCCAGCCACAGAGATGATGGCTATGTCCCAGGATAGCTGCGTCCTGCAGCCTGAGGACTAATGGTTTAACCTGATCCAACCTGCAACAGTCCTACCAGAACAGCTGGGGCTGGTCAAGGGTCCCACGCATCCTAGAGATCTGTTCACAGAGCAACCTGTAAAGCTCTGCCATCTCTTCCTGTGATCAGAAGATTAAAGGATGACATTTCATCCTAAACTCTGCCTACAAGTGTTCAGGATGTCTGGGAGAGACAAAAATATAATAGCCAAAAGGAGCTTCTTCTAAGGTTCTTTACTACAGGACACTTCAGCTCTGTGTTAGTCCAGCCACTCATAAACAAAACCTCTCTCTCGCCAAAATCAGGAGCACCTTACTACATGCTGACGGTGCTTCTGCACTGCATGAACACTCCATAGCACCTGGAGACCTACCAATATTCATCCACCAGCAGCCTGTACATCCACCCTCCGTCTGCTGGGAGAGCTGTCACTGCTCTCACAGGGACAGCTCACCTGAATCATCCCTGCTGTAAAGGGTAGTAACAGCTGAGCACATTTTTGCTCAGTGCTGCATGGCTCTGTTCATGTTCTTTTTYGAATGAAACCTTCATGCCCAGTTGCACGTCGATTGCCCCGTTACTTCAAGGTAAGGATGCACGAAGTCATATCGTGCAGGTTCAGCTTATGGGCCAAATCTGTTCACCGCACTTCAGAAGCAGTGTCAGTAATACCAAAAACTACCTATCTGATGAAAAAGGGGAATATTGGATTTAGCTGCAATCTTGGATGGTATTTGAAATTCTCTCAAGCTTTCCTAGACCTCAACCCCACAGCAGCTCTCTGAGCTGGGACGAAACACAAATTCCACATCAGATGGAGACCAGCCTCTGTTTCTTCAGCCTCAGCCAGCCCTGTCACTTCAACTCACAGCTGAGCCCAGAATATATACTCACTTATCTGGTTATCAACTTAAATAGAAGGCATTTTCTTGAAAGAGAACAGAAAAGAAACAGAAAAAATGAAAAAAGAAAACGGAGCATGGAAAGAGCCACCCCCCCCAGGTGCAGCATGATGCTGAGCGCAGCAGAGGACTGACGGAGGGACGGGATGGGGCTTTGCCTTACCTTGTTGCAGTAGACGCATTTGTAGGGGCGCTCCCCGGAGTGAACCCTCATGTGTTTGTTCAGGCTGGAGGACTGAGAAAAGCTCTTCCCACACACTGAGCACTGGGGAAAAAAAAAAGGGACAAAGTTAAAAGGAAGCACACAACAGCATAGCTAAAAAGAAAAATTAGGTATGTGGATGATGTGTGCATGTATTTTCCTACATATATTTATGTATATATTTATGTATATACATATATTTATCTATATACATATGTTTATGTATTTATGTATATACAAACACAGTAGTAATTTAAGCAGTAACAATTTGAAATACAGTCAGAATTTTAATGTGGTTTTAAGAACAGATTTTTTTTTTAAAAGGGAAATAATGCAAAATTTCAAAGCTTTTGTGTGTGTATGGTTAAAAATGTTTCATTAAAAAGTGTCCTTCTTCAGCACATTAACAGAAAATATTGACTTTCAGTAATCAAAACCTGAAAATTTCTGTAAAATCATAATTTTTTCTTCAAAATGCAAATGAAGCTCTAGTTGCTATTTTAATTTTTGCTCAACAAATAAGATAAACTTCCTAAAAAAAAAAAAATTAAGGGGACCTTTTAAAATAGTAACCGTTTTTCAGAAATGATGCGTCAGTCACAGCACTTAGCCTACAGCTTGATCTGTCAGAAGTGCCTCTCCTTACAGGAGTGAAACAAGCAGCACTTTGTCCTCCGACCCAAGGACCTGCTGTCTTCCTGGTGTGGTGTGCGCTCTGCGGCCGGCAGCGACAGGACAAAACCCAATTCAGAGGGGGCTGAAGTCATTTGAGAGACTTGCACTGATTCAGTGCAATTTGTATGAGCCCCAGAATAATTTTCCCCCTACAATAATTTGAAAGAAATTATCTTTCATGAATTCAAAATAAGCTAAGCTAAGACTGATCTTGAAAGAAGGTAATTTTTTTTATTGACACATTTTCCATCTTTGCTTTTTGAGTTGACCTGTTCTCATATAAATGCAATATATTCAGAACAAGTTTATCTTCCTGCTGTTCTAAAGTATTTCTTTCGTATGCATTCCAAAATAAATACTCAAGGAAAGGAAAGGAAAGGAAAGGAAAGGAAAGGAAAGGAAAGGAAAGGAAAGGAAGGAAAAGAAAGAGGGGAACTGTTACATTATATTTAATATCTCATATTTAACAGAATTATATTTTTCATCTGTTACTAAATCAATGTGATATTCTGACATTGGAATATTGCTGATCTAGTTATAAAAGCTTTTCCTGAAAAATTCACATTATTCCAGGACGACCTATAAAAGAGGTATTTGGAGGATTTTCAGGACTGATTTAGCTGTGCCATTTCAAGCACTGGAACTTGCCCCTCCCAAGCCTTTAGGAAAAGTCTGGTTTTCCACCCCCAATGCTCTTGGAGAAAACCGATCCTACAGGGAGGTGAGGTGTTTAGTGGAGATGAGGCAAGTATCTCAGCAAGGATTTGCTTCCATCAATTGAAAATCTGCTCCATGTTGAATGTAAAATTTTTAACTCCTGTTGTGTCCAACAGACACAGATGTCTGTCGGTTCTCAGACTGAAAGGGGAGAGGTGAGGGACATGGGACATTGTCTCTCCTGATCCTTGACTTGTTAAGCACCTTCATACGCAATTTAGCCCCACACTGTGTAAGAAAAGTAGCAAAACCCACATGCAAACAACCACAAAGCCCAGGAGAAATATTGTTTCTTTTCAAAATCTCACTGAGACTGTGGGGTTTATTTTGCCAATATAAATCCATTAAATTTCTTCAGCTAAACTCTGCTGCACATGACAAACTTTTCCCGTACAGGCAGAGCGGTCCCATCAGGGAACTGCCAGGGAAACCGGAGGAGGGGGAACAACATCAGCATCTTACCTCGGCCAAAAAAGGTTCCTTAATTAGTCCCCCGAGAAGAGCCAGTAACTGCGGAGAGACCCAGGAGCAGGCTCACCTTGTGAGGTCTGTGCTTTTCGTGAACGTGGAGAATGTGGATCCTCAGCCTGTCTCTTTTTTCGAAGGATCGGTTACAAAGGTGACAAGGAAATTTGCGGTCCCCCTGGTCCACGCAGCGGGTGTACTTGAGGTGCTTGTCCCGGTAGTACTTGTAGGCAAACACCTTGCCGCAGCGCTCACACTTAAAGCTCTCCCCGGCTTCTGTACAGCAGAAGGGAAAGTGCCACCTCCCCGTTACACCACAGCAAAAGGGGCTCATTTCAAATCTGCTTCCTCGTCAGAGCTGGTAGCCAGCTGGGAATTTTAAGTCTCCGGGAGGGTAATAACGGTAAATGGATTCTGGCAATATCATTAACAAAATACACCTCGGATGTCTTAAGCGTACGCACCGCTCCACTTGCCTTTCTAACGGAGGGGAACAAACTAGAGCCCACAGCCTGATAAAATTACTGTTTTTAGCTACTGACTTCAGCAAAGACAGGATTTCATCCTTGTGTCCCCATAAACAGCGAGCGAATGTGAAAAACCAACGCAGAGTCCCACATAAAAGCGTCTCCCCATACGGAAACATTGCCAGGTATTTCTTACCAATATTGCCCGTAAATTTTACCTCCCATCCCAAAAAGAAAAATAAATTTGCACGCCTTTTCTATCGTTTTCAAAATACTATCGAACAAAAACACGTTTATTTGGTTTTCTTTTGTATTTCAAACTGTTCTTAACCGCTGAATTTAGGAACAACACAGGAAATTTTTCAAACGTTTACACATCCTTTTCTGCCTTTAATAAAAGTAACTTTGGCGTAAGCCTTAAAATGAAACGAACAATTCAGCAGCTATCTGAACCAGGCACCTTAAGACAACAGCTACAAACATTTCCATGCCAGTTTGTTTCCCTCCCTTACTGCTGCACCCGGCCGACCCACCCCTCACCCGCTCCAGCTTTCCCTGCATTGGCACAAATCTGTTTTCTCCATTCATGAGTCTTGCTTGTAAGAACGTCATACTTTCTGCCCATTATAAGTAGAACTACTCCCGGAGTAAGTGCATTTGGCATTTCTTCCGCAAGCAATATCAGCATTATCGGATCAGAACGACTTCAGCCTGCCCCATTTACTGAGAGCGTTAATTGCACGAAAAATATCATTAAGTCAAGAGCGTGCAATCGTAGGATAAAACAGGACCAAAACAGGAATGCCCCCCAAAAGCCCCTCTCCTCCCAAAACGGCACACACACACACACACACCCCCCCTCGAACAACGGCGCTGTGGAGCCGAGGCAAGCTCAGCCCAGCACCACCAGATGTTTTACAATCGCCAGCGAACACTTTGAACTCCCCGAGGAAACGCGAACTAGGAGCAAAAGCTGCCAGGGCAGAAAGGGGTGCCTCTTGCTCCGAGCTGTCAGCAGCCCTCGGTGCAATCCCCGGGCTCCCTGGTGCCGAGGGGAAGCTGCTCTTTGAAGTGCTGGAGGCTGCAAGGGAAGGGGAGGGCGAGGGCCGGCTCCCCGGGAGGGCGGGCAGACCCGGCGGACCGGGGCTGCGGGGCCACTGCCACCCCAGAGCATCCCCGCGGCAGGGCCGGTCACCCCGCCACCGGCTCACCACAGGGACTGGGAAGCGTTCAAAGTAAAATACAGCCGGAAAAAGGTGATGCCCGAGTTCGTTTACCTCCCTTAATGCGAATCTAATCCCGGCCAGACACAGGTCCATGGGAATAAGGGACAGTGCCCCTCGAGGGGTCGCTGGCAGGCTCACCTTCGGGGTGCTGCGGGGGTCTCTTCCCCTCTGGCATGCCCTTCAGGCTGATGGGGATGCCCAGGAACTGCACGTAGCAATCGCCGTACCACACCAGCAGCTCCTGCTTCGGTACGATTTCCTTGCAGCTCTCGTAGAAGATTTGTCCCTGGCACTGGATAGCCGTCAAATTCTGCTCCTCGGGGAACCTGGCACAGTTCACCAGGGACATCCAGTTGCCAGAGGCGCCCTTCCCGTCTATGAAGTGGCTCAGGCGCCCGTATTCAAAGATCTGGAGAGCAAGGAGAACCGCATCAGGTTTGACCGACCTTTCCCGCACACGTCCCGCTCGCAGCAATCCCACCAAGCCACACTGGGCCGAGCCCCTCTTGCAGGCTACGGGAGAGGGGCGGCCGAAAGGATCACCCCGGCCCCGTTTAGGGGGTGCAGGGGGAGCCCGGCCGTGCCTCCACTACCTCCCACATCAGCGAGTTGTCGTCGTAAGTCTTGATCTCGCTGGTGTTGACCACTTTGCCTTGGAAAGGGCCGAAGCGGACTCCTTTGGGGATGGGGTCCGTGCAGAAGACTCCAAGCTGAGACACGTCCCCGTACGCCACCCGCAGCACCGAGAGCCCTGCGGGGGACAGGGCGAGCTGAGGGCTGAGCGCGGCTCGGCCGCGGCGGGCGGCGCAGGCAGCGCCGGGCCCCTACCTTCGGGCAGCTGCAGCGAGTCCCTGTCGAGCAGCGGGGCGGAGGAGTCCGCAGCACCTGCAGAAGAGGGACACCCTTCTTCAGCCTGGCACCGGCCGTGCAGGTGCAGCAGGGCAGAGGGAGCAGGTCCTGCCGCCCCCGACACCGGCCGCAGCCCGAATTACCTCTCCGGCTCTTCCCCGGTGGGGGCTCGTAACGCAAGAAAACCGCGGGGAAGGGAAGCCCGACGTGCCCCCGGCGATGCCCCGTGAGCCTGGCCGCAGCGGGACCGCCTGCACCCCTTTGGGGACCGTCTCCAAACCCCAGCGCACTCCCGGCCGCGAGGAGCGACCTTCCGCCCGGTGCCCCTCCCGCCGCCGCCGGCAGCTCCTTGCGCACACGCCGGGGACCCCCTTACCCGGGCTGGCTGGGGGCACCCGGAGCCCCGAGATGGCGTGGAGGCTCCCGGCCAGCTGGCTGCTCCGGAGCGCCCCGTACAGCACCGCGTTGAGCTCCTCCTCGGTGAAGTGGTACCTGTAGCTCTGCCCCACCGCCCCGCTGGCCCCCGGGCTGCGGGCAGCCCTGCGCGGGGGGCTCGGGTAGGGCGGCGGGGGCGAGCCCGGGGCCCCCGCTCCGCGGGGCGAGCCCTCCTTCGGGGGGAAGGGAGCCGGCGGCTTGGCGTAGAGGGGCAGGGGGAGGCCGGGGAAGGGCTCGGCGGGCAGTGAGGGCAGCTGGCTCAGGAAAGCGGGGACCCTGCTGAAGCTGAAGGGGGGCAGAGGCGGGGAGGCGGGGACCAGCCCGCCCAGGGATTTCAGGGGCTGTAGGAAGTCGGGGGCCGCCTCGAAGTACTGGGCGGGAGGGAGGAAAGGGGGGTAGTAGGCAGCGAGGCTGGCGGGGCTCATCCCGAGCGCGTCTCCGCCGTCTCCGGGGAGCGAATCGCCGGCAAGGGACAGCGCCATGCCGGGCCGGGGACGGGAAGGGAGGGGAGAGAGCTGCCGGGAAGCGGAGGGGCAGACACCCGGGTGCCGCCGGCGCGGGGTCCCGCTGCGGGGCGGGGGCGGGATGGAGGCGCGGGAGCCACCGCACGCTGCCTTCCGCCGCCCGGCGCCGTCGGGGCGAGCGGGTCGGCCGCCGCCGGCCCCCCGCGGCTATATGGGCCCGGGGAGGGGATGGAGGGAGGGCGGACGGGGGCGGCCCGCCCCGGGGTCGCGCAGCCCCGGGGGCGGGCGGGGGGGCTGCCCCGACGGGCGCCCCTACCCCGGGGCGGAGCCGCGGCTACTCCCGGAGCGGCCGGGCCGCCCCTCTCCACGTCGAGGCCGGCGGTGTCGCAGGGGGCGGCGGGGGCGGCCCCAGCCTCCTGAACCCACCTCCCCCGCCGCCGGCTCTGCCCTCCGCCTCTCCAAGCCCCGACCGACGGGCCCGGCCGCAGCCCGAGTGGGCTCTGCCTCTCCCCAGAGCAGGAGGCCGGGGTGCGGGGGCGATGCTCCCCACGGATGAGCACCTACTGCAGTAGGTGAGCACCCTGCCAGGGGGCCTCCGTGCTCCCCAGCAGGACCCACAGCCCCCGCGCAGTGTCTCGGGGGTTGCAGGTGTGGGTTTTGGATATGGAAAGTCAAAAAACACCTCCCAAACCCCAGTGACCTGAACACACAGCAGCACACTCTCAGCCACTGTAGGATTCACGGGCATTGCTGAGGTGATTTTGCTTCAGCTTTGTGCTGCCCGTTGGATGCCTGGCAGGACACTGGGCTCCTGCTGGGGTTTCCCAGGCTCCATGACCAGGCCTGTCCCAGAATGGGCAGGGGCAGGGACAGGGGGAAGACATCTGTCCCTTGCCCCTTGCAGAGGTACTGGGTGATTCCCTCCTGCAGGGTTTCACGCTGTTTTTTGTGGGGTTTCTCCTTCTTTTAATCTCCCCTTCCTCCCAGTGCTGCAATTGCTATCAAAAGGGGACCTGGAGGGTCAAAAGGGGACCTGAGTTGCAGGATCCCAGCGTGTGCAAGGTGTGCACCTTCCCATTGCAGGATGTCATTCCTGCTCATGCAGGGAGGTGGAGAAATCTTTAGTCCAGGGTGAAACCCTGTGGCAGGCAGGGCATGAGCAGGATGGGTAGCTCATTCCCTGCCAGTGTCCAGCCTGGGTGACACTGCACGTGCAGGCGTGGAGGGAAGGGATGGGGTGGGCTGTGCTGCGCTGCAGAGAGCTTGGGGACTTGCACCCAGGGGTCCCTCTCAGAGCAAGGCAGCATAGGGCTTCCTGGGGCACAGTATAGCACGAGCCAAACTGCACACAGACACAGCTGGAGTGTGCAGCCAGGTCTGACTCCCAGAGGTTAAGATGCCATTTGAGTGGTTACGGTGTGCTATAAAAATTAATTAACATAGCTCCATGTGATCTTCTGTAAAACATTGCCTTCACTCTGAAGAAGGAATGTATCAGGAATCACCTGAAGCAGCCTCAGAGAGAGAGACCGTGGCTCCAGACACAGTCGCTGACTGCACTTGACCAGAGGTGAAGCCATCCTTCCAGTCCTTATTTCTTATCTGGCCTGAGTGAAGTGCTCTGAAACAGAGAGTTTGAGAAAGAATCACTGGCTGCCTGGGGGAATGAGGGTGTTCAGAGCATAGGACCTCAGGTACTGTAATTCCTCCCTACCAAAAGCTGCGATTCAGAACTTCCCCTTATTTTTTTCACTCAGGACATAAACAATAAGACAGCAAACACAAGCACACAGCACTATGGAGGGAGACCCAAAACTCATCCAGGCTCTCCCAACACCCAAGATTCCTTCCATAGTCAGCCCAGTGCAGCTTTGTCCCCAAACTTGAGTTTGAACATTTATGGACTTTGCATTAAACGTATTGGGCTAATTCTCCTACCTACAACCTCATTCTCCATCCTAACCTCCGTTTGCAAGACAAAAGTACTGAATACACCAGGGACAGCCAATATGCACACAAGGCTTAAGGAGAAGGTAGGAATGCAGCCTTCTGAAACTTGCTTGAGATAGTCCCTTAGCTTAAATAGCCTGGGTTTTTTGTTATCAGTCTTTTTTTTACTTTCTCTGTGTTGTTCCAAACCTCTGTTATTTGTAAGACAGAATTGATGCTGTATTGCTTTAGGAAACAGTTTCAGGCAGGCAGTTTAACATGGTTTTATTACTGCAGCATCAGTAGCATAAAAGTAGTACCAGAGTTAATCAGATTTACAGGAATAAGCCTTTAAGCTCCAATTGCACAGAAAAGTTTGAGTTACCCTTAGAAATTAAGTGTTGCCAGATAATCTGGAATCCTCTGGCTACTCTGTGTCCAGGTATCACAGCACAGGAGAAGGGAAAGGGGCTTGTGGAGGAGACACGCTCACATCGAAGATTTTGGAGAAATGAAGACAAACAAACAAAACATGAGATTTTTAAATTCTCATCATTAGTTAAATTGTAGACATGCCCAGAAATAAAAATACTCCTTTTTCTAGAAGCCTGATGACACAGAGCCCAGGAGAAGAAAAGGGCTTGAGGCACTGTTGTCACTATATTGCAGATAACCTTCAGAGGCTTTCATCCCCTAAGAGATTACAGGCATTTATTGCTTTAAAAAAGTCCCGACCTCGGGGAGAGATGCAGAGGGGGAGCAGAAGTGCAGAGCCACCTCTAGCAGGCCGGCGAGCCCCGCGGCCAGCMCCATCCCTGCGGCCCCCAGCTCCCCGGGGCTGCGCCTGCAGCCGTCCCCAGGGGCTGCCGGACAGGAGGGCGGCCAGCGCACCCCTGGTGGGTGGGATGCTCTGGCCCTTTCTTGGGAACGACTGGGAATTTGGCCGCCAAAACAAGCCGGAGGTTGGTTTTGCTCACCATGGCACCCCGGGGAGCAGCTCTGTAAAAATAAACCCAATTTCGAGGTGCTAGTCCCCACGCACGTTTTCAGCCTGGCCGGGGAAATAGCTTGCTGCTTCTGCCTGTGAAAAAGAGGGACAAACAGAAAYGCCGCTTCACTTCGAGGGGAAATCTCCAGCTCACACACACTGGGTTTAGCTGGGCRCCCCTTGGTGCAGAGCATCCCTGCTGCCAGCAGCATGGGGGACATCATGCCAAGGGAAAATTCACCCTGAAATTATGGCTACAAAAAGAAAAGCCTTAAAACGAGCTCTGGGGACTCCCTCACTGCCCAGCAGCCCTCGGGTGCCGCACCAGGAGCGGCTCCCACGGCTGCTGGTATTTAGCACCTCGCTCAGTGGCACCTTACAGATGTCCCCCAGGCCAGAGCCACCCACCCAGAGCACACGGCTCTCGGCAGCCTCCTGCCTTCACCCCCCCATCAGAGCAGGGAGTGTGACCAGCAACGTACATGTGCCTGCAGCATTTTGCTTTTTGACTACTGGTGTCGCTCAGGTTTTTCTTTGGGACTTTGTTATGATTTTATGGCTTGTTACAAAGTAATCACAGCAGTCTACCAGTCTCCCTCCCCCGCTGAAGGATTTTAGAGGGTATTCCTTCTCCACAATGATGTGGGGACGCATATTAAAGACAAGCACCAAGGGACATGCCTGCAGGCTGCTTGCATAGCATTCAGTTGCCTAAGTGGTCTAATGCAGACGTCATCTCCTTGGATTGATCCAGATTTCTTGACCCAAAAAATTGCATCCTGAGCCCTCCCATCTTCATCTCAGTTTGGACACAAGCTCTTCATCATCACTCTTACTCCCACTCTACATCTTCCTTACTCCAGAYTTAAAGCCCTCTGCCTCCTACACGTTCCCAAACACAGAGGTTACACCTACAAGCAGCCCCCTGATCCTCCGAAGACCGTAGTGCCAGAGCAGTCCCTGATGCCCAGCTTCCCACCTGTGGGCTCCCTGTGCCCCAGCACTTACACTGGCCACCAGTTGCAGCGTGGACGTGGGAATCCCAGTCACRGCACCAGACGCTGTCATGGAAATAATCCAAATCACAATTTAGATCAGGTCAGAGCAGAAGCAATTTATTGCTATGGCTATAGGAGAGGACAGAGAGCAGCAGAGTGACAGCCTCTGCTGATGTGGACTATTACAAAAAGGGAAATCACATATTAAAGTGCTTCAACTTTCCTTTTCCAGTATTAGCCATATCTTTAGATATAGCAGCATTTTAATGATGTCATCATTAGCTCAGGGACTTCACCGAAGCAATCCATTGCTCTCCAAACACATTGAGAATAGACAAATAACTGAAAAATACGCATGCAAGAAAAAGTTGGAGCAAGCCAATCTAAAATTTGGAGCAAACCAATCCTGTCGTATAGCTGCAATCCTCCCCTCTTTGCTGGGGTGGGCCACTGAGTGGGCACATGAGCAAGGGCAGGAATATTTGTTATTCTTGTCTCTCAGAGCTGCTTTGCCCACAGTTTGCAGGGAGCTGAGTAAATTACTCTGGCCAGCTTCACCGTGGGTCCTTCCAGTCTCCTGAGTAGTTGTAGTGTGAAGTGATGAAGTGAACTATAGCCTGAAACTGGGGTGGGAGAGACATTTTTCGAGCAATAGGAGAGTCTCCCCACCTCTCCTGCACTATCTTCTCAGGAACATCTAGGGAGAAATCCTTGGGTGCATTGCAGGAGCTGGAGCAACTCCACCTCCCCAGCAGCTGTATGGGGCTGGGGGGGGGTGTCTCAACTTCTCCAGCCTTCCCCACCTTCTTCATCCTTAAATATCTCAGTCAGTGGTGGTTGAGTAGTTCATTCAGAGCATATTCAGTATGAACTGAAACACTTAAAGCAAAGTTCCTGGTGCCCCGGTGAATAAGCTTGACCTCTGGCTCTCCAGTGGAAGGAGGGTCTGAATGTTACCTCAGCCCCTTCCCCTGCACAGAGCCCCCTTCACCACTGAGTGCTGCTGCCTTTAGTGCCTAACTTCAGGGGAGGGGGGAGAACACCATGTTGAACGGCATTGAAACTGTCACCTTCTGATGAACTGTCAACAGTGCCCAAGCTGTTGTTGTTCTTAAAGCCAGAATCTTTTAATGATTCCCAGAAGGGTTCCAGCTCCTCAGGGGAGGAGAAAGTAAAAAACCATATATCCCATTGGATCAGGGAGTTATCTGAGCATCCTTGGACACATGGACCTCTTGTGCCACTGACAATCATAATGGCTGACCCTGGGTTGTCCTGCCCAGCCATCCCTTGTGCACAAGCAGGATGGTATGCATTTGTCTAATGACAGGAGCCACAGGAGATTCACATTTCCACTGGGTACATTATTTGCAGAGTTAGATGATGTTTGTTCCCCCATAATTCACCAATTTCCTCTGTACTACTCAGATTTATCAGGTTTAAATCTCCATAAGTTGAGGCTATTCCTTTGCAACTGTGCATTTCCCTTTCTACCCAATTCTTCACAACTTTGAAAGTTCAAATTGTAGAGAGCTCAGCCTTAGCCTGATTCTCTCCGTTTCCCTCCTGCTTTATAGCCAAGACGGTTTATCCATTTCATAGTTGGAAGTGATGTGCTACTTACAGGAGGAGGTCTTGTACATACTCTGGTAAACCTCTCTTCTCATCCCCCACACTACAAATTTGGATCACTAGGCCTTCAGCTTCAGCCGTTTACAACTCCCATTGTTCTTTTCATGTTCTATAAACATCTCTTTTCCAATCCACTTGTTCCAATTAACCTGAGGATTTACTAGCACTGGTCCTGTTTAGGTGCCCCCATAATGCTCTAGAAGTTTGCTTACAAACTTAACACTATGGGCACATTAGCAAAGGATTGGTCTTCCATCACATAAGGATTATATACATTTAATCTCGGGAATACTCACAACTCGACCAGATCCTGCTGGCTACAAAACTCTTAAGGAATGTTAGAAGCAGCTGCCTCCTCCAGCAGCCCCAGCCCGGCTGCTGGAGCCCAGCCCAGTGCCCGGGGACCCCGGGGTCCCTGCTCAGGCTGGGGGATGCGTCTGCTGCTTTCCCATTTGCAGGTTCACCCAGTAGTGAAGCTGAGCACAAATCCCAGAGATGCACAGACACAGGACACACACAGAGAGGACACTGACACGGCCAGGCTTTTGAAGAGGACGGTGTATGCACACAACGAGCTGGAGCTGCCTTTGGGGGCAGTGGAGCTTCCTCTGATTGTCCGGGTCCCATTTTCACTCTTTCGGGGAAACAAAGTCAAGTCAGAGCCCGTGTCGCCTGGATGCTCAGCCAGGGAGTACAAAGCTGGCTATCCACGGCAAAGGGATAGGAGAAGAGGTTTGGGCATCCCCGAGAAGACTTAATCCCCTCAAAACAATCAGCTGCATGTTTTTCACCCCCAAGGCAACTATCCAGAACCAGAGACTAAAGGGAAAGAACCAAGACGCGTGAGCAGTCCCTCCTGGTCACAAGGTCTAGCGCAAGCCTACCATGCTGGCCGAGGTCGGGTTCATTAGTAGTGGTACCAAAGGAGGCTTAGACTGGAACCAGAGACAGGGAAGGGTTAATGGGGTCGGTCACACCACCTGACTCTTTAACTGCTGGGGCAATTTATTTTGCAGCTGAGTGATGTCCCAAGAGTCTGTTCCCTAGGTGGCACAGACCTCAATGCCCAGCTCTCAAGCACCACCTTTCATACAGGTTCATTCACACTGTAATTCCAACCTGGACCTTTCCTGACATACCTCTCCTAAGGACTTTATCAATTTGTGATCTTTCTTCCCTCTTTTAGCCGGCTAAAGAGTGGGAACTCTTAGTGGGACTCTGGACTGACCTGCATTAAAAGCTGGGATTCAGCAGCCCCCACACGCCGCTGGAACCTACAGACGACCTTCAGCAATCCTCCCAAGTGAAGCAGGATGTGTGAATCCCAGTCACAGCACCAGATGCTGTCGCAGAAATAACCTGAATTGCAAGTTAGATCAGGTCAGAGCAGAAGCAGTTTATTGGTATGGCTGTAGGAGAGGACAGGGAGCAGCAGAGTGACAGCCTCTGCTGATGTGGACTCTGCCCCTGTAGAGAGGGTACACGGTGTACACGCACCTAGAAACACTACGCTACAGACAGGTAAGAGGACACAAGTCGTATGTACCCGTTACATGCACAAGGCCACAGAACCGCTCAAGGCTGCTCTGGGTTCTGCTTTCTTCAGCACAAGAACTAATTTATCATGAATGTTTCACCGCGATTATTGTTTCAGGAGACAGGGTGAGAATTCGGTCAAGAGATCCACTCAGGCTGTACTTAGCATCTCTACTTCCACACTTCGGAGCCCAAGAGGCCAAGGCAGAGGGCAGATATCCCTGGCTGCTCTCCTCCCTTGCCATAGCCTGACCCCAAGCACAGCGTGACTCGCAGCCCTCCTCCCATACTGGGTACAACACGTGGAGAACCAGGATAAGCAGCGAGCAACAAGCTGGGGAATAATTCAAAGCCTCCGGGCATCCCTGTTCCGTCCCTGTGACTGGTCTCCGTCAACAAAGTCTGATCCAGAAAGTAAAAGGCAGCACTTCTCTTTCGTAAAGTTGGTTACATCAGAGGTCATCGTTAGCTCATCATATTTAGACTGATAGCAGGAGTTTTAGCTAAAACAGTTGTCAAGAATTTTCATTTTTTAATATTAATAAATTTTAAGGGGATAATCGTGCCTAAAGGTGAAGTTCCGACAGGAAACATTTTTCCTCTTACTATACACAGATGTTTTTTCTACTTGTTTCTGAACTTACATTGGGAAGAAGCATCCTCCTTCCTTGCTTTCCTTAATGTGGCAGTATTTTCCCCACATCCAAAGACCACCATCATTTCGCTGAAGCCAAGAGAACTGCAGGAGAAGCCTTGTTGTTTCGGTAGGAATGGTGAAAGGGTAAGAGTATTTGGAGGTCTTAAATAAATACTCTTTGGAGTATTATTTAATCTTCTAAGATTTTTGATATAAATAGTTTTTCTCCCTCACTCATTTCCCAGAGGGAGCAGCAGATCCTTCTGATGAACAAGCATTCTTGTAGCCGCTTTTATGTTTGTTTGTTTTAAATTGACCAATCAAACATTTCCAACTGTCTTAACTGAACCACTTGGCATAGCAAGGAGAACCAGTCCTCAACTCTACTCAGTCCCACTTCACACTGTTCCAGGTCTGCCTCTGCTGAAACCGTCATGAAAGACGCCCATTTTGTCCTGACTGCAATACAAAAAAGTATTCATAATGAACTGTTTTCACATTAAGCTATGTGATAAATATTTTCAATTAACATAGCACTATAAAGATAAAAGGATTTGAGATTAACAACTAGTTGGAATATATAAAAACCTTCGACATAGAAAGCCTGCGGTCTTTTTAAAACCTGCCGATTCATCTACCCTCTAGTGCTTTAGTACTACATCTTATACCCATCTATGAATAAATGAAGACACAACAGAAACACATTGAAATCTCTAAAGCCATGTAAAACCCGAAGGCATTAAAATTTATTAAATGATGCAATAACAACAGAATTCTTTATTTACAATAGCATTATTTAACATCAAATAAGCAAATAGCATCAGCAAAGCAATATTAACTTGCATAAATGTATTTAAAATTTCTCTGAATATATCTACCTTTGCATAAACTGCTCACACTAGAAATACAAACATCAATGCAGGTGAACAAAGTGATGTTCAGAGTCAACTCCGTTTTGAAAATAAATCACAACCTGAAACACTGTAAGCTTTCTCCTGAAGAACCATAGTTTATATATTGCTTAATTTTACCCTTGTATAATCTTTTCATATACACACATCTCAGATGCAACTTCATGATGAACTGTACAAATAAAACCCACAAATGACATAAAGGGAAAAAATTAAATGACAGAAAATGTTTGAAGAAATGTGTCCATCATCTCTATTGAACAACATAAAGATTAAGTGATGATGCACTTATTCCAAAATTGTACACAATTCACTATACAAATATAATACATCAGACAGCTATGTAGGAATATACAAGACTTAAAAACAGATCTAAGGCATTATGCTAGATTTTAGCATTTTGAGGTTCTTGCACATAGCTTTTACCTGTAGTAAGAAACTTAAAAGATTTTGTTTTAGTCTACAAAGAAACACCAGGGAGAAAATTCTAATTAAAATCAAAGCCACTACAGTAAATTTTCTTTTGTGCAGAGAATGCTTTTGCTCTTAGGCAGCATACTACCATACAAATACTAGAAAACTTTTAAATTCACACCAACAATTAATGGCTTAAGTTGCATTTCAAAACTGATTGTGTATCTTTGGGTTCTGCAAGTGGAGCTGTGCCACCCATTTCATCTGTTAAGCCCATATGAATTCCGCTTTTAAACAAAGATTAAAAAATGTATTGTATAAATTGCAAAAACATTGCTTTTGATTAATACAGGCCCAAAGGGATACCGGTGTGGGACAATATTTTAAAGATCGAGTACAAATTAATTCATTGTAGCAAAACAGCTCACTTCACTTTTTAAACTTACCACATTACATGAACACTTAAACAGGTCGTACGACCATGTACATATGCTTATTTTTCACATTATGCGCCTTTCACATTTAATAATGTAAGTAGAACACTGATTAATTGTTCTGTTAAACAAAATCCAAGTACTTTCTCCGACAAATTTACTGTATACAGGATGAAAAATACTGATAATGAAGGGAATTGATTTGGCTTTTTTGTTTCTATAGTGATCAATATGATCAGAAGATTCCTTCACTCACTTTTCTCTTTCATTAGTTAGAAGACGACTAAAGTCACGATGAACCCAAGCGGAGCCAAAGTGATAGGTACAATCTCCTTTCTTTCAAAATGGCAATGGATGAAGAAGTATCATAATCACTACAGATGATAAGGGTTTGCAGGTCTGTCATGAAATGGGACAAATTTAAACTATTTTGTCCACTGTGAAAAAGAATAATCTATCTGCAGAGGTTACGGTTAAGAACCAAAAAAGAATGGAATAGAAACAAAATTATTTTAAAACTCATTTACACTTTGTGGTGCATGAAGTTAATTCCTTCAAATTTACACATTTCTTACATAAATAATTTTTGTCAGCTATATAATGCAAGTTTAACACAAATGCCGTTGTAGTAATGAGGCTGTGCAGCTCAGGGCTGACAGTTATTTTGGTTTCCCATCAGCAGGTAAGAGGATGGCTCAGCTGAATATATTCTGTTTGAGTTTTGTAACGGAACGGTGACAGCTGAAAAATGTTGTTTCTCCAGAACGGTGGCACTGCCCTCCTTAGGGACAAACACAACTGTACATTTCCTGGGCTTTCATCAAAAGCCTTCTACAGAAACAGCCTATTTCGAACCACCTTTATCAAGTTTTCCTCAGCCTTAATATAGAATAGCTGCTACTTTATTTGAACTCCCACCTGAAAACCAAAACAACTTAAATGGCAACAGAATAAACCTTTCACTCCCAAAAGGCATGGCTGATGAGATATTATAAAATGCATTGCATTTTACACGACATCAAAAAATTTGCGTTCAGGTTAGAAAGTTTGTGGATTGAGGGTCAGCAGAAAGAAAACAGAGGTCAAAAACATCAATTTCTTAATATTTCAAGTCCTCAGAAACTGATGTCAGTTTAGTAAAAGATTATTCCAACCACAGTGGGCAAGGAAAAAAAAACCACCCCCTAACAGTGGCCTGCTTAGTAACAGTTAGTTTTTCTAAGATTTGTTACGAAAGAATATAAACATACAAAAATCAAGAATTGGTTCCTACAGTGGCTGCATATAATATAGGTTAGTTAAATGACATTATGAGCAGAATCACAAGGTTTAGAAAATGAGAAGTCTCAAGCCTACAAATTAGGTCTAATCAAGGCATTGTGATCCTTTACAAAACACTTTTCCAGGAGACACACACGGCTAAGAAGATATCTAATTTAATACTGAAGTACCTCATTTGGAATCAACTTCACAACATGTATATCTCACAAAAATTATACAAGTAAAACACTTAAGTTTTCAACTTAAATTATTGCTTGTTTACATATAAACTGGATTTTATGTACCTTACAAAATGTCCTCGTAGTCCACACTGCTTTAAAATAACCAGAAACACACGATAGCGGTGAAGTTTGTAGTGGTATCTGCTATAGGTATTACAGGAATTGTTATTTTCCCAGCTAAGGGGATGGGAACCAGAAATTATCATGCTTTAAAGCAGGTATCTTGAGCTCTTTGATATTACGCACCAATTCTGCCACTACCATAATCAGTACATGCATTACCATCGAACTTTGCTGTTCTGCATCCAGTAACTGGCTGTCCAGGTTGCTGGAAACACACCTAGGGAATAAAGGGGTAACCTGTTTTTTTATTCTATTAGAAAGAGGAGGAAGATGACAGAGGTCAGGAGAGCCAGGTAAAAAAAAAAAAAAAATCAGGATTTGCTGACTGTTAGGAATTTAATTAAATAAGAATGTAACCAACTTGTATTTTTGGATTCATGACTTGCATTATAAACATTACCACAAAACCCAACCGAAACGCCCCTTATAAACAGCCCTCTCACAGGGTAATTTTCATCTGTTTTACAACTTTAACCCCATTCAAAATTGGTCTGTATAGTTTTCTACATCGGTTCATCTTCTCTGACTTGCTGTCAGTGGACCGCGCTCGTTGGAGGTCTTTGTATGTACCAGGCGTTGCTTCTACACGCTCCTCCACGCCTCCTCTCAGCCCCAAAATGCAGGCCTTAGTCTAAACACCAGTTTTCAGACGGAACTGAATCCTTTGCACCAGACTGAGTAAGCCAGGGAAAACAAAGCAAAAAAACCAAGGTCTAGAACTAAACAGAAACAGAACAAGAGCATGGTTGTTTTTCCTTAAATACATACATTTAAATACATTCAATCTGACATGGTTTATGAAAATTGCCTGTCAACATTTACTTCGCAGGAGAGATCTAAGTTGCACTAAGGTGAATGCAGTGAACAGACTGAGCAACTGTCTGTACGCTAGCTTCAGACTGTCAAAGAAGAGGCTGCTCTTCGGCCACGGCCGCCCGGCTTCCCTCGGGAAGGCAGGGCTGAGTCCTGTTGGCAGCAGGCAGCCGCCACCGGCGCTGGCAGCTCAGCTGGGTCACGACAAACAGACGCAGCTCTTCAAACCGGTAAGGATTTGGGGCCGTAAGCCCAGTCAGCTGAAGAAAGGAGCAACCGAACCGCCCTCAGGGTCAGCAATATTTCTGCAAAAAAAGAGAAATTGGAGAAAAACAAATGAGTTCTTCCTTCTGCGACAGTGAAGATGGATAGGTGAATGAGAGCTGGATGCTGGGCTGCAGCACACATTGGTGTATTATTTTAAACCTGAAAATTAATCTGAATTTACAAAGCTAGACTTTTCTTTGTGTACGCTGATACAATTGATCTGCGATTTAATTCCAGTGATATCAGTGAGGGTTTAATTTCACTGCATTCTTAGGTCCTTAATTCATTCCAGTTATCATCACATTATAACAACTCGGGATCATCTGCCTCTCGTACACTCCAGCTAAAGGCACAGCAATATGGTTTAAGAGAAGTCTCATACTTGGAGTATGTGCAAAATCTCCCTGTGTTACTGCTGTATCGCTCTCGAAGGAAACAACTGCGTTGGTTCACTTTCCCCTCCAAGAATCATAATAAAAAAGGGAATAAAGAAGTAAAAAAAGCTTCAGCTACCGATTCCTAGAGATGTTCTTTACATCATACTTACTACCCTTGCAGTGTCTTTACACAAATAGAATACTAACTATTTTCAGCTGAGCTGATTATCTTGTACTTGCTTATTTAAAAAAACCTCAGGATGTGGTTTTCACAGTTGTTTTAAGACCGTCCCTTCCAGTGACTGCAATCTGTGCCTCTCTGCCTTCCTCCCCTTGCAAACTCCTGCTCCCATGGGGCACCGCGGTCAGTCAGGTCAGAGAGCCAATCCAGCCAAAACCCATTTTTCTCCTCCCCTGGGGCTGCTTCCYGTGGCTCCAGCAGCGGAGTGGCTCTTTGCTCGCAGCCTCCTGTCGCGCGCAAGGAAGGCCCCGTTTGCTCAGGGACGGCGCTGGCAGTAGGCAGCTTTCTAGCCGGTCCATGTGCACGCCACTAGGCTGCCTTCTGGAAGCTGTCTATGCCATGCTTTGGACTTTACCACACTTTCCTCTGCAATCACAGAAGGCCTAGAAACGTATCTCCATTGTCAAATAAAGTCAGCGTCAGGAACCATCCTGCGATTCAGGAAAGCAAGGTCCTATGTTTTGTACACCTGCTATTCCCAGCCCAGCTGGTGCAGCTGGAGCTCTTTGGGGGTGACCAGACACGAGGACGGTCCAGAGGCCAACACAGTGAGTCCTGCTCCTGCTCCTCCTCGCTTCATCACAGCACAGAGACACCACACTCACATCCCTCAAATCCTGAATAATATGGACAAGATAAACTTTGGCTCTTCCCCCTGACACATTGCGAGGCAGTTCGGGGACCCTGTTAGCGCTTTTTGATCATAAAGTGTGGAACAGAAGTGAAAATCCAAAGATGTCCTTATTTTCAGAGTGGACATTTAGCAAACATTTTAGCATCTCTACAGAGATGCTAAAAAAGTTTTTTTTTTTAATAATTTAACAAAGATTTGAGTCACAGGGTGATAAAATATATAAAGGAGGGAATAAGACAAAGAAGGCACAAGTGTACCTCTAGAAAAACATTCCCTCACCCCTTTTTATTTAAATACAACCAAAGCAAACAGGACTTTAAAGAAATATGTCAAATTATTATTTCCAGGCTGATAGTGAATGTGGGAAAAATTGCTCAGAATAACTTCCATGGCTGATGTATGCAACTTCAGAGTAGAGAAGTAATCTGAAAACCCCAAAGATCATTGACTATAAGATCACTGCTATACTGTATTAAGTTAAACTGGACGCCCCTCAAAAACCTCAGCTACGAACAGTATTCTTCAGACATTTACTTTTAAATAGGAGCAGGTTCAAAATGTTCTTTTACCACATGAAATTATTTAATACGAATTTGTCCAATAATGGCAAAATAATATATTAAACTGTTCCAGTTGCAACTATTTTCAGCTCTACAAATGAAGGGTACTTTGTGCCTTGAAAGACACAGAAAATTCTCTGTCCTCTAGTTACTTTAAAAACAGCTTCTTTGTTAAACATTAGTATCATCCTTGCAAGTCTTAAGCTGTAGAAGTTTTATCCTTAACATGTTAAAACAAAGTGAAACAGTATTAAGCAAACAAATTAAAACAGTAAATGTAGAGATCTGACATCCATAGTTGTACTGATTTCAGCAATAGCATGTTATTTCCTGGTTACTCAACTCTAAACAGAACCAATCCCTTTAAATGATACAGTTGTTGAGATAAACTTTATGAAACATTGAAAAAAACCTCAAATTTGTCAGATGAGTTTCTCAGTTTCTCATTTGTCAGATGAATTTCTCAGCTTTCATACGTTAAAGCCACAACTGCCAAGGGATGAAGCACATTAATCCTCTCCTCAGCTTTCTAATTACACAGCTTGAGCTTTGAAAAAAGATGTTCGTAGGAGTAGTTTACAGCACAGACGCATGAAAATAGTAGCTACTTAACCTCTATTATAGTTCGAAGTTCACTAGAAGGTATTTATAGTGCATATAAACCATCTACATTTTCCTTGACAGTCAGAGCTACAATAGTAGAATAAAAGTAAAATCACAGAGTGCAGTCCGAGGTACCCTTTCAAAATAATTCAAGAGGTTTTAAGAAGTTACTTTTCTCCAGGTGAGACAAAACTGCTCTCATGCATGGCCACTGTCTGTCTCGGACTCCATCATTTTAATTTTAAACCCCACAGATTCCCTGTCCAAAGACCTGCCATTCATTTCCTTCCACCTGCACCCTCTTCCCTGACTTCTCTCCACTCTCTCTCGTACCCCTTCTGTCACATCCACTCCCTTTTCCTTCTCTCTTCAACCATTCTTTAAAATCTACCTACTCCTTCCTCTTCTTTAGTCTGCTTTCCTCTCAACAGCCTTATTCCCTGTCTTTCCTCAGCGGTACCTGCTATTTTGTTCTCTGACAGTCTCGCTTCTCGTAGCACATGAAATTTAACCGGTTAGGGAATGCCCTAAGAAGGAAGAGAATACCTTGGTACATGACAGCTTCCACTGAAGCAGAATATACTGCATCTTTTTATTAATCATCCAAGTGACCATGAAATGCTCTCTATGCACAGACCGTCCACTCTCGGAGACAGGCACTTGTATTTTGATATGAACCATGAAGGTGTGAAAAGAATTGGCCTCCAGGAAGTTTTAAACACATATGCRTGCAAAAAAAAGAGGGATACAGCAACACACACGTACGGTTACTTCTTCCTCAGTACTTTCACATTTCATTTTCATTAATCTTGATACATTTGCAGTCAAATTTTTTTATTTTCCCCTATTATGCAAATTTCTTTAACAGTAGAAAACTTTAAATTTTGCTATTGGATTCAGCATAAGAGGAAAACTTGTTTATTTAATTCCATCTTTCAGATTTCAAGACCGCATACAAGGAGAAGAGGGGAAACAATGGCGCAAGGGGCGGACCTCAGGCAGGTTAGAAAATGACTCCTGTAGGCATCGCGGGTCAGCTCTGCCTACTCCGATTACAGCGGGGAGCTGAGGAGACGGACAGTTTAGAGCCTTCCCGCCCCACCCTCTCGGCCGGCAGGGCAGAGCTGGCGAGGCGCGGCGGGGCGGGAGGCGCGGCGGGGCGGGAGGCGCGGCGGCAGCCGCTAGGTGGCGCTTCGCCCCGCGCCGCTCAGCCCCCGTCCCGCCCCCGGCGGCGGCGCCGCGCGGGCAGCGGCCCCGCCTCCCCGGGATGTATATGTGTGCATGGTATGCGCGGGATGCTGTGCGAGGCTGCTTCGCTGTACAGAAAGGCCAGCGTCTTACGTTGGGATGGGTCTGCACAGCTACGATGCGCGGATCACGCAGGGAAAATAGGGCCCTCTAGTTGCAAATCACATCAGGTCTCGCAATACCGGGATTGTTGTAACAAACTTACTTTAAATGAAGATTATTTCCATAAAAAAACCTTCCACTGAGGAGGGGCACATGAAAACCACCTCATTTACTTGGCCACACGCCAAGAACTCCACAATGTCTTTCCTTTAGTACTGTTACTGTCTGGAATACAAATCGGTTTTGACCTAAGCAAACGCTAATTACCCTGTCAGTAGGAAATTTGTGTGAAAATTAGTTCAGTTCTACCACTCTTGTCAGGAGAAGCGCTGTACAGAAAGTAATAAATTAAATAATTCATGAGATTTTTGCCCTAAGTATAATGCAATGAGAAGTGGAAAAACACTTAGGCAGGATGAAACATGAAATGGGTTAAGCATGCAGCAGTGCAAATATAAATTAACAGTAAGTCTTTCCCATCATCAGCAAATAGTCATGTAATTGCTCTGTAAAAAGCAAATACAACTATACATAAGTCTGCTGAATGTGACTGTTTGTTAATTCAATAATGTAATGTATTCTGTTAATGTAAATGTATTCTCTATTATTCACTTCAGTAATGCTAGTAGGATCCAAACAAGAAACTTAATATAGATGTCACCAAAAGCTGAGTTAAAAAAATTAATTGCAAAAAACTTAATTACTATTATCCTGGGTACTTTCAACTTTGTAAGTAAAAACATACTGTATCCATTCTAGACCATAGTATATTCATAGTTCTGTTGCCGCTGTATGCCTATGTATGTCATTTCTCACCCGTGTTGCATCTCCATCCTGCTTTATCATATCCATTCCAGGCAGCTGGTTTGGAAAAAGATTGCCTCCCCTCATAGCAGGATCATTAACCTATTGGTAACAAGGAGAATGAGTTAAAAAATACGTTGGGAAGAGGGCTGGGAATTAAAAAGAAGCATTATAAACCACTATGCTACTTGCATATACCAACATCCACTTTTGAGATGATGTTGCAAATCAGGGAAGTGACTATATAGCTGAGCACCCTTCTTGTGCAGCATGTGTTTGACTCATATTATTCTGCTTCACAGTCAAAATCAAAGATTTCATTCCTGATACTATGACCCTTGTGCATATTTTACAAAACAGGCTCCATAAATTAGGTCAGCATTATTTGAAGGGGACATGCCTGCTATGAAAGTCCTGAAAGCAGAAACGCATAACTGCTTTCCTAACCTCAATAACACACATCTTTTCTGCCTGCAAACCACCACACAGTTTTTTCAAAGCCTGATAGCATGTAGGCTGAATTATACCAACTATTGACGTAGTTTTAATGACACTTATTTTTCTGCTAGTAACTAATGGGAGAAAGACAGCATTAAATGGGAAAACCTGCAGCTGCATGCTTTCCTAAATGGATGGTCTCAACAATTTTCTGAACACAGCCACGGGAAAGTATTGAAGCTGTGTGTTTCTGCACAACCAAAGGGTCTGTCATGCTTAGTTATGTGGAAAGAGTGGCTTGCCAAATTTACAGCATTGCTTTCTTAATCAAAGGATTAATCTCACCGTGTAGGAACTGGTATAAAATACAAAACACAGCCCTTCAGCACTGTTCTGAAACATTAAAAAATCCAGCTTTCCTTAGAATCATAGAATCATAAAGGTTGGAAAAGACCTCTAAGATCATCGAGTCCAGCCGTCAACCCAACACCACCATGCCCACTAAACCATGTCCCTAAGCGCTTCATCTTCATGTCTTTTAAATGCTTCCAGGGATGGTGACTCAACCACTTCCCTGGGCAGCCTGTTTTACAGGGAAAGAAACCTCTTCCTAGGGAGTCTTTGTTGATTCGGTTCTCTCTGTTACTTCCCTCAGACTAGATGGATGTGATTATAGTGAAGATATGCCCCTCCAGATTTTGCTGGAAGGAAAAAGATGTTTTCTGTGTCACCTGCCCTTTAGGAGACTTGTGTTGCCAAGGAGAGGAGATTCTGTCACTGCACTACCTCACTTCAGCTACAGCAACCTGCTGCAGCAAAGGGGGAAGACTGTCCTGAATTTACCACACCAAAGTCTTCTCGTTTCAGGTCCTCCTGACTGTTGTTTCTGTTGCTATTCACTGATTTTGCAAAACGTCACAAAGCTAAATGCAATGACATGCAACCACCTAAAGAAGTGGTTTCAAATTGCTGCCAGAGACAAGACTGCAGTTCAACAGGAAAGATTAAAAACTTAAATATTTTTGCCATAGGAATTTTGGCTCTGAAGAAATTGATTGTTTAGCGCTGCAAGCCTTCTAGTGATGCTTTCTGCTTCTTAATATAAATGGGCAGATTTTTAAACCAGAATCTGAAAATTTAAATCAGAAGGGAAGAGAACCACACTATTTTGTTCGGAAAGAAAGAAAGTAGACAGCTTCGCAGCTTTATCTACATGCGTTTGACTAAGCAACAGAATCCATGTCTGAAAAGTGTTTTCTGCTATTCATCAACATTCATCAGAATGCACAGGCACAAATGCCTTTTCTGTTTGTTCAGTAGAAAAAGGAAAAATTAAAAGCAGAAATAAAAAATTGTATACTGAATCAACAGCAGTTTTGGAACAAAAAGATGAGTGCATGATTTGCATCATGGCAGAGTTAGGACAGGTATGGAAAAGGAAAATGGTTCCAGGCTGCACTCCACAAAAGCAACAAAGGCACCAGTGAAGTTCCTATCACAGAATCTCTTTGCCAGTGATGATGCAAGAATCCTGACTGGCATGGTAAMARAWAAAAAAAAAAAAAAAAAAAAATCTACCATTTTGTTATATGAATACATTTGCTTCAGAAGTCCTTGAAACAAAACACCCCACATTCACACATTAACTTTTCTGACTGCAATAACAACTCAATCAGAAAAGTATGGAGAAGGACAAAGAAATGGAAGGGGTTTTATCATTTTCTGAAGACAGGTTGTGCTGGTTTCAGCTGGGATAGTTAATTTTCTTCCTAGTAGCTGGTATAGTGCTGTGTTTTGGATTTAGTATGAGAATAATGTTGATAACGCACTGATGTTTTAGTTGTTGCTAAGTAGTGCTTACACTAAGTCAAGGACTTTTCAGCTTCCCGTGCCCTGCCAGATGCACAATAAGCTGGGAGGGGGCACAGCCAAGACAGCTGATCCCAACTGGCCAAAGGGGTATTCCATACCATATGATGTCATGCTCAGTATATAAACTGAGGGGAGTTGGCCAGGGGGCAGGGACCACTGCTCGGGGACTGGCTGGGCATCAGTCAGCAGGTGGTGAGCAATTGCATCATGCATCATTTGCTTTGTTTATTATTATTATTATTACTATTTTACTTTATTTCAATTRTTAAACTGTTCTTATCTCAACCCATGAGTTTTCTCACTCTTACTCTTCCGATTCTCTCCCCCATCCCACTGGGGTGGGAGTGAGTGAGCGGCTGTGTGGTGTTCAGCTGCTGGCTGGGGTTAAACCATGACATAGGTCAAGTGGCGTTATCAGATATGAAATCTGACTAAAACAGGACAGAAGATGTTTTACAATTCCTTTACAATTAAGCACATTAATACAGCCTCCTGCTAATAAAGCAGAATTATATACAAGGTGTCTAATAAGAAAAGTTTCCTACCACTCCAGAGCTCCTTTCATCCAGTATGCTGAACAAAATCAAAATACTGTTTCAAGATAACTCTTTGTAGATGCCATGATAATTTTGGCCTGGAGAGTGCTGCACCTGTGCAGATTAATAAGCATCTACTCTGAGTGGACATCTAGATAGTGGTTTATTTCATATACCGGAAAGTCTCTTCTCTTGCATAGGTTTCAAATTGTTTCTCTGACAACTCAGTAAATAACATGGATCCGTGATGCAAAATAAGTAACAGGCAAAAACACAGCAACAGTCCGTTGTGCAAACAAGAAGACAATGACGACAAGGAGACAGTAAGTTGCGTGAATGGTGCAACACTGGGAAGGTTTAGAATTTCTCGATGCCTGGGGAAGCTGTTTTGGACAGAAGGAACCTGCAGACCTGGCAGCTAGCATTTCAGCATTCCTGATATCAGCCTCCTAGAAGACACACTAGTAAGAGCAGCCTAGAGAGCTTTAATGTAATTATAAGGGAGAAGATGATAATGAGACAAGGTCTGATCCCTTAAGTACATAAAAGAGCCTCTAAGCAACATAAATAGCAAACCGAGGGAAAACATAACATTTTGGGCAAAATCTTCATTTTCCACTGGAAGCCTACATGGTAAACAAGAGAAGCTGGAGATATACCAGTATGAGCAGATAAACACCAAACTTACTATTTCTGAGCTCTGGATATGTCTGTATGATACAGTATAGTGTCACAAAGAGAGACAGGACACAGAGCCAAACAAACCTGTTCGGTACCAAGGGTAATATACTTGCTTCTCGCCAGGTAAATAAGCCCAGGGACAGCTTTTTACTAACAAGTAATACATATTACTTCCAAAACCATCCAATAACATATGAAGTGTTTTTTTTCAAAAGCTGGAACACATTCGTAGCATAACCACTGTTATTCACTGTGGTTAGAAAGAGATGAGCATGTGAAGCTAAAATTACGTATTATGGAACAAAAAAATGGCAATGAATAAGTAAGTAAAAGTGTAGGTGACAGTATAAAAATAGCCCAAAGAATGAATGAAATGGCAACAGTCAGCAGAATTAAAGAAAATATAGTCATTTTGAAAACCACCAGTTACAAGAAAAAGTTTAGCACAGCCTAGGTCAATTGCTAAATAAAGATGCTAAATTGTAAAACACTATGCCCTGAACACAGAAAAAAAAAATCCAATTTTAGTATTAATATCAACATTTTTATTTATTCCTGTCTCTCAGAAAAGAAAATGTGAAGCAGCACAGCAAACATTCCTGAGGACTAAAAAGTACTGTCTTGTGGCCCAGAAAAGGCCACTCAGCTGCCAGTTGGCCACCTCTGACCTAGATGAAACATAAAACATTTGCTTGCAGAGTTTGCAGATGACACAGTGCTGGGGTGGTAAATCGTGAGGAAAACAAATTACTGTTACAGAATGAGCCACAGCACTTAAGGAAGGTAATACATTTGGGAACAAAGAACGCAGGTTTCATCTATGTGCTGAGAAGGATTTGGGGATCATCGTAAGGGTTTTAGTATGTGCTCTCCAGTGTGACATTGTCACCAACAGAGCCAAGGCAACCCATAGATTGAAAGAGAAATTACAAGCAGAACTTGACTCTACACAGCTTTGGTGCAGTTACTGTTAAATCACCGTCTCCAGTTACTCTCTTCATACTTCTAGAAGGAGGTTACAACAACGGAGTTTAAAGTAGATCCACAAAAGGGTCTGATGGGCTGAAAAACAAATGTTGAGATGGATAAAGAACCTCAGCCTATTCAGCTTACTGGAAGTTAGATAAATGCTATCTTGAACCAGATCTTGTAGTCTAACAGGAAGGAAAAGCAGTGCGACAACTGTGCTAGTGGAAACAGTACTCTGCATGGAAATCTTTGAAATAAAACCAGATCTCTTTCTATAATGCATGTTTCTCAATTCAGGTTCCTGGGGAAAATTATGTAGCATGGGCATGCTGAGAAATCAGACTGGGCTGTCACCTTCAAATCCCCACTCTTTTCTTTTTTGATTTTACTATTGTTTTACTACATTAAATGTGTGCAACTGCATGCACTTGGGAACTAATAATAATAAAAAAGTCTGCTATAGTTGGGCGTAGCAACCGGGAATATCAGAGAAGGTGACAGATTTGGGAGTATCAAAATTACTTCAGGTCACCAGTATGCAGCAGCTGTAAAAGACAAATGTGATCTGGGGCTATATCTGTCAGAGTATTCCAAGAGAAATGGGGAAGAACTGGTGTTATGTGCATGGCTCTGGTGCTTAGGAAATACTGATTCAAACTGGAACAGGTGCAGAAAAGGAAAAGGGAATTTAAAGCCTACAAGAAGAGACTGAAACACTGTGGCTTGTTTAACTTAGAAGAAAAACCCCAAAAAACCCAAAATAAAGTAATCCAACAACCTCAAAACAACAACAAAAAAATCACGTTCATAGAATGGCTCTTTCTAAAATACAAGAAGAGAAAAGAGCTATTTAAGCTAAAGGACAATATCAGAAAAGTAAATAGTCTGTTACCAAATTTAGGCTGGAAAATTGGATATTAGGAAAAATTTCTTCACCAAAGGGGTTATCAAGCATTGGAACAGGCTGCCCAGGGAAGCAGTTGAGTCACCATCCCTGGAGGTATTTAAAAGACACGTAGATGTGGCGCTTAGGGACATGGTTTAGTGGTGGACCTGTCAGTGTTAGGTTTACAGTTGGATTCAGTGATCTAAAAGGTCTTTTCCAACCTAAATGACTCTATGATTCTATGATTATAGTCTCCGAAGAAAGGTTTATGATATTGTCCACCATAGCAGGAGACGCTGCCTGAAGACACAAGAGGTACTTTCCTGCCATTATTTCTAAGAAAAGTCCATAATTTCAAGTCTGTGTGTTGAACAAACAGGAGTTCAGCTCTGAAACAAACATATGAACCTGTTTATTAAGAGGACTTGTTTGTCAAATACTTATTAATGTACTGTGTGAGTTTAATTGCAGGTCGACAAACAGAAATGTTATTTTCCTTACTTCAGATACCCTAAGTAGCAGTCTCAAATAAAAACAAGTATGCAAACCTCCTCTCAGCRGAAAAGAAGAGGTTACTTACCTATTGATTCAGCAATCTATTTTATACGCACCACATTACAAGAAGTGTGGATTTTGTGCTCGTGAAGGTGCCAGATTGATAGTTCCTGAAGTTGACTGCCTATTGTCTGGTACTACAAACACAGTGGCAGTAGAAGCATCTTCCATACACTGCCCACACCAGCATCTTTCACTCTTATCTCTAGGAAACAGCTGCCTGCCATTCAGTCCTAGCCTCCACTGCTGAGAAAATTAGCAAGGACACTGGTGACCTRCAACTGTGCTATGGAAACTTACCTACTGAGAACAGGAGCTAGATCAGCACGCACTTTCCACAGAAGTCCAGGACCAACTACATGTGCTAGCTACAGTAGTGCTAGGTCACAATGGGAAATTTAGATGCAAAAGGTGCTCTCTACCTCATCAGTCACCTTGGTTGTCTGAGTGCAGAGCTAAAAACAAAGCCTTTTTAACATCACCATTTCTCAAGAAAACTAGTAAAGGAAACGTAATGGCTTACAGCAGTTACAGCCCAACGCAGTGGACCTGAAAAACTACTGAAAGTCAAAGAAAATCCTCTAGCTGTCATCTCAAGTCCTTAAATTCTCACCTGCTCAGGACCCATGGAGGACAACCCTGATGTAGGCACAGAGGTCGCTGAGGTCATGCTGATCTGCCCTGTCATCTGGTTCATGTTGTTCATACCACTTGTGTTGGTTGCCATGGATACACTGATGTTCATGTTATTATTGTACATGCTGGTGCTTGCTTGCTGCCCAAAATGTGGTGGGGACTGTTGTGAAAACATGCTACAGCAAGGAATGGAAAAAGCAATGTGTCAGACTTAGAATGCTGAAGCCCCTAAGAAACTACTCTCTTTTTAATATATCTTAAGCAAGAATTTGTACATACTGTTGTTTATGCCAACTTCAAAGGAAAGACTAGTTCTCAGCTACATTAATGTCTAAGGAACAGATTTTCAAAATTTAAGGTCCGATGTCTGTGCACAAAAATGCATGCCTTTGCGTGTGAAACTATGGCAGAGTACAAATCTGTTATGTCTGTGCAGTAACAGCCAATTAGCTGTCTAAATGCGCTTTGTATGTATTTTAAATATGTTTGGGAAAGTAATTTTTGGAGGGAAAGGAAAACCCCTTTTCCTCCCTCTAGCGTTAGCACAGCACGGGACTGTTGAGTTGATATTGGATCTGGTCTAATACACCCTCTTTTTGCAAAAGAGGCTATTTGCACATATGAATACCAGATTTGCACATACAATTATGGCAAGTGGGCTCACAAATATAGACATGCAATTGTGCAGAAATTAATTTACTAAATCTTAGCATCAGGTTTTGAAAATGTGGCACTGTAAGAAACAACATAAAGTCTAAGACAATTACCCTCTATGTTCCYTTAAGGCCATTTCAGAACAACTTAAGGAGGAGTAACTGTGGAAGATCTCATCCCAGATTTTATTCAAAGTCAAGTGCTTTCTGGATAGTATCTTCCTTCCCGTTATGTTGGAAGTCATATCAGAGACTTTTTTATATTTCCTAAAACACACTTCACTGTTTACGTATCAGTCTTTTCTACCCTTTGAGCATAATCCAACAGTCAATGAAGGAATTATTACTGACAATGTGTCTGTTTGGAGGATCTGCACTAGACTGAAATACTGTGGAAGGGCTGCTGAGTGTCAGATGGCACACAGTAACCACCTCCATATCAATGGCTGACTTTTACTTCCCTGAGAAGCACTGCTCCCACAGTTGGGGAAATCTTTCAGGGTTAATGCTCAACCTTGCACTTGGGTACCCCATTAGGCTATTGCTGCACACTGTGAGACCTGGTGGAGTGCAACAGCATTCTGGGCACAGGACCAAACTCGGAAAATCCCACCATTCTCCTCCTTCCAATTCCATGTCTTTTCAGGCCACCTAACCCCATTTTTAAGTTGTTATCTGGATGGCTGAAACAGTACACTACAGATCATTGTGAATACTCAGTGGCTTGTGTAAACACATTTGACGTGTCTCCCCATAGAGCTGCAGTTTAGCAAACCAACTATTAGTCTCATCGAGCTGCCCCTGCTGCCGTTTCAGCAGAAGCCACGACAGCAGTAGCTATGCCTCCTGCAGATGCTTCAGGAAGACAGTGAGGAAGAGGCATGGACAAGGACGAGGATGAGAGAGAAATCAGTTGCCTTAAGGGGAACTTGGATCAGCCTCGTCACGGAAATACTGTTTTTCTGGGTTTATTAAATCTTTGTCAACCAGCGGGAAAATGATTTGTTGCTGGGCTGGGATAGTAAAGAGCAGCCTGAGAACTTCAGGATGACAAAAGCACTGTGCTAGAGACAACTGTGTGCACCCCAGTATCAAGTGATACAGGCTGTACACCAACCTGATAGCTTCTCCTGTCTTCCAGTGAAAAGCACAGACCATTGCCATCTGGAAGCTCGTTGCTGCCTACTGATAGCATTCAACACCCAACCTATTCAATGTGGACAGACTGATTATTAGAGCTGTACCAACTGGGGCATGGGCCTCAACTGCAAGGTGACTGCATGCATGAGGCATGCTACAATGCTCTCGGAGAATGACAGTTATACGCTGACCCCCAGTATGTGCAAGCACTAATGGATTGAACCTGGTTGCACTCCAGTGTTTAAAGTGGGAGGTGATATCCAGTCACTGCAATTCCAGAGCAGTAAGGAATTCATGGGCTCCGGCTCAGCTGATCCTGCCGTGTGGAAAGCAGTGTGGGAGCACATGAAAATCGTATGCAGAAGAAATGCATCCACACAAACGTTAGGGGCTGGAGCTCACTGTGCAGCAGAGGTGCTTCTTAAGGACACACAGTGTTTTATCAGTTATCACAGACAAAGCAATGCATTGTGTGGATGCAGGTCTTTTAGCTATGCACTCACTTTGCCTTGTATGAAGACAGAATTTAAACCAACTCATCAAGCCAAATTGAAAAGAAATCTCTTTTAGGATAGATAGTTAACAAGCAGCAAACAATTACATATAAACAACCCCATAAATAAGTGTAGACCATAAATGACCCCATTACTCTGTGTGTTCATTTTGGTTTTGTTCTGGATTACCTGTTTCCACCCATATTCCCTTGTGCCCACCCATTCATCTCCGTAGAGGACTGATAGGCAGGATTAGCCTGAGACTGCTGAATCATGGGGCTTTGAGTATGAGCCAGTCTTGGGGACATCAGTGGACTCTGAGGAGTGGTGGCCCCTGTGAAGCCTGGATCGGGCTGCTGACTAATACCTGAAGAAGAAAACRAGAAATTTAGCCACTGTACATTTGAAGTTAAAACAAGCCAAGAGCTCATACCTGCAGAAGTGTCTTTGCACAATCCTCCTTATGTCATGTGGAACCTATAACCTTGTGTCTTAATGTGGGATCTAGATTAAAAGCAAGACATGATCAACTAATACTTATGTATAACCTTAAAAAAATCATTTTGCGCAAGTATGTTGGGTACCTGCGTGTCCTAATCACATAAGTGGTCTCTCCTCTCTACAGACCAAAAGAAAAACACTGGTAAGTGACTTTTTTTTTTCAGAAACTGCATTCAAAACAACAAATAAAACATTTTGCTTCTGTCTATAAATCCATTTTGGTGAAAGTTATGCATGACCCGTTTACTGCATGGCACCACCTTTTAACATTTAGGCTATAATTTTCAACTTTTTCTAAAGTTCCTAGAACCTTAGCATTTCTATTTTTGTGTCCCTGCAAAAACAGGCAATGACATTTTGTGCAAGCATTTAATGATTTGTAAAATCAAAAAAATATCTAGATGCAAAGAAAACCTAATTTAAGCTGTTATATGCCAATTGTGTGCAGAAATTTTGTTTTAAACCAAGTCATTTTAGTCTTAAGTTCATCACGAACCGCATACTCAACAGAAACAAGCCACTTTTAATGCTGGCATAAGAATCAGGTGGTATGAAATATATTCCTATATTCACTGTCTGCGTGACTTAACTTCTTACTGGTGTAAAGGATAACAGATCAATAAGAGTAGATAGCAAATTTAGAATTGGATGGACATAATTTGTTATATCAGCAGAACTTGCACATTACATATTATTTAATATACTTGTAATATAACTTATACAATACTTATAAATAAAGTAAAGAAGCTGTATAACAATAACCGTATGGAGGTAACTGCCCCATACACCCCCAGAACAAAGGAGTATGCAGCTTTGTAAAACATACAAACAAAATGGTATTAGCTCTCATATTACACACAAGTTTAAGGACAGGGAAGGGAATACCTAATCTGAAACCAATTTTTATTATTTAAACTCAATAGTTAGTTGCTAATTTTACATTATAATGCACACATGAAGAATTATGTTTTTGGGGGAAGAATCTACCTGATACTTAAGCAATATCTCATTACCAAAATGCAAAAAATCCCCACCAATATAAAAACAATTTAAAACTATTATGTACAGCTTTGCTTCTGATAAAGCTTCTGGACACCTTATGCTGTTTGCCAGCATAAATTCATATCTTTTTTTATATTTGCACTTTTTACTGTATATACTGGTTTGTTGAGTGTAGTCAAAATTCAGAGTCCATCAAGCCAATACATACACATATATGTGTTCCTGTGTGCATACACATTTGTATGTGTTTATATGTATAGATATATGCAAACACACACATCACACTTCTGCTATTGCTCAAAAAAAGAGCAGTGCTCAGAGAATACATTGTACTAGAGCTAGGAAAGTGGAAGGTATCGTGTCACATTTGAGGACTTCCAAGGGGCCTGAAGCTCCACGTTTCCCATTGTTCCCAAGGAGCCAGGCAAGGGGTTGTGGGAGGGGGGACACAAGGGAATAAGGACTGCCAAAATGCACTGCGGGGGTGGAACCAGTACCGTAGTTTGGAGGAAATGGAAACTGCTGTGCATTTGCCTGCGGGATCCGCGGATTACTCATGGTTGCTGGTATGCCACCGGCGGCCACCATGCTGGGGGTCATGCTCAAGCCCTGCCCTCGCATCATCAGCGTCCGCTGCTGCACCTGCTGCTGCTGCTGCTGCATCTGCCGTTGCCGCAGGTGCTGGCTCAGGATCTCCCGCTGCCTCTGCGCCAGCATCTGCGCGTTGATAGGGCCCTGCAGGGAAAACCACCACCACCTATCAGTAACCCCTTCTAAGGCAACCTGACCAGTGGAGGCATCTCCACTGGAGCAGTCTGGAAGATTCCAGCTCTTTTCTTCCCCCATCACACAACTAACGATAATATTAAATGGGAGAAAATAATCCTATTAATACTTCTGCTGGGAAAGACTTCCAACAGTGCAAGAGTCAGTAACTGAAATAATACCAGTGTTGAATGTTGCAGCGATTTGTAATTGCAAATAGAGTAGCTCATTAAAAAAATGCATCTTTAGGAAATGAGAAGCTTGGTTAAAAATGCAGTTATATCATATCTCTAGTAAACAACAATCCACCCCATGTAAATATGGGAAAGACTCTCAGAAATAAAACAGTAAAATACTTCTTATCATACAGACTGCATTATTTGTATTCAAGCTTTAGAATTCATTGTATGTATTTACCACATAGCATTACTACTGTATTTAATTGGGGGGGGGAGAAAGAAGAAAACAAAGTGAATTTTTTTTTTATTTTTGAAAGTACTGTTTCTCTCACCTGTGTTGGCACTCCAGGTCTCAAAGACAGATTCATATTGGAGACACTGCTGATCTGATTTATGAGTGGCTGCCGATTCTAAAGAAAAAAAACCAAAAAACCCAACACCAAAACCCAAAAGTTTTTAGAAGGAAAACAAGAAAAGGGAAATCTTATATACAGAGGTATATACATCTACTTCCCGATCAGTTGGTTTGAGGACCTAGTTTTACATATTCAAGCRAGGGACTAGTTTTCCTGCTCAAGTCCTATTACCATTCACAGAATCCTGTTTCTTAATACAGCACATAAATAACAACACAGGCATTAAGGTTTTTACCAAACATGCTGCCTTTACAGTTCCTGTCCTTTTTGAGTTTGGGACTGGACTGTTGATGTTTACTCTGAATTAGACCCTATCCTGATGTTTGAAGGCAGAAATGATCTTTCCTCCTCCACTAGAAAAGCATTAATATCTTATTTAGAGTACTATGAACCTATATATTTAAAAATGAACAAGAAACAACAACTTAAAATGATGCTCAAAAGTAGACCAAGGCCAAGGGAAAAAAAAAAGGATGTAGGTAACAGGCAGCAATAAAAGCATTTAGATTGCTGGAAGAGTCAAGATACAACAAACAGAAAAAGACTTACATAACAAAAAGCACGACTGTAGCCTTGCTCAAAGAATTAGTGAGACCTAGGCTTAAATACTAGGCACATTCTTGCACAGTATTATAGAAAGAATAATGGAAAGATGCAAAGAAAGATCAAAAAAGAGAAAGCGCAAGGTACTGTCTCGGCAAACTTATTATGGCTAGTGTTTTTAGTTTAAAAGTGGAATTGGGTTATAATAAAACACTGCACACTTAAGACTTGGTCTGTTCGGAGCAAGCTGACAGTCAGTAAGTGATGCCTAGGAGAGGCGCCTGTGCCAGCGTGAAACTGGGCACGGAAGGGATGTACCTGCTGTGCCTGGAGCCTGTGCTGCAGCTGGAGCCGCAGCTGATTTGGCTGGTTCTGCACGATGCCGGCGGGCCGGAGGCTGGGCCGGGGCTGCATGCGCAGGGCTGCGTACCCCGGGCGCTGCCCCATGGGGTGGAAGCTGGGGTCCTGCATGGGCGCATAGCTGCCCTGCGCCATCTGAGCCTGCGCCGCGTACTGCTGGGAGAACACCGGAGCCTTCTGCTCCATCAGGATGCTCGACTCCTGGCTGGGGAAGGTCTCTGGGTCGACAGCTTGGCTCTGCGGAAATACGTGAACAGTAGAGACAGTTGGCGGGACATGGTTTTTCACAGGGTTATACGAGCCTAATACAGCCACCCTGCAAAACCAACCTTCTAGCTGTGAATGTTTTTAAACAGAAAATCACATAAATTTTCTTTACCTAAATATAAAACTTAAAAATAAATAGAATTCTATTTTTGAGTGTCAAAACATATTCATGGAGACAATTCCTCCTCTCTTTTCTTTTCTTTTTTTTTTTTTTTTTTTAATAAGACCCCCACTATCTGTCACGTTCTTATCATAGACATTGTATCTCTCTGCTAACGAATAAAAACCATTTCAGACAAACACTATATGAAAAGCTGTAAATGAA
>JAYKAV010002883.1:211438-284445 GCA_035582835.1 Phoebastria nigripes | reverse complement strand
TTTTTTTTTTTTTTTTTAAACAAAGACCCACAATCTTTGTCATGTTCTTAACATAGCCATTGTATCATTCTGCTAACGAATAAAAACCATTTCAGACAAACACTATATGAAAAGCTGTAAATGAAGTGACGCCAGCATATTTTTGCCATTGAATCCAAGATAAATTCAAAGACGTTACAAATGAATAAGGATAAGAAAGTAGATTTTTATCAGTATCTTTAAACAAAATAATGACTTCAAATAAAGATGCCTGAAACTATTACAGAAGCTAATGTGAACAGAGTGCCTAATTCTTTCAGGACACTTTCACACAAACTGATTACCCATTAGCATAAGAAAGCTAACACAATTCTAAACTCCATTCTAGATACTTCTCTAATATTTGCTCTAGCCAGAATAATTTTGTAGCTTATTCCACACTGACCTTGGAAATCAAGTTAACCTAAATTTCAGTGCCCTCATGAAAGAAAGACTTTAAGCTCCTATAAAATGTTTGATGGATATTTTAAAAACATGCTCTAGCAACAGTTCTCTTATCTGCAAAATTCTTTAACTGTTTCCACTGAGATATTAATTAAATAGAAAGATATTTACCACTTAGTTTGAAATAAAACATTATTCTTTTTTTTTTGGTGGTGGAATTCCAAAAGCTATGTCATATTGCATGAAAGTTTCACACTGCAAAATTGTAGTTCACCAATAAATTGTATCTCCAGCTTAACACCTCACTGAGTTCTGTGTTGTACCAAATAGGCTTGGAGATAGTTTTCTCATGTCCAATGTAGGATTTCATTGGTCCTATTTCATATCTAAAATGAAGAGCTAGTTCAGAAGTTATGCTCAGGATGCTGATGAGTGCTGGGAAATGAAATAGGTATTCTAGGCTTGTCTGAGAATATTAAATCATTATAGAGACACAAACAGCTGTTTTTAGAAATACAATTTTGATGCCAGAAACATCAAGCGCTAATTTTTCCCCCCCAATTATTTATTTTTTTACCACACTTTTTTGCATCATATAAGACTGAAATGGACAAGAACCAACTGGAGGCTAATAAAAAGTAACTGTGGGGGAAAAAATGGATGAAAAAGAAAAGAACAAATTCATGCTGCGAAGTTTAGGAAGAATGTTCATATTTTAAAAAAAAGTATGGTTTTAAGTGCTTGGAATGAAACCAGCTGCTTCAGGTGAAATTTGTCCCTTAACACACATTAATCAACTAAGGGAAAAACTACGGGTGAAATTACACGTTACAGGTTTGCTCATCCAAAAGCTTGTTGCCCCCATCACAGAAAGGTCTTGATCTTGCTTCTCTGCTCCTAGGTCTTCATATTCTTTTTTCTTCTTTCCTATACCCTGTTGCTGGCTGTGATCTTACCTTTCTCCCATACAGTTGTCCCTCTGACCACCAGATAAGCAGAAGCCTGTTAATTTTTTGGTTTAGGTCAGGTTAAAAGTGAAGTGGCTTAGCACAGGTCAGAAGAAGGAGAGCTGGGTGAGGGTGGCAGGGAAGAGGAAGGAAGACTAAACCTGGGTCTGAAGGAAGCTTTTCAGGTGACACTGAGCCGTTAGATGGACTCCCACCAAAATATGTAACTCAGTCCTAGCTTGCAAGAAGTGTTTTATAATCCCCTTCTTCAACACACATTTTGCCTCCACCTTGACGACATATCCTTTAAATGCAATACCTAAAACATGCAATGCAATGTCCAGTATACCTGGCTAACTAGTTCTGGTATTCCTAGAGCCCTGTCAATTTCTTCTAAACCATCAAAATTCCTTAATGCCATGTAAAGCTGATCCAGGAGAGCACCCTCATCACTTGGTGACTCTGATGAAGGATGATTACACAAGAGATCATCTGGTGAGCTGCCAAACGGTTGCCTGTGAAAACATGAACACAGCGTTGGTAAACAGCTGCTGAAAAACAAGAAATAATATCAGAGGATTAGTACTCAAATTGAACTAACAAGTGGAGACAGAACTTACTTTAATCACTGCCAATTTTGTTTAGAAAACTATTCTGGAAGAAAGTTATGCTACCCAAAGAAATAACTAAATAGCGTGATTAATGCCTGTCAAGACCCTACAAGCATGGTGTATCTGACAAGTAAGCAAGCACACTAAAGGTACGCTGGAGTGCTGATTTCATACTACAGGGTAAACAGAGGAACAGAGAAGTCAGTATAGAATATAGTCACTGAACACAGAAGGTTAAATAATTTTTTTTAAAACTAATTGTAACTTTGAATTTTAGATGTTAGATTAAGTATACTATCACAAGTAGAAGAAGAACTCATTTCCATAGACACTATTCTTAACTGGTTTTTTATCAGACTAAGCAAGCTGAAGAGGTCAGAGAGGCATCCAAGGGTTGTCTGAGCTCGCACAAACCGAACATCTGGAAGAGCTGGCCAGAAGCACGGGGGAGCAGGGAGAAAAGGACATTCCCCTTTTTATTTGCAGCAAAACACTGCAGCAGCTCAACCCATCTGACGGAACTGCACACTTGGGTACCAGTTTATGCACTTGGTTATGTGCCTCAGAAGGGTGTCAGCAAGAATTTGGATACTGTCAGGCAGAGTGTGCTGGCTCTGTAAATCCTGCTTACCTCACCCCTGAATTTGTATGCAAAGCACACTCACAGTTACAAAAGCAGAATAAAGGTTTATTCCAAACCCAAAGGACAAAACTTACTGAGAAACAAACTAAATCTGAAATAACACCTTATCTGCAGCCAAACGACGTATTTTCATTTTGCAGTTCACACACGAGCCCTGCTTCACGCACAATACTACAAGACTACAATAGAAAATATAAAGAGCAAAGCATTCTGCAAGCAAGGGCAGCTACTATATGCACATCATGGCAGAATCTCATCCCAGATAATTACTCAGAGACAACAAAAGCTGTCACACATGGAGGCAGGAAACAGCACTATATGTGAATCCTTTTTACATGTCTGTTTGGAAAAAAAAAGAAACATGTTTGTGTATTTAGTTTCCATAATGAGATATATGGTTGCCATGGAAGTCTAATCTCTATGTCAAAGCTAAGCAGAAGGAAAGAGCTGCATCGTCAGGCTATACACCTAAAAACCCAAAGGATGGCAAGCAGGAAAATTAACAAAAACATATTCTTTTTAATTAGATCCTGGACTGTAAAAACTAAAAACAAGGATATACATGACATACCTTTAAAACATCGCAAAGTATTAATCAATCTCATATATAGAGAAGTTTCCATAACTCTCACAGATGGAATTATAAATCAGTAAAAGGGAAGAGCAAAAAAAAAAAATCCTTTGAATCAAATTGCTTGTAAACTTTAAAGATGACTTATAAGAAGGGATCTATGATCTGGAAAAATAATCGATGGGGCTAGCCAAAAAAGGTCCCTTAAATTGTAAATGGGCATGAATACATATGGTAAGAAAAAGTTTAAAACATTTGTCAAATTTCGTATGTTAAACAATGACAATTACTTTGGTTTTTTCCCCATTTCTTTTATACACCACAATGATAATATTTAATTTTTCTCTAAAAGAATTATTTTTACTGAAGATTTAACTTTTACCAAATTTAATTCTCACGATGATAATCAGATTATAAAAATACAAACCCCAGGGATTAATAAAATAAAAAGTGGCAGCACCAAACAATTCATCACCTCTGTTTGGGTGTAAATGATCAAAATATGATTACTTTCAGGTACAACGCAATGGGAATTTTTTTCACCACCTTTAGCTACAAAGAAATTATGAGAAATGCAAAGGTAACAAAATGGAAGAATTATCTGCCTGGCTTGCTGACCAAACATGGCCCTGTATTTTATTTTACGGTGTCATTTTTTAAATGAATAATTAAGTTAGGCAAACAGTGCTTCTGGCATATGGACACCCTAACTGGGGGAGAATTAGCACCAGGAAACATCTTGAAAAGCATGAAGAAGTTAGAAAAGTAACAGAGAAAATGCCACACTTAAATTTACAGATGATCTTTTTGGACATCCTTTCATAATGAAAATTAAGAGAATGTAGCCAGAAGATTAATCTTTCTTCAAACACACTTTTTTCCAACTGCTTCTTCTTCATTTTCTTTTCAGCACTCCTCCCATTTATTACTGAAAAATATTCCAACTCATGCAATTCAAAATATTTCAACATTTCTCCTTTATCTGTACATTTTGTATCACTTATAGAGTCCATATATATATAGTTTCTCTAATTTAAGCGGCAAACTTTTTGGAGAAGACATGCCTTTTTTTTAAGAAGTGTAAATTGCTTTTCATAGTTACGGCATTATTTAAAAGTCTTCATAATGAACAAAGTTAACATATTACATATGAGTTTATAACTTGTGATCAAACTGTAGTTCTGGATACCCGAGAAGGAGCTAACTTAAGGGAAGAGGCAGCCTCCGTTTCACTTCATCTTTCCTTCCTTACCTTTTACAGAATTTAGGTCAATTAAAAAACGCCAAACAAAACAGAAATTAACGGAGTTCTACACTACTTAAAATACTACCACATTGCAGGAAAAGACAGCTATGTTATAACTACAAAGGCTCAGGCATTTTTCCACATTTAGTGTTAAGTATAATTGTTAACAGTAAAACCAGCAAAAACAGACAGAATCATGCCCATATTAATGCCTGAGAGGTGAAAATGGTGCAACTACCCAAAGCACTGGCAGCATGCACTGTGATACAGAACTTCCAATTCTTTCAACACATTAAATTGCAAAGAGAACATTTATAAGTAGTACTGGAACATGTATACATTGCACAAGTAAAAAATACTACAAGCATTAAATTGATATACATTTGGTGAGTATTTTACGTAGGGCTTTTTTTCCATGAGGCATATAAAATACGGGCCTGTAAAATCTCTCCATGTTTTGATGTGACAGTAAGACTCACCTGTTCTGACTACCGAAAGTTGCCTGATCTATAGGCAAGATGCTGTCTGGCCATGGTGCAGTCTGATTTGGAGGCGCCTGCTGTTGGCTATACTGAGGTCCTCCTATGTTCATCTCCAATTCGGATGGCCCTAATCAAAGAAAAATAACCACATAACTTTTGTGAAAAGAATCTACTTTCATGTTAATTCCTTCCATTGAATTATCTATGTCACAGTAAAAGCAAACAAAAGCATTAAGACTTCAGTAACATTACACTTCAAAGCATTATGATTTTTTTGTTAAAAATTGCTTTTAAAATTTGAGAAAATAACATGAGAACTCGAAAGTGGTTCAAAACCACAAAACAGCAGATACGACACCACAGATGCAAAAAATCAGTGAGGTAAGCATAAAAAAAAGACAGCATATAGAGTCAATATAATAATGTACTTGCATTAAGAGTGACCAAGAACAATGATAATGTTCCCAGCATTTCCTCTTAAAAAACCCCACAATCTTTAATAAACAAGAGCAATTTCATATGCTCTTTCTTTGGCCACACCACTGTGGAGCTACAGAGTAGCAGGAATTGTTCATATCAATACATGTGTTAAAAGTTAGTGTTTTACACACCTTCCTTCCCACTTTCACAGGCAACTTTCACTGTGGAATATGGTTCTCATCAAATCTATAACTGAAGTGAGTCTTTTTTTTCTTTTTTGTTTTTTCTGCCTCATCTTTGACAATCCAGTGTATGCCAAAAAGCACAACTCCACACATGCCCTGACTTACCCATATTCATGACCTGAGATGGAAGCATCTGCCTTGGGCCAGGCTGGTTGCTGGGTCTCAAGGGGATGCTGGCTGTGGGGTTGCGGATCATGCCTGCTTGCACCGGCCTGTTCATGGCACTAGCTGTGGGCGCGCAGGTCACCCTCACAGCAGGAGCCTGGCTTCCCCAATCTCCAGATGTCATGGCAGGCCGAGGGGCATTGCCACCAATCATTCCTGCACAAAAGCCAAACAAACTCAGGTGCCGGCACATGATTCAGAACAGCTTTAGCATTACAACTGCCTGATGAGCTACATTTTTAGCGACGAAAATGCAGTAGTTTCACTCAAAGCACATTGTACTACAACTGCCTGTCCAGATGTGCAAAGCTACAGAATGATGCCTTAGGCTGCTTAGTCAAGGGACTGGAGATTATTATACATTTTACATGAGGAAGATCCTTTTATCATTTCCGAAACACTGTTCAGAGTAAGTGTTCCCACATGTAGTCTGCAACAGGTGCCGAGGGTGTGTGGATAGCCCTAACTTCCTTCCTCAGGAAATGAATCACGTTTGCTGATGTGTGTGTCAGTGCTTTACTTTCCAAGTGCTAAGTGAGAATGAAGACTTGAGTAACAACATGTTATCGCTACACGTGCTTACAAATTAGAAGGATTAAATTTAAATTCGCATTCTGCAAACATCTTTTGGCAAGTCCTTTCATTCAGAACCTAGAGCCTTCTTAGCTTCAAGGCTCACCCAGATAATTTCAAACCAATATACAGTGCAGGGAAATTACTCACAGGAACTTTCCGATAGATGCTGAAGTTCATTACCGTTATTTTAGGGGAAGTCCTCCTACATCTACTGTAAACAACTGATACAGTTTATTTACACTTGGAATATATAGAGTACTACACTCTGATAGTAGCCAAAAAACCCCAACCAAACCCCCACACAAAAACCCCCAAAACCCAAAGACATGCATTCATAGTATTTATATATTTCAATTTTATACAGTCAAGAGAGCAGATAAAACACTGATTTCGGATTGGACTACTGGTCTCTCCAGTTGCATTTTGCAACATCCTTAAATGAATACTAAAAGCCACACAAATAATTATTACTCATCAGTTCAATTATTTGGGGATATATATTACCAAGGAGAAAAACCCTCTGAAGAGGGTCATTGTTTCAGCTGCTATACAAAATTTGCTTCAGTGTTACATCCTCAGGTTTGTTCTATTTGTGTACATATTCTATCAGCTGAAATATGTGGTGTGCTAGAGCAAATGGCAGGAACACAGATAATACTCTCTAACTTGTATACGTAAGATGAATAACATCCTCTAATATGTACACAGAACATGAAAGCAATAGGACACTTGAAAGACTACAAGTTGACCTCTAAACTGCTTAAATAGGATATTTCAATGTCTGGCAGCGTGTCTTTTGTGATACTGATGCAAACTAAGTATAAAATTTTGACAGTAAATATAGCCAGCTGAAAGGACTTACAATACCCATTTATTTACTCAGAGTTCTTAGCGGTCGTTGCACACTTGGACAGTCTCAAGACTATGTACTAATTGAAATAAGTCAATCAGCCAGACTTTTCTTGTGAAACCCCCCCGTGGTATCTTTGTACAATATTAGGGCAACATGAAGAAATCAATGCACCATAGATCAGGCATAATCCATGACAAGAGGTAATACCACTGCAACATCTGATGGTTCCCAAAAAGTTTGTTTCAGAAAATTATGAAAACATTAGCATTTCTTTAATTTAAAATGAGAACTAAGGCTAATAAATAAAGGATAACCGAGGGCAAAACCAAGATCTCTAGAGATACACATCACAAAGGCTACAGTATTGCCCACAATTTTGTTTTGAAAGAACTACCTCTACAGAGAAGTGGTTCATTTATTTGCTTTTTTTGAGGCAGAAAGGTTGGATCTTTACCTATCTAAGCCTCAGCTGAATCTGGAACATTGATGTGAACAGACTCTAACTGCCAATATAACGTGTTCATCTAGAAATTTTCAGGTAGGTGAAAAGCAGTGCATAAAGAGCAGGACTAAAAATATGCAGAAACAGAAGTTCAAAATAAATATGCCAAAACATAACAGCCCATGAAACACGATTTTTTCCAGACTTTTTGGAAAGTACTTATAACAACCTGTATTTGTAATAAGCCCAACATTAAGTTACACATGCTATAGTCTGTTACTCAAGTATATTCAAAAAACATGGAAAGTCATCTTACCTGTGCTACTGTTGCCTAAAGTTCCTTGACTTCCTATCATCCCTTCATTCCTGCCCATCAGTCCCGGCTGAGGTATCACTGAATAGGGGCTACTCGTTCTTATGGGTGGGAAAGTTCCTGCACCTGTTGGGTTCTGCAGTGTGATGTCAAGTGGTAAATTCTGGTTTGGTAATAATCTGCCCAGTTGCCCTGCTCGTGGGTTATTAAAAGCTAGACACGAGGAGCAAAGAAAAAAGCAAAGTTACAAGAATGGAAACTTTACTTGTTAAAAAAAAAAAAAAAAAAAAAAAAAAAAAAAAAAAATAAAAAAAAAAAAAAAAAAAAAAAAAAAAAAAGAACCCAAACACACTTTAAGCTCTTGGGCTGAGCTATTTAATGCTGCATAATTTACCCACTCCATATCTGTCTGAGAAACATCCCTTCTTGACATTTTAATGTAAATTTCAAAATGGAATATTCTGACACTAAAACAGATATGACTTATATTTTTAAAACTTTAAATGATGCAATTTAACTTACAGAAGAGCCACTAGAGCAAAATATACCACTATGTGATGTGCGTACTACTGCCAATTAATCTTACACCTAGTAGGACTGTAATTGCATGCAGATGTCATCCTGAGGCAGATTGTTAGGAATTATCTCAGTTTTGAAAGTTTTCCAGCATAAGCTGTGCCCCTGAAGAAGTTACCAAAATTTAGGACAGATTGAGTCTAAATCAGATCCTGTAGCCCCATTTCTCCATCTCCCTCCTAAATTTTTTTTTACATTTTTTGTCGTTAATAAAAATATATACTTCCATGTTTCAGCAACAACAAATAAGCGATCCAGAATTAGAGCTGTGACGCCATAATATTCTGGTAAACAGAACCATGCCTGATCGTTACTGTCACCTTTATATAACTACTTTCTTCTGTTGAGGTGTTTTGTGCTCTTAAAATCAGCCTCTGCAAAGAAAACTGCAGACTGTCTCAGAAAACTGAGCTTCAGACCTTGACTGGCAAGCATCTGGCTCAGCTGGAGTTTGGGCAATGTTCCACTGCCTGAAAGCATCCTCTACATGCACAACTAGTTCTCAAACATGAATCAAACACTGACCTTGTGCCTATGATTTCATTTCCGATCATACCAACAAAATACATACAAATATATTAACCATTTTTGTGAAATTATTATTTGCAATATTTCCTGATAGCGTCCCCTAGGAGAGTCTCTGRTATCATGGCACCCTTAAAGCGACTTCTGCATTTTTATATTCACCACATTACAAAGAAGTTAAAGAACTTCTTTCTTATTTTAGATCACAGTAGTGATACTTTTGAATTTGAGAACTTAGATGAGGTTTATTAAGCTTGTTAAAAAGTACAGAAACATCTTATTACAAAGGTCTTTGACTTTTCTTCTTATTTTATAAAACCAGACTACAGGAACTCATTGTATTTATTTATTTTTTTTAATATAAGTTCTCTGCCAGGTGCATCTCCTTATATGCGTGTATAGGAAATACATCACATTACATACACCTAATTCCTAACCATGAGATCAAAATTTTGTCTTGACTGTCTGTTCAAACAAGCAAACAAAACTTACTTATGAGACAAAAATGACCTTCCCAAGCTTAGGGGCATCATAAAGTCTAAGGATTGAACCAAAAGCAAACTTCAGTGACAGTTTCAGAACAGTTTGCCCCAGAAGTTTGAAAAATCACATAGATGAGTAAGTTATTATATGGGTAGCTTTCCCAGCACCCACTGATCCTACAAAAAGGAAAGCTGGAAATGCAGCACAAAATAACAACACAGTTGATGAGATGTGATGGTGCTCAGATCACATATTCTGCTCTTGGTCAGGATGGGACTGAAGGAGGCTCCCTGTTCCCCACAAACAAACTCTAGCAATTTGGCAAATCCAGTAGCTTTCAAGTGTTGTTTGTTTGTTTGTTTATGGTTTTTTTTGTTTTGTTTTGTTTTTGTTTGTTTGTTTGTTTTTTAAACAGATAAAAGTATTTTAAGTATTTTCATGTAAACCCTGTAAAACAAAAGCTGGTTATTTCTTCAGAAAAAAAAATTTTAAAATCCCAAACCTCCTTTGGAATTGTATATGATTTGACATTCATTCTACATTGCTTTTTGTGAGCATATGAGAAACCACTCACTATTTCTGTGTACCTGTTTTCTGTATGCTCTTCTACTGAAAACAAGGCAGAAGTCCCCTAGGGGAATCAGGCACAGACACAAGACTGGGCTGGGGGCAAAAGTTTTAGGGTTTTAATTTACATGGGAAACAGGATGCTGCTTTTACAGAACTGCTGCTAACCACGAAGACACTCTCATTTACAATCATACTGTTACTGTATTGCTGGTAGCTTTGAAAGCAGATTTAAAGCCAGGTTAACTCTGGAAAGCCAAAAGGCTACAGTGGAAGGAACCAGCAGACCTTGCTTCAGAAAGAATATGCTAAAGATTTCAGATGCACAGAGATTTCCTTCTGATTTACGTGCTGCTGCTGTTAGTACCCCCATGCTTACAAAAATGAGTACATTCAATCCAAGCATCTTTCTCTGAGCAACATTGTAAACAAATGATAATTTAAGGATCTGTAGTGGTTTTAATATTAATTTAAACATTAATATTTATTATTAATAGTAGTATTAATATTTATTTAAACATTTCTAAGCAGTAATTTGAGTTCATTTGAAAGTGGCACGGTGTTATTTTAATATCATCGGAATGGCTAAAAATATTATCTAAGCCCTATGTTTTATAAAAAAACCACCAGTGTACATTTAAGGAAGTAAAAAGATGCTGCCATCCTAGCCAACAGGAGAAAAAAAAGAAGCAGTGGCTTTTTATGCTATTTTCTTCAACATTCATAGCTGATAAGACTTCTGTGATCTTGCTCGCTTTCCATTATTCTATGGTGGTAGACCAACATTTCAATGCTGAATTGTAAGTTAATTAATAAAGTTAAGGAACATTGTCAGCTGGAAGCGACTCAATTAAAAGCCACAATTTCAAATGAAACTTGGGCATTCCTCTTAATCATACGTCTTTCTATTAATCTTGTGGTTTTAGAAGAAGACTCTCCTTCACGCTTAGAGAAGCCTCTGTCGTCCCTTTTACTGAAAGAGCTGCTGGAAGGGAGTGATCTGCTTCAGAACAAAATGCACGCGCTCTCCATGCCAAAGCCCTGCAACAGCAGCATCACCTATAACCACAACAGGGGACGTTTCATTTATTTTGAGGGTACCCCTTAAAACGCCTCAGAGGGCACGGACTTTCCAGGGTGCTGAGTGAGTTAGACATAGCCTCCACGTCTTTCGAAATGCGACGACCGCAGATGGCGCTATGTCATCATGCAAGACCAGACCAGGACGAGGAGCTGCCCAGTTCCTCCCGACCGACCCAGGGGCACCACGATTGCCGCTTTGGGGGTTCGCAAGCTTTTGCCTACGCGTGCACGGAAGGCGGACTCACTGCTCTGTGAAATCCTCATTGCTGGTTTCTGGGTGGCCACAGCTGCGCCGGGGCTGTTGTCACTGGTGAGCTGCATGAGGTCATTGATGATGGCTTGCTTGTCGACCGAGCCCGCTGGCGCGCCTGGGCGGCTATCTGGGAAAAGCTGCGGTAACTGGCTGTTCTGCAGGTCATCCAGAATCTCCTCCAAGTTATCCAATTCACTGCCTGGCTGCAATAAAAAAAAACACAAACCCACAGTACACGTTGCTGCTCGCTGGCTGTCGGCGTTCTGCTCGCGCCGAGCCAGGCAGCCCGCAACTGTTACGCCTGCACCGGCTTCGGATGCTTCCTGAAAGAAGCCCGACGTGGAGGAAGCTCACAAAGCTGTCAAAAAGGGACTGTGCAGGCTTCCCAGGGCTCGTCTGCCTTGCATTTGGGCAGCCCAGTGTGGCACTGGCACCCCTTCAAAACCCCAGCATCAGGACATACAAACAGCCACATGATCTGTACCTCGGGCAAAGGGGAGATTCTCCCTGTGCACTCTGTGACCAGTGCAGACAGCAGGGATACTTTAGCAGAGGAAGAGATCCAACAGTGATGAAGATGGGGGTTTATGTAGGTATAACCAATATTCCTTTCAGCACAGTCATATTTCTAGTCTCTTTATGACTTGATTAAAAGCATACGATGGAAAAGTTGCTTCATGGCTAAAACAATTCCCCATACGCATTTTCTTTGTTGCATTCAAAACCTTAACACTGAATAACTCTATATAAGTTATCTGGCAAGAAATACACATTTCAGTGAAGCTCTATAAATTAAAACCTGTCAACTAGTTACTAGATTTAGGAATTTATTTTGCTCACAACTTCCCAAATCAGTGAAAATAACTTCTCTACAGTAAGGAAAAAAAGAGAAATCTAGTTGCATTCAATTCAGTAGAAACTTACCATGAAATAAAGATGGGAAAAAAATTAAGTTCATCCTATACTAACATAAATACTGACCCCCATGTTTTTCTTAAAAATGTTGATTTTCACCAGTATTTTTTTTTTTGGTCTGTCTATAAACCCTCAGAATTAAAATCTTTTTCTGACTGAAATTTGGAAATTATTACAAGTATATTCTCCACTCCTAAACCTTTAAATAGGGTAAAACTCTTTTGGGTAATAATTACCAACAGGCAGTCCAGTCTCAGTTACCACCAAGTTGCACAGGAAACATTTCATGACAGTATTTATAACAAAAACCTTCTCAAAATCAGCTCCTTCATTAGGAAATGTGCAATGACGGAAGAGAGGCAGAGAGTGAGCAGCCAGCCATGAAGGATGGGGAACCGAGAAGTAACACCACAAACATGCACACAACTGAAACACAATTCTTCCTGTTTTTTTTTTTTTTTTTTGTCCTACTGCCACATCGTGAACTTGTTACTTATTGAGAGCAAGCTTACACTGCAGATCACAGGATAATGTAGAAATACTTGCGATGGCTTTAAACTACCTACCGAGGCTCTCGCAGCCTAGCTAGGAAGCACTGCACATTAGTCCGTACTAAGCTCCTGCTGCCACAGCTAACCTGCTCCTGGGAAGCCCAGCTATTTTATTCAAAGGTAGCTAAGATGCCTCGAGGTTACACCTCTACGTACCTTTTTTGGATGATTGACTGCAGATAAACACGGTATTACTCTCTACTCCTTCCACATCACCTCCTAGTCTTACAGATCGGAATATATAGTGCAAAAGAGGAAGGAGTTTACTCCGTTAAAAGGCAGCATGTGGGTGATCTGGAGGCTAGTGTTATTGGCAAAATGGTAGGAAATCACAGAATCAGAAGACTGGAAGAAATTTAAAGCCTCAAGGCAAAAATCAGTGTATGCCATTCCCTACAGAAGTTCATGTAGCCTCTTGTTAAAGACATCCAGTGACACAAAATCCACAGCTTCCCCAGGGAATTGGTTTCAGCACTCTGCCATCCTTACTGTTTGAGTTTTTTCGTCAGTGTCAATGCAAAATCTCCCTCACTGAAATTTAGGCCCTTCCTTCTGGTTGTATTTTGAATCTAGAGAACAAATTGTCTTCCCCTTTCTTTTTCTAACCTTTTCTGTATTTGAAAACATGTGCCTTTTTCAGTTTTAAGCTGAAGTTAATCAGCAATCTCAACTTGCTGAATTTTCTTCAGCATATAACCTGTTTTCTAGACCTCTCATTACTCTTGCTGCTCCTGTGGACTGTCTTCAGTTGATCCACACTTTTGCTGAAGTGCCATGACCAGAACAGGCTTAAGATGAAGCCTTACAACTGCTGAGTAAAGCAGAAAATTTACTCTACATATAGTACACTCTGATGGCACATTCCAGAAAAGCCTGTGATTTTTTTAATTACATGACATTACTAACTCTCACTCATTTTGTGCTCACCATAATCCCTAGACACAGCTCTGAAAAAGTCCTATCTAGCCAGTTGTCCCCTCCTTTTTTTTTTTTTTTTTAAATCTGTGACATTATTCTTGACTAATTATAATAAATAGCATTTGTTCATCCTGAATGTTCTCCTAAGATTTTTCCTCTATATCTCCTGGTTGCAGTTGAATTTGAATTCTGTCCTCCAGTGTATTTGCAGACATTCAAGTGTCACACGCAGCTTTACCAAGCATACGCTCTATTCTCTCATTGGGTCATTTAGGTTAACCAAAACACTGAGCAGCTCTAGATGCTGCACGAGCTCCTGCAGCATCTCCATTTTGACAGTGAATCCTTAAATAACTACTTTGTGTGTAAGGATTTCCAAACAGCTTCCTACCCACTCATAGCAGTTTCGTCTTGACCATGCATCTCTAAATCTGCTTACAAAAATGCCACGCGTAAGAGTGCCAAAGAGCCTTACTCAAACCAAGACCCATGGCATACGCTGCTTCTCTTATGCCAAAAAGCCCACTATGCTCTTGCAGAAAGAAAACAGGTTGGTCCGACATTACCTGCTCTTGACAAATCCCCCTGCTGACTCGCTGCCATCCAGGCACTTACAAGCAGTTGGGTGGACACAGCACACCAACAGAAAAGGTAGAGCCAGGAGGAATCAAATGTGATTAGAGGAAGCCTAAATCATTGTGTGGACAGGTGATAAGCAGATTCAAAAAAGCGCTCCGAGAGACAGTTGTGAGCGATGTTTCTAGGAGCCGCATTTTGAGCACTGGGAGATCTGGTACAAGAAGACTGCAAGAGCCAGTAGAGGAGACTGATGTAGAGTATCATAAATTATAGAAGGATGATTCAGTACTCTTTGGGGGAATTAAGACATATGGCCTTCATTAAACATATTTGAGACAACAGTGAAGGGAAGGTTTTATATGTTGCAGGGGGTTTTTTGTTTGGTTTTGTGCAGGACTTTGTGCCTTTTTTCCTTCTTTTTTTTTTTTYCCACATTCTGGCTACTGCAATTCTTTGTTTAAACATCAGATGTAAAAAAATAACCAAACCCAAAACAAAGCCAGAGAAGAACATATTGATCCAAATGTGTCAGAAAACTGCACTCCCCGAGATGCTTTTAATTCCTCTCGGGAAGCGGCAAAGAAAGGCCAAATACAACAGATGTATTATAACAACACAAATACATAACCTTCCTTTTTTTTGCTTAACGTAATCAATACCAAATATTTGATCTTTATTTTTTGATGAGATGAGGGTTCTCAACTGCTGCAAAAGCTCCAAAATAGATTCAGAATTAACACCAAGCTATGATGTTAGCCTAAGTCTTTCCAGACTCACCCTCAAATGGCACCATATGTGCAGAAACTAACATTAAAATATTTACTTGGTTAGTTTCATGGTTTTTTTTTTTTTTATTATTTATATTCTATATTTATTTTGTTAATGGTCTAAATTGAACTTTATGTAAATAGAAGGCACACCCTAACCTCCCTGTAAAACAACTATTTGTCATGAATTAAAAAAAAAAAATATGCCTGATAAAGTGCTAAGCATCACAAGAAAGTTCTCGTGCACATATTTTCACTATCTCTAAGCAATGCAATTACAACAATCTCCATAGAACTGGGACACTAAGTGCCAGAAAACATAAGACAAATTGTGCTTAAAAATATTTCTGCATTAGAAAAAGTACCTACTTTTGAAGTACTTATCACCATCATGTAGATTAAAGTGTTAATTGCTTACTGAAAAGCAGTTACACCTCAACATGAAGTTTGGCCTACAAAAGTTTCTATGTCAAAGTCTAGCTTCCATGGATTGTAAAGGACTGGATAAGATCCTAAACTCTCTGGAGATCTCTTTTCCACKACAGGCAATGCCCATGGCTTGCACTGACACCCTGTATTCCAAGCTTCATACATGTATACATTTCCTTTATGACAACATATGATGGAGGCATCTGGGCCTTTTTCCTTACAACAAGCTGTCTTTTGGTGGGGACACAACTTGAAACTATACCTGCCTTATATAAACCCCAAGTTAGCTCATTAGCTACCTCTGCAACATAGGCAAAACATTTGACCATAAAAGGTAAACAAAACCAAATCCCTACTCCAAACTGACCATAAATTAAAGGATTATAAAAAGAAGGAAAAAGTAAATCAGAAGTGGAATCAATATAGTCTTTTTCTCCCTGGTAACTGCATTAAACAAACAATTGGCTAGAAATCCTGTTATATTATCAAGCTAATCTACTACTAACTTCTGGAAACAGAACTCTAGTTGATAAAGACATTCAGAAAATGGAGTCCCCGTTCTAAGGTCTTGGTAGAATTTCAAGAAGAAATCAATGTCCTTCATGAATTTAATGGATTCTGGACATCAAGAAATAGGTTTTTRGAAGATGAGGGGCATGTGTAAAGAAAATATTTCAGTATTGCGAACATACTGGTTTCCACATAAATTAAGAGGACAGCAGAGTTGACAAAGTGTGTGAGGAACACCAGAACAGTTTCTGAATTTTAGGACAAAAAGGTACATGCTTAAGATGTCTTCTGGAACAGCACTGGAGGAGACTGTGGCATTGCAAAGTCCCTGTCAGAAAAACAGGCTGTCTATATTGTCTGCTGGCTAAAAAAGAGGAGAGTACACTTATGGAGATAAGGCTTTTACTCTGCACTATGCCAAGTGCTTTCTCAGAGAGTAAGCCACTTCAAATTTCTACATCTTAGTTTCTTCATCTGTAATATGAATATAATAATCCACACCCAATTTTACAGAAGAGTTTTGCAGAGCAAAACAATATGGCTAAACAAAATGTTTCTTTAGCAAGGCAATACCTGACATTGTTCAGCACATGACGTTTCTCTGACATCCCCCTACACTTTCACTCTCCTTCCCCCGAGCTGTTAGCCAGTCATTGTCAGATTTGACCATCTGCTGACCACTACACGGGTTGCTCCCGACCAGCAGCAGTGTGTGCTGGCTGCAGCCAGAAGCACAACGAGGGTTTTTTCGAGAGAGAGCACAAGCAGTGGGGCACAGGGAAGGAGGGTGCGGGATGAAGTCCCACCACGGCAGCTCCACAGTAGCTGATGGGCCAGCAGGGAAACATAGGCTTACTGCTGAGGGATGCCCTATAAAACAAATCTGTAGCAAATCGTGTTTCCACTGCCTTCCCTTTTTAATAGTGGAGAACGATACGAGCACTCGCGGTGCTTGATAGCAACAGTCCTACTACTGTTGGTGCTGTAGGAAAAGCTCCGCTGAGCCTCCCCAGCAGGTCTCTCTCTCATCCTCTCCCTCACAGCTGCCTTAACTGGAATAGCAACCAGCCTAATAGAGCTTGATAACCATCATCCCACCAAGGAAGGGAAAAAGGTACGGCGGGACTGGAAATACTCTCTGCCATTTGAGAAAGGCTTCCTGTCAGTTGCTGCTCTCTGCAGAAGTATATGTTTAAACACACTACCTAGAAGACTGCTATTTTTAGTACAGTGGTGCACTTCAAAGCATTTCCTGCTCAGAAAGTCACACTAAAAGTAAAAGGAGAAAACGTAATGGCTCTGCTGCCTCCCAACACCCTGATCCCCCTTGCAGAGGCCATCCCACTGCTGCTCCACTGCAGTTTCCAGAGAAACTGCACACTCCAGTGACTAATTACTTAAAAATACAACATTCCTCGGGGAGGAGAAGTTTTAAATAAACCTGTAAAATAGGTAACACAAGCACGGCTAATTTTTACATACGGGAGGAAGAAGCGGGGGGAGGACGCAGGAGGATGGAAGAATTTAGCACAAGAATCTGTGTTCTAGTCTTGTACTAAATAGTTCCAGCTTTGATCTAAATTTAGGCAATGAGCACTTCCTGTGGGAGACTGTCTTCCAAAGCTGAAGAGTTTTTGATGCTAAATATTTTCAGTGATTTTATAATTGGGGTAAAGTGGTTATTTGTTTAAAGGCCTGGCCTTCAGCTAGATAAATGCTTACATTATTTTATATTCCCCACCATTTCCTCTCCTACTCCACATTGGGCTTCTCCTGTTTATTCAGCTCCAGGTTTCACTGCATTTTAAGTAGGTTTTAAAACTCTATTTACAACCAACRGGAGCAACAAAAGCCCTTCTGTCATTATCCAGCAGCCTTCCATCACAGCTGTGGGACCAGCTTCCCCTTACCTCCACACTGAGAAGCCCCAGCACTTCAGCCCTTACCACTTTATCACGACTCCTGCACTGCTTTGTGAACAGCCCCAACTCCTGGGCCTTCCTGTACCGCTGCTTCCCTCTCTTGTGGGAGACACTCTGCGTCTTCAAATTTTAAGAAAAGGCAATACATCCATAGTCCATACTCCAACCCCCTCAAATCCCTCCCCTGACCTCAGAAACACAAAGTCTAAAAATAAAAAATGAATAGACTATTCACTTTACAAAGCTCATAATACTGAGGACCTGATTTTCAAATGCTTGAGGTTGGCAATGCTTGTAGACACTGAAGGCTGTTTCTTTAAAGTCAGTCTTACAGTTACATCTTTACATTTAGGGTGAGACACAACTTGCCTATCTTTAGTCATGAAAAAGTAAGGCAGCTAGTTTAAACTAGCCATCTAGGCTACCACTAGTCAATGGGAACTAGAGACCATCTTACCTTCCCTATTTTAGACACACATTAGGATAAGATCAAAAAAATCCTGGAATATTTTTCTATTTTTCCATCAACGATGAAAGGAGCTCATAGGACTACCTTGGACTGGACAGCTAACTCCCAGAGTGGACGAAACCTGCTCTTTGCGAATGGGTTCACAAGCTAAGCTGTTTCTTGTCTACTCCACAGAGATCATGAAAGAGGAAATTTTAATTGTTTTAGAAATTTAATTCTTGGGGAGTAAACCATCTGAAGGACATGATTTTGATCTACTTAGACAGACATAACTTTTTTGGTGATTACCAAATTCTATGTTCTTGTCCAGTATCAAATACTGAGGACTGAAGGATCTCTGCCTTCAATCCAGTATTGACTTCAATGTGTAGGATCTGAACTAGGAATTGAAATCTATTAGATATTTTTACAATAGTTTATTCTTGCCAGTTTAGTTGTGAATTTCTTGATATCTGTGTTTTTCTAGCCTAACAAAGCATAAGTTTTCACGAAGAATCTAAGCCCTCCCTCTACAGGCACTACAAAATAGTAGCTGTATTCAGAACTAAACTAACATCCAGGCTTGAGGATTAATCCCTGTAGAAATTAGTGTAATTTGGCTCAGTTTCCCCCTAAAGCATGGGAAGGATTGAAAAACCACAATTGCTTCTACATAATGGCAATAGCTGTCAAATTCTGTTGAAACACAAGAAGTGAAGTAATCTTAGGAGGCGCTCGGATAACTGAGATTTTAACAATGCTGCGTCCACACTGTAGTGGCATGTTTAGCCTCTACGTTTTGTGGTTACAACCACTGTTGAAAGAACTGTCTACTGGTTAGAGACTGCCAAAAGGGCAAAGTAAAAAAAAAAAACCATCCAATGCTGTGACTTAGGGCTAAGAAAATGTTGTCTCTCCCTCCTCAGCCTCAAAATACAATGTAGAAAATATAAAAAACGATGTATTTATATACACACAATAATAAAAATACAATAGATTCACAAAAACAAACAAGCTCAAACCCAGCCCACACATTAAAAATACACAATATTTTAAAAGTGAAGGATATGGCTGTGAATGAGTGTCATGAACATTTGCAGTGTATGATCTGATCATGATTTACAAACTAAGGCTTCRTGCACAGGGCACTGCCTAGGGATCAATGACCAGCTGGGAGAGTTGATAGTGTAGGACAAAGCTAAGGATCATTAACTCCAGCTAGTTATAAACTCCCCAGAAAATGCCTTATACTAAAATTGATATTGTAATTACCCATTTTATAAATAAAATAAACAGCAATATTGAAGGAGCAAATTGCTTTTGCTGCATCCCTTTTTCTTGCAAAGCTCTGAAAACTGGAGCATTCTGGGTGATGTGAACCTGGAGCTTTTTGAAAGTGAATTCTGCATGAAGGCCGGTGAAACAACACTTTTTAGCACAGGTCCTAACAACATACAGTTTATTAGTATATTGGGCAGCAGAGCAACAAGCAATCATGCACAGAACGCAAAGAAATTCTGAATGCAAAATTCAACGCAGATAACCTTGCACAGGGAGATCTCTGCACTGAACAATTAATCATCCACGGGAACTTGGGGTTGAATATAAGAACTTCTTAAGTAAAAAAAAAAAAAAACCCAAGAACAAAACCCCCCTAATTGGCACAGAAACAAGGGAAGTCTATTTGCCTTGATTTTAATTTGCAGATCAACTATAGCACAAAGACTAGTAATGCAGATCAAGTATAGCACAAAGGACCAGTATTGGTCCTTTCAAACAACTCCTGTCCTTGAGCATGAACCTGCTTTACATGGGAGAAGTGTAGTTGCTATGCTGGGCTAGGTCAAGAGCCCATCTAGTCCACAGCAGTTCAACAACAGCCTATGGGAAAAGCTGTCAGTAAGTTAGCATTAACCAACAGTTACAAGTATTTTCTCTTCATCTGACTACCATCTGGGAAAGGTTCCCCAGCATTCAGTCCCTGCATTATCCATCTCCTCCCAGGCAGAGTCTGTTCTTTTAGACAGAGTGATGATCACAACTTAGTAACACCAACTGGAAAATTGAGTGAAGACTGGATTTCAAAAGACATGTAACAGCCTCTTGAAGTGTCAAGAAATTACTCCTAGAGGAAGTCTGGAAAAAATTAAGATGGCAGGAATGCAGGCCTAGAACATCTCATTCACACGTAATGCAAAGATTTTCTTACCTGTTCATTAGGCTCAAAGCTTATCTCTTCTTTTTCCGTCCTCATAGCTATTAACTTTGTGCTACCGGAAGGGTCTGTCTTACTGTCCAACCGCTCCAGTTTTGGGGGTATGTCTGGTAAACCAATATCTTTAGTATCATCTTTATCTAGCAAGTAGCGAAGTAGTGCATTATTATTCTTCTTAGGACTCGCTGGCTCCTGTTTAACAGTCACCTCCGAACCAGGAGCTGTGCTACTGGACTCCTGGTTCAGTTCTTTGCCTGTGGCCTCTGCTGTGAGCTTGGCCAAATCTACAGGAGAACTACTGTCCTGCAATAGTCTGTGCAAAATTTTATGCTTCTCCTTGAGCGAGGTTCCATGTGCCGAACCAGACCCAGGCAACGCTCCTGTAGAGTCCTTGCTAATGTCTCCCATGGTACTGGACAAAGGCGAAGGCTCCATCTGATCCGATTTGGTGGTCAGCAATTGCAAGAGCTTTGTCTGGCTTTTTCCGTCGTGCAGTTTATTCTGTCCATCAGGTCTCTCGCCACTGACAACCGGTGGCATGTTGCTATCACTGTTATCTTTCTGTTCTCCTGAATGACAGCTGCTTTCTGCTTGTCCAGTTGTACCTTCTGGTTGCTCCCCGTATAGTCCAAAGCAGTCTTTAGAGTCCAGGCTTCCCATCTTGCTTAGCTGGGGAGGATTCATATTCACAGGGGAATTTTGTAAATTTCCCATTTTTAGGTCAGGTGAAGCCAACGACGATCCTAGAGAAACACCGTGGCCCTCGCTGAGGGCCTGAAGTGCGTTCAGGGAACTGTTGGTATAGTTATGGCTATTTCCTGTGCTGCTGCAGACTCCCACGGGTGAATGCAAGCTTCCTGCAGGGGAGAACTGACTGGGTGGGATGCGAGGACTTCCTGCCACTCCAGGGCTCACACGATGCCTTGGGGAAAGCATAGAGTTTGGCTGCCCTGGGTTCATACCGGGGCTGCTTTGTGAGGGGCTATTCATTTTTAGTGCATAGTTACTACCCTGAGGAGTGGATGCTTGTATGCTTGACACATGGTTCATTCCCCCTGAACCACCAAACCTGCCTGCTGGCATGCCCATTTGTTCCTTTGGGCCATTTATGGCAAAATTTATATTGCTACTGATGGTCATATCCTGACCTGGGTTCCCACTGCACATGGCCTGATGGGCTGGGCTGCTGGAGCTAATTGGGTTCAATATCTTCCCCATTCCTGGTCCAGTCAAATCCTGATTCATTCCACAGACGTTCTGCTCTCTATGTGGCAAGGGGAAGAAAAACAACCCATTAGCTAAAATGACAGTGGCCAACTTGCAATTACATTACAGAAAAAGAAGCAAACCCCCAAACCTCGCTTTAAAATAACACAACAAACCTACAATTAAAAACAAATTGACAATTTGACAAAAGTGATATGCAACTCCCAACATGGCTGCACATTAACAGTATGGGTTTTCAGTACCTCATTAACAAATCAGTGGAAGAGAGGAAAAACAAAATTATACTTCATTTAAATGACAGTCATTAAAAATGCAGATAGGTTACAATTTCAGACTCTCTCCCTTTAATGTATATATTTTCCCTACAATTCCGCAATCGCTATCTTCTAGAACTGAGAGAAATCTCATCTGAAACATATGACCCAAACAAATACATGTTTTACAAGACAGCTGCGGACAGCTGTTTGCTGGAGTTTTGAATTTCTGTTAGTTAGCCCCACCACAAGCCCGGAGTGGGCTATTTGCCCACCAAGTTCATAAGTGAAAGGAAAGTTGAAAAAGTCACATTTCTACACTGCCAGAGTATTTCGATACTGCTCCAAAAAACCATGTGAGCCAAGAGAACTACTGGATACTACCTCACAATGGGAACAGTCTGTTAGCAATCCAGTCCTGCATGGGTGTTTAGGAAAAGAGAAGAAAGAAAAAACCCACACACATAGGAGCTGAAACTCATATTTTAGAGATGTAGGCTATAAGACAGAGGAAACAGAAGAGACACACACACAGAGAGAAAAAGCTCTTGTGAGAGCACCTGGAGATCACTTCTTTTTCCTCAGTAGATTTTAATTAGTTTATGGGAGGATGCAATATACTTTTTACTTCTGTGCTAAAACTTAAATCAGAAAAATCAGACATATTCCAAATGCTAAAAGCTATAAAAGAGACAGAGTCAAGTAGATTAGGAAGAAAAAAATTAGGTTCTGAGAAAAATCAAATCAACTCTGGACTTTCAAAAACAAATACTAATGGAACATTCCTAGTATATATTTTTGATGAGATGAAAACCATTCCTACTTGCACAGGATAAGTGCAGATAAATCTTCACGTTTTGCTAAAGCGTAATAAGTGAAAGAACTGAAGCATACAGAGTAGCGAAGCTTGTTACTCTGTATTTGTTACCTTAGGTATAAAGGCAAAGGTGAATGACATTATAAAAAGAGAGGTGGATTTTTAAAACCTTATTACAAATACAATAGCACCAGTGTTCTGCTAAAAAAAAAGGCAAGAATATTTGCAAGTACCATTTTTAACTTAATGGTGCTTTTTTAAATTTAAAATTCAGCACTTCATGAAATACCAAGTATATTCAGCAATCCAAAGAAAACAAATTTCAGACAGCTTTTGGTCAGGTCGGTTTGCAAATCTACAATCTCTGTAAAATGGTTTCAGTTCTAATTACGTTTAGAGCTGTTTTCTTCCTCTTAAAACAGTGATACTGTGGATACAGGGAAACAGCATTGTAATTATAATCAGCAAATAAAACCTGAAACAAAATCTGACACAAGTATACCAGGACATGCAATGACTTAATTCAAATTTTACGTTGAAGTTCTGAGGCTAGTGATTACTTATCCTTGACTTTAACAAATAATTGCCTGTGCCTTTTTTCTTAAAAACTAATAGTGGTGGCATTTCTCAGGATTGGGACATATGAAAGCCACTACTCCAAGCACCAGAAAAGACAAGGAATGGAGAGAGACAAGGAGTTGAAGTATGCAGTTTGTCTAAAATGCAGTTCTAATAATCATAGCATATTCTTCAAAGAAGACCCAGGCCCAACATATGACTGACTGTGAACTACAGGAATTTAATCCTTCAAAGCTTTCTAGATTTAATTACATTTGGAAAGTTTTTTTGTGTCTACTATGCAAAATACAGGAAATTAAAATAATGAAAATAAGAACATGAGATTAAAGGAAATTTTGTATGTTTAATGGAAGATCTTGATGTGAAAATCCAGCATGCCATTTGTAAGTCCTGAAATAATCTTACAGTCTTTTCCCCGCTGTAAGCATTGAATTAAAAAACTTACTTTGTTTTCATGCCATCAGTTATAGGTCAACTGAACATCTATTAGCCTTAAACAATCTATTTGCTTTGGCAACTTTTTACTTTTGCTGTCTCTCTGCAGAGTGTGGATGTAATAAACCAGTGAGGATTACCTGTGAAGCATATGCAAGGAGATTACAAGCTGAGGTTCACTAGTCGTCTGAGAACGGATGAGCTTGCTCTTCGTTTGGGCCGAAACGATAGTGCCATCAGACAAGGAAAACCGATAAACAGGACTAAACGCTAGTCCCTGCCTCAGCACTGCAAGCAAGCAAAATAACAGAATTAAACTGAGAAACTATAGTACAGGTAGCTTAGTTACTCAACATCGATGTTATAAATCCATCAGCACTGATACCACAGACACTGTGTTAATTTCTAAAAAAAAACCTGAAGAAAAATTTTGAAAATAAATAGGTAAAATAAAGGATCCCACATACTGTAGGGTGATCAAAAGAAAACCTATAGGGAGTGATAGCAATAACAGGACAGATACAGAATGAAATACAGAATATTTCAGGAGTGGGCCAAGAAGTCCTCGATGTCCATTTCACTTYTCATCAAGTATGTGTCTAACTCCTTTTGTTCCTCATACATTTTTTCATCTATATCATCTACATCATGATAATTAATATAAATGCCCTCAGTTTCTAGATCATCTGTTTCCATTAGCCTGTATCTTTTCCTCCTTATTGCCTGCTTAAATTATCTTGTAACAGTTACTCTCACTACTTCTTTAATTTAAAAAGTACATAAATCTCTTACATGGGAACAATTAGAACTAAGAAGAACTGGAACCAGAAATTATTACTTTTTAAAGAACAAATACAAAAATATACAGCTCAAACAAATTACAAATACAATTACCTAAACCAAAATTGGGGCTCTGCTATCCTTCCCCAGTGTTACGATATGACTGCATTTCAGATTTGGGATTTACTTCAATGCACATATTCTGCAGCCCTTAAGTTTTTAGAGTAAATCTGAACTTCAACAAATTCAGTTCTCTAACTTCTGTAGACCCCTGTGACATTTCTTTAATTAAAAATGAAAATCATGTTATGGAAAAGCAAACCCCCAAACATTTATTCTACTGTTCACTCTTTGCCATCAATGAAACAAGTCTAATCATTTTCAATTCCTAGTCCAAAAGCTATTACATTAGGATTGCAGATATGGCAGGAGGGAAATACTTAACTTCAGAATTTTCATATATTGTTTAGGGAAAAAATAGGAATGAAGCACTACAAATACTTTTAATTTCCTATTTTTTCATACATACACATTTTCTGTGGTTTTGGTTCTCTTTCTNTTTTTTTTGATTAATAGTATCATCTGATCTTCATTTCATTGCTTGTCTTTTAATATTTCCTGTTGTAATGAAATGACACAGTTTTCCGAGTGTGGCTTTATTAAATAGTCTCCTCTACAGAGCTACCAGATTTTCAGCCTTGCCGGACTGGTTATGATTGCTTTCTTTCCCTGTCCCCCCCACTGTTATATATTGTTCTGCAAGTTTTTAAAGTATTATTTAGGCAGTGAGAAAACAGGAAGCACAATTTAAACAACCAGAAGGGGTTTTTCAGAGTAAAAATGTAAAGAAAAACAAAAACCTACAACTGTGAAACAATACAAAGCAAAATTTCACTGTTAGGTATGTCATTGTTTCAGTTTAACCTTTGGGCACCAGAAGGTCCAAAGCTCTTAACTTTAGCATATACCACATCAGGAAATTCCAGTACTCAATGCCAACAGGATACAAGTGAAATCTCTACTTAAATCATTTTCCAAACTAATTCTTTAAGCAAACAAGAATGTTTCCGTATTCCTCTTGAGGAAATGCTATTTTTCTGACTGTGGCCAATAAAAACTTACCATATATTTTGCTTTTTATACTGAGAGTTAATTTGAAAGCTTTGTGTTTTTTATTGTTTATCAAGCTCATGCTGAATTACATGTAGGAGACTGTTACTTTCTTTGCTTCTATTGTCAAACCATAATGACTTAAAAAATGCAAGGGGTTCTTCAGTCAAGTGCAAAGATGCTACTTGCCCAAGATATGCCTTGTTTTTCTTCTCCATGCTGCAGGGCAGGGGAAGGAAACATTTCAGCCATTATTCCTCTCTAGTGCTAGATCCTTTGCAGCAAAGGAATTCCAGAGTTTTTTCATCCTCCTATCGCTCACTCTCTTCACTTCCACAAGAAGTAGAGAGCCCCCTCATTTAGACTAATTCTTCAGTTTATATGACGATCCTAAGCCTCTCCTGCAGAATGATATAGTGTGAACTCCAAAACACATATATTTTTATCACTTCACAGATAGCTTAGAGAGGACCCGCTCAAACCTCGGCACTGGATGTAGGAGCTGCTAATTTGGTCAGGAATCATTTGAAGAGGACTGAAGTAACAAGTGGCTGGATGCCATAACAGAAACTCCAAAATCACCTTTGGCACAGACAGGTCCTTACCTGAAACTGCTCTCTAAACCCCTGCTGTAATTTTAATTGCATACTGCCTTCTTCAGCTCTGTCTGAAATCACAGCATAAGGCTGTGAACTTTTAGCACTCCTACTGTATATACCCCAAAAGCTGTTATCTAAAATATCACAGTATTTCTGTGCCCCCACATTCCCAATATGAAACCTGAAGGTTTCATGAAAGCAGAACACATTAAAGAATATTTAACTAATGCCACATGACTGAAGCTTTTCTTTTTTTTTCTTCGCGCGCACGCGTGTGTGTATATTTGGTGGAATAATTTGAGATTCCAGTTACGATTTAGTTTCCAAGACAGCATGCCAGTTGTTTAATGACCATGGCAACTATTTGTTACAGGCCAGCTGTAAACTCTGTTCTGCAAACATAAACCCAAAGAATGATGCTCCTGCACTGGAAATGTTCCAGTTATTCCCCATTGGTTTTGAAAGGACTTTCCTGTGGAATATAAAGGGTTATTTGTTTTTAGTAATTTGGATCACTGTCACTAGAATTAGCAGTATCAGGGTTTTATGGAAAGAAAAATCCCCACCCAGTCGCTACCACAGAAACCTCATGGGGAACCTTTCACAATGCAGTACTCTCCTCCATCTTACCTACTATAATCTTGACTGAGTAGATGTGCTTGTGGTGTATCCTATACACTTATCAGCTAGATACAGTACAACAATGTAGGTTTCCAGATAGCACGAGTGCTGCATCTTTGATAACTCACACTGATTGTTTCTCACAGGAAATGTGACAGTAAAAGTCCATTTTTGTAGAGAAAAGGAATACAGGTCAATGAACTGCAATGTGTGAGCTGAGGTTCTGAAGAATAATGGGCAGTGAATGTTTTGGTGGGCAACACGCAAGGGTCTGTCTTTCTAAAATAATTGCGACAATTTGAAGATTTAAAGCACAGTCCAATATGGCACAGTTATAACAAGCAGGCTAAAACAAACAGGGAGAAAGGTGCAAAACCTCTCTAGAGAGCGCCATCAGTGTGTTAGGAAATCAGCTTGAAAAAGGGACTGTCAGTAGCCCTTGATTGTTCCATGTAAACATAACAAAGAGATACAAATGACAAACAGTTTAAATATAGAAAGTGCTAAAAATATGAAACCTAACCTTCCTGGTGATGCCTCTTGGCAAAAGATATTTCTCCCTCATGCTGCGAATGGAACCTCTGAATGCATCTTCTCACCAAATCCTCCCAGCCAGGTTTCATAGCTGCTCGCATGGTACTTGTGTCCAGTGAAGTTATTTTGCCTGATATTGGATAAAACATTTGTTACAGCAGTTTTCCCTTTGAGGGGAGGGGAAAAAAAAAAAAAAAAAAAAAAAGAAATGAAAACCTCCTATTTCACAGTACCTTGTAGATCCTGGCGAGTAGTAAAGCTCTCTGATGAAGGAAGAAGTGGTCTCTCCTTCATTGGAGCTCTTCTTGCAACACAAATCAAGCAAGACTGCAAATCTTAAAGAAAAATGTTACTTCAGTAATTTGTATAGAAGAGGAAGATTTTGTTTCCACAAAGAATTCAGAAGTATTTTTAAAAAGTTCTTTAAATCTTTTTGGACCAAAAGAATAGATTTTGTACCAATAAAAGGATAGATAGAACTCATCTACATCAATGAAGATTTACATCTTTATTATTTCCTACAACATTAAACAACACAGGAGAGGTGGGTTTGTTTTCTTTTTTAGTAGAAAAATTATCAAGGACTTCACCACAGCCCATAATTATTGGCACATGTTTACGCATACACCTGTAGCAGCTCAACCACTCAGGAGATAAGTAATAAAAAAGGATATACTGCATGCACAGAGAGCACATTTCTTCAACACTCACCATTTCATACCTTCTAAGCCACATTTCTTAAATATGCCCCAAATGCTTGCTGTCCCTGAGAAAGCAGCTTCATAATAAGCCATTTTTACTTATCTGAATACTTAAAATACAATCTGAGAAAATTTACCTGCTGAAGTAGTAAATGGTAAAGGAAATGGTGAACCACAATTGTCTTCAAATTCTAAGAACTCAAAAAATTGAAACTTTCCTCCCAGTCAGCTACATTCTTCTTACAATTGCAGTGATATAAAACTAGGATATCTCTTTCATGTAAACAGAGTTACTCTCAATTTCAATTATATTTGTTTAACAAATAGGTGCATGCGAGTATATACACTCATAATCCAAGATGCAAGTACACTTCTACAGTTAAATGAAAAAGAAAAAAACTTACAATTTTTCCATTTTTCAGGATTCAGAAGCCACTTTTATCAACTTTACCTCACTTTATCAACTGCACCAAAACTGCTGTTCCGCAACAGCACGGAAAGAGAAAATACTAACACAAATTGAAAGCAGTAATTACCTTCACCGTCCTCCTTGAAGGAATTTGGTTGAGAAACAGCAAAGCACTGCATAGTTTCATATTTCTGATGTGCTTCCTGGTTATCATGGCCTTCTTCAGAATCAGCAAGAGGTTTTACCAGCATCCGACAATTAAAGGTATGGCTATTACGCCTAGGAGTGTCACCAGACCAAGATCCCCCGTTCACTGAGCAAAGCAAAGATCATATAGTGAGATAAATCTGGTAGCAGTCATTTCTGCTGCTTATCCACAGGAAATTAATCAAGGTGCTTTGCAAACTGGTCGGGAAACAAGCTTGTTTAACAACAACAATCTATTTTTAATATTAGAGCCCAAACCAGCACATAACAAGGTAATTTATAAAATTCTCATATTTTGAGAGCACTGCTAATTTGTTCAGCTGTCATGTTTTTTTCAAGTGACTCAGAACGACATAGTAGAAAAGCAGGATAGAAGACTAAATATTGGTGCATGTAAAAGTTACACAGCACAGTGAAAAGCCTACTAGGTAGATCAAGTTAATTTATATGCCTGGAAGAAATAAGGCAGTATGTAGGATCTGTCTATTGAATTTAAAAGTGATTAATTCAAAAGAGACGGCAGCATTGTATAAAAATCTGTGTCCAGATTAGAAATAGAAAGAAAAGAAACTAATAGATATTTATAAAAACAGGAAGCAATGCAATCGGGAATATATTGAAACACATAGTCTCAGCTACAATGGGAAAGACTGAAGGGATGAGAATGACCTGGATGCAGTGATGGATAAAACTAAAGCCTAACACAGTGCTTAAGACAAGTAAAAAAGGAAACAAAATCCTGAGATGCACAAATATAGGTACTGGACATCAGTCAGAGCGAATTAATGTAACACCACATAAGGAAATAGCAGGGTCATATTTAAAATACTCTTCACTTGCCCTCTTCAGTCATAAAATGCAATAAAGGCAGTAATTTATGGGGTTTAGCCATTAAAAGTGTTACATTTTCAATTCTTCAGGGGTTTATAAATAAAGTCATAAAATGCTAAAGTGAATTGCATAATAGTTTTTAAACTGCTGTAAATGAGGTGCCTAGTATTGACTTTCTCTTTCTTTTCACCCCCTCCAAAAACCAATGACATTAAAACCAATGTTAATATAAATGCAAAAAACAGTTGCAACTAACAAAAGCAGTTTTTGAAAGACAAGTGTAAATATTGGTGAGACTAAAAACATTGAAATAAAAATTCAAGCATAAGGTGTTTTCTGATTTTTCTTTTATATTCCCCCTTTCTTGGGCCATTCTTAGAATAACCAGCCTAGACAGGGAACTAACAGAGAGTTCATATAGCTAATGCTGTCTTTTAGTGATGCACTCTGGAGATCCATTAAAAATATCAGTTAACATGAGTTACTAAGAGTAATTTTAACAAAGGAGACTCTGAAAAGAGTGGAGGATGCTTTTGAGAATAATATTAATCATTCATACAGACTATATATTCATTAAAAATAAATAGAGTGTATATGATGAAACTGTAAGTAGTGGAAGGACATTAACTTATTGAAACACTGATTTATGAAACTGAAGTTAAATAAGTAATGGTATGATATGAGGAAAAGGTATATACCTAAAGATTTTGGCAGCAGGATTTTGACAAATTCATTGTGGTCCCCTACATGCAGGATGCTATAAATGCTTGTGTTCATCAGCTCTTCTTGGTTGTACCTTAGGTACTGTGTCACATTCTCAGAAACAAACACAACATTACCTTCTGGGTTCACTACAAAGAAGAACCCATCTAGGGCCTAAAGGGAAAAAAAAAAGCAGAGAGAGAAAGAGAGAGAGAAACACAATACCAAACAATCAGATTAACAACAAGATATCTAGAAAATACGTATTTCCTTCAGAAGCCATAGCTGAATCTTTCTGCATCCATCCCAGTTCTTATATTCTTGTCTGTAATAGCAAAGGACACATTTCAGATTGAGCATCTAATCTTACTTACATCAAACCAGTGTAAAAGCACAGAAAGGTGCACCCCTCGCAAAATAATGAAACCCACACATGAAAACAAACCACCACCACCCCACCCCATACAAACAAACAAACAAAAAAACATAATGGAAGAGGTTGCTACCTATCTGCCTGCCTATGAAGCTGGAAACCTGGGCCAGAAGCTGGTTCTGCTAAATCTAGAGCCTGTTCACTCCTCTAATGCAGCACAGGAAGACTGATCCCAGGAAAACATAGTAAGATATGCTGACATAARGCAAGGAAAACACTGGCAGAAAGAAGGAGAAAGGCTCTGTCCATGTCCCCAGCAATGCATCTTCATAGAAGTGAGGCCCCATGCAGCCAGGAACGCAAGGGGTTAAAAGCAGAGAAGGGCAAAGGGAGCTGAGAGCAGGTAGTGAGCATCGAGGATGGTGCAGCTTTAGTCCCTACTCCCAGGACTGCCACATTTTTTTTATTTGACACCAGTTTAATTCAGTCCACACATGATCCAGGGAACAGGAACCAGACTTTCACCTCTTCAACTCAGCTCCATGGTATTCCAAAGGACTTAAAGTTTCTGTGAGGAAGTGTCTAAATTAGTCATTTCTGCTGATTGGTTTCCCCCCTTATCTCTTGTGATGGTGACAACCTAGCTGAAGCATTCTTTCCAAGATATCTGCTGTATGTTATCTGAAGCCTAAGCCAAATACTACATCACTTCTACCTGATGAGGATAAAGTAAAAATTTGAATATCAGTAAGAACTTCTCATGCAAACTTTCTTTTCCTTAAGACGCAAGCATGATTGTGGATGGTAGAAATATTTCAGAATACATCCCTCTAACTTTATGTCATATCAGCAGATAAAGGGGGACACATTTAAATTCAAAGCACCAAAGCTTTTGGTCTAAGCATTCAATTAACAATTAACCCATACAGACTTCTGCAGCTTTGCCTGATTTATTCACCTCTCTAAGGATTGGTGGGAAATCGCTAGAATAGTTGTTAGTTACTGTATCTCCAGGGACAGAAACAAGTCAGAAAAACAGGCAACACATGATTCATTAYGGGTTAATTAAAAGCGAGTGGATCCATACTAAACCTGAACTCAGCTCACTGCAAAACAGTCTAATAAGGAGGAGCTGCCATAGCAAGTGTATACAGGCATCTGGCATTTTTTGTATGACCAAACTTGTATACTGTACAACTTGCGTGTTGGTCTTAGCAGGCAGTTCTGAAGTACACAGGCTACAGATACATATTGAAAATATTGTACACTGCTGAGCAGTTAGCAAATCCAGACAGTACAAAAGAGAAGGCTAAGGAGGGATCTTACTTCTGTCTTCAGCCACCTAGCAGAAGGCTAAAGAGAAGACAGAGCCAGGCTCTATTCAGAGATTCACAAGGGAAGGACAAGACGCAACAGGCACAGGTTGCAACACAGGAAACTTCATGGACATACAAGAAAAAAAAAAAATTCACCGTGAAGGTGGCGAGATAGGGGAAGAGGCTGCCCAAAGAGGCTGTGAAATCTCCTTCCCCAGAGATATTCAAACCTCAGCCACCTGCTTTAGTTGGACCTGCTCGCAGTGGGAGCTGGGACTACACAAGCTCCAGAGGTCCTTCCCAAAGTAAGTTAGTTAATGATGCTGCTAAAGGGGCGGCATAGTGAAAGCACAACGCACAAGGATGGCTGAGCTAATGGTTGCCAAATGCTTTGTTTGTTCTATTTTTAAATTACAAAATAATAAAACCCACAAATAAATGTACAAGTATATACTTTTCCTGACTGTCTCTAAATTAAGATAAACTAGGTCTTTTTTTCTCCTGTTAATTGTCACAAATTCTAATCTCTGACTTTGTTTTTTATCATTGCTGCCTTGTTGTTTCTGATCATTCTTGGTTCCTCCTGTTAATTCACTTTCTTTGGAGTGCTCCCTCCTTTCCATGTGCTTTTGTAACATTCATGACATTTTCCTGCGGACTAGTATTTAGTTTAACTAACAATGATTTACAAGATTTAATTAATTGAGGCTCTAATACAATTTTCTATCAGCATCTCTGCTATGGATTAGTGTCTTAGACTGCATTTCATCACTGCTTGAAGCCAATGTAAGCATGACCTCTTTGGTTTAGTCCTCTCTACACCATGACAGCTCTCTGTACTGTCTGAGGATATGAAGAGCTGGACCAGAGAACCGAGTTGGCTGAAACCTAATGAAAGGAAAGAAAAAAAAAAGATGCCAGCCACATCAGTCCCCTGAACTGGCCCACCATGAAACCACATGGCGTTTAGAGCTGGCAGAAGGGTGTGGGTTTGGCTGAACCATTCTGCTTGGCAGCGGTCCATGCTTACATCAATTCAAAGGGATTGCAAAACCAAAGCCATAGCAGATGTTCATCAGAGTCTTAAGGAGAAAACTTTCAAAGGCAGAGATGGCAAGCAAGAGATTATAAGTTACTGGCATCCCACAATAATCTTCAGTTTTCCCTACTATTTTCCTACTACAGCAGCTTCTTTGGCAAGGAAGTGCTCTGTGCTGTTTCCTCACAGCTGCTTCTTGGATTGACCACAGAAGTGGTCATCTGAGCCTAGAGTAACAAAGGGCCTTATATGCCAGTCTCCCATTTCTTTCTATTCTATTAATAAAATAATCTTGTAGGTAAGCAGCAGAAGGCTTTTGAGCAAGTTAATGCACCAAGCCACTTAAATCTTTTAGAAGCTTCCACTTTTGCAATAATTTCTTAATTCTGTCCCCAGATGCATGCTACCACAATAAACAACTTTTCTTCAGAGCTATTGGTACAAATGGGGGAACAAATAATGGACAACATGCTGGAAGAGAAAACAAGAGAACAGTTATTATTTTAGATGATATACTGGAATGGAAAATACATTTGTGTTCTTTGAGCTGTTGTCAGCTCTCTCTTGACTATTTTTTCACCCTCTCTTCCTATCTACTTTCTGCTTTAACCAAGAAATATGTTAAAATATTCCTCAGAGGCAGCTGCATGATGAATTTTACTCACTCTTTTCAGCTGGAAACACTCACTACTTTGAGGATTCTTCAGTTTTACTCTTTAATAAAAACAGACAATTACCTTTCCAAACCAAATCAACTAATAAACTGTTCATCAGCATTGCCATTTTTATTATTATTTGGCAATGGAAAAGGGTAGGTTTTTGAAGAGGTTGTATAAAGGGGTTCTGTAAAGATGAAATAACTTAATTGCATTTCCTTAAGGAGATAAAGACACAAAGAAAGTATTTGTAGTCTTTTCACAGTAAACGTGTAACAACTTTAAGTCCTTTTAAGTTTCTTGGTGCAAAAGGACCATAGTTTATTAATTTAGTTCCACAATCTTTCATTGTTAATATGCAATGGTTTTACTGCGAAGGAAAACTAAATTAAATGGAATAACGGAACAGACGGGTGATTTTACATGTCATGTTTGCTGCAACAGCCAATCATGCAAGATAAGCCAGGAAAAAAAAAAAAAATCTTATCCTTATTTTCCCTGTGATAAAAACAGGTCCTTACAATTAAATTAATAGGAAGTTAAAGACAAATTTTAGCATAGCAATATAAGACATGGATGTTTAACCTTGTTTGATAGCAAAACCAACAACATTCAATTCATAGAGCATGTATAATAAATATTAAATCAATTAATTTGTTACCCCCACTTTTCAAAGAAGAATGTTTTCACTCCAACCTGTCTAATCTTCCTTCTGTTTAGTACTGTGATTTTGGAGCCTTTATTTTGTATGTAGTACAGAAAACTATGTTTTCATCTAACAAATCATGAAAAATAATGCAAATACTTAAAACTGTTACAACATGCATCTTGCTCCTGCAACACTCAGAAATGACAGAATAATTATGTTTCTGCCAAAGCTGGTTCCTTTAGCTTGATTCAGAGTTTGTGTTTTATCTAAAGTAACATTTATTCATCTGTACAGATAAAGCCTACAGTCAGAACAGGAATAAACAATTTGCAAGTGAGTTTAAGCAGAAAAAGCAGTAGTGCCAAAGCACAGCAGCATATGACATTAGGATCCTAGATAACACACCTAGCCAACATTACTATTAATACATTTAGAAGCTAGGACCATGCAGCCTTTTGGGATATCAAAATAACAGCTAAAATCAGACAGAAATCTTAACTGAACAAACTGACATACACGGCTTGAAAAGCTCTCCTAGATTACTTTCGTATTCTAGAGGAAAGAGTCATGCTGTAAGTGCTGAAATGATAAACCATTAAAACAGTACAGCAATGACATGCAATTTTAAAGGAAGTATTATTTATGTGTGTACTACTGTATATGTAAGTCAATGTTTAGGTACAACAAGTCTTCCAAATCTGTCATGGTTTAGAACAAATAAAACATGCACATGCAGATACCCAAGACTTGCTACCAACTGAAGCCCCTCAAGTTGTCTGCGTTACAAAGCAGCTGAATTCTCTTTCTCTGCCTCTCCGCACCCCAAGTTAAAGAGAGTTTCACCACTGAATCCAATAGAAATACGCTGCCTGCTCTTAAATGACATAATCCTAAGTAGCCAGGATGGTTTGTCTCTCTTGACCATTCTTTTACAGCGACCTCCGACTGCACTTTTTCATTTCATTACACTGCTCTTCATCCTAGGGGGAGCAGAACTGGCTTAAATAAAGGAATTTTGTGCTCTTCACCTCAAGCATCATTGGTCCAAGTGCATCCTTGTCGATGACACTCTGACCTGTAGATGATACATCTGCTTTTTGCACTTCATCTTCATTAGCTGCTGCTGCTTTTTCTGCAATAAAGAAAATTATGTATTAAATGACAGAGCAGTGCTCTTTAAGTGATACAGTAAGAGCCCACAGAGTATTGAGACCAGCTATGAAACGGTTACAGTGTAACAATTCTGAAAATGAGATTAAATAGTCTCCCACAATGATTCAGCAAAAGCATAACTAGTATATTTGCTTCTCAGTTTTGAAGTTTTGTGACACAAATGAAATAATTCCTGCTGTTTCTCTGCTAGACATTTTACTAAACTACAAAACATAACACTGGGCAAAGACAAGGACTCCTCACGAAGGTGCAATGAGCAAAAGTCAGGATCAAGGTGTATTAAAAGGCTGATCTAAAAGAGCATGCAAAGCTCACAGCTGCACAACTTTTCCACGATTGCTATATTTAGAAGGAAAAACATAAGTCCACAATCTACTGTTTCAGTACTGAGAAACAGCAGTCTCATTTCTGTTCCCATGCCTCCACCCACATTTTTGCTATCACATAATTTTCATACTGCCTTATTTACCAATATGTTATTAAAACTACATAGAATTTCAAGTGCTGGCAAGAAAATAATGATTTAAGGTTTCTGGAGTATAATGACACATATTACAATATGTTATATACGGTATCACAGATCATACCCAACTCCAAATGTAAGGGATATTCATACATACTGGAACTTTCAAATCAAGAAGGTTTATAATTCCTGTCAAGTAATGGACTGTATTAATTTTTCTATTCCAAGAATTATATTGGTGTTTAAGGGAGAAGTAATAAAAGTAATAAAACCACTATACAAAATATATATTCTAAATTATAAGTTAATGAGACGAGTAATTTTTTGTTGCTAGTTCTATACTCAAAACATTCTTTTATTATTTTCCAAGCAGTTAGGTAAAAGCTAGGGCTATACTGCAATCTAGAATATTAAAAATCATTAAAGATTTTTTATTTTTAATATTATGCAATAGATTATTTTAATAAACATGAAAGCACACTGAAATTATGATAACAAGAATTTATGCCTTCTACAACAATAAACCAGAAGATTCATTGTAGGAATTACTGAAAGTACCATGTGCGGGTGGAGCAAAGGGCCCTTGGAAAATCACYCTTAGTAAAAATTAAAGCATCAGTCATACAAATTAAAATGTATCCAAATGTACAGTATTTCCCACCATCTGTAGATCTGCAATACTGCAGCCAAAGTTCCTCTGAACTCTTTCCCTGGCAGAGGTCATAAGGTCAGTGTGAAYATACGCTACTTAGACATACAGTAAAGGAACTGCTTCTGAGAACCCCTGGGTGTTCTCCTATCACTGATCACCCGCTGGCAATAAGGCTTTGGTCACTCGGGCTGTCTCATCCTAGATTTCTATGGTTTCTTGCTTTCATGAAAAAAGAGTCACGAAAGTCTTAGCTGTCTTCTTAGGGTGTGTTCATACACGATATAACACCATTGTGAATAATGATGAAACAAAATTGTTCTGAAGATGGACTCTTGCAACTAATGGAATAATTTTAAATCACTTTGATTAGCATAATCTGATAGAAATAAACACACTAGAAATAACTATTAACCCTTCCTCTGCCACTTAAACTCACCGGGATACAAAATTAGTATTTCTGGTTTGGACTGAGGACTGCAGTGGGTTTTTYTTTTTTTTTTTTTTTTTTTYCCTTTTCTTTCGTCTTCTTTTGGCAAAAAGCAGAGATTAGGTGTAACAGAAAAAAACTGAACAATCCTTCCCATACTACAATATAGCAGAGTTGGCACCATATGATGATACAATACTGAAAACATGTTCTAAAAATTGTGAAAGAATTCTAGAAGATTCTAAAAATAGGGTTGAGCTTTTAATAAAGTCGGCAATGATATTTGTTTCCCATCTGTTCCTGGTAGCATAAAGTGATCCCTGGTTTCACACTGCAAAATACTACACTGGATACGGATACCAGCTTCCTGCTTTCATCCCCTCACTGCTTCAGCCATTGACACCATCTTGAGTACTGGAGAACAAGGGATTATACTCCATGTGCTAGAAATGGAGGGGCTGCAGATACAGTACAGCAACGGTGTGCAAGCACATTCACTACAYGGTATTTCCTGGTTTCACCAATTTACAAAGACTACTTTTACTCATTATTTTTCACATAATAGAAAACATTTGCTGAACATTTTTTTCACTCTTACAACCAGGGAGTTCATACAAACCACCCATAACATGTCTATAAAAACAACCGTTCTCTTTTATGAACACAGGCAAGGTTTTATAGAAAGAAAAAGGAGAAAGTTTTTAATCACTGTAATGGTAATCAACATAGAAGCTGTGATACCAGGTCAGACCAACGATCTCAAGCCTCACATCCAGTCTCTGAAAGTGGCTGCTTTCCCCTCTGTGTATGAAAATGCTATTTAGACCTAAACGTTGCCTACCTGCCTCTCCCAGTGATGATGGCAAAAATCACAAGTGCTCCCAAATGATGGACTTCATAATTGGATCTGTAACTTAATTGTGTAAGAAGTTAAGTGGCTGGAGAGCTTAGAAAAGGCTACACGTTCAGGCCACAGGTCCCTATACATTTACTTAAGCGGCATTGTATAGGAAACCATTGCCTCAGACAGCCTCTGAGTAGGACCAGCAGTAATTTATGTCAATGTTATAAACTGCAGCTACTGGCAATGTTAAGCTGCGCAGTAAATTATCCATTTTTGACTGAACTACAAAGCCCCTCATGAAGACTCTATCAGCACATGCAGGAAAAGTAAGTGCAAACCCTGTCAGCAGTGTCGTCCTGACAGGCAGGCATGGCGAACGTCTTGAAATGCAAATCTTTTCTTCAGCGATACAGCATGTGGGGTGAATTGAGAACAAAAATTTGTTGCAGGAAGGCTGGAAAAAAMCAGCAACTGATACATGAATTTCTAGTGCCGACAACACTCATACGTTTATCACAAGTCGGTATTTTTTGTCTTCCAGCTTCTGGCGTTAAGTAGTGGTGCAAAAATGTAAAGTTTACTTTTCCTTTTTTTCCTTCTATCTTTTTTAGGTTCACTGGGGGCCCTACAAACAAATCAAAAGCACAGAGAGTTTATTATTTCTACACTAGATTAATGATTTTTGAATGTTAGGGGTTAGGAAAATAGCAGCAGAGGCTGAACCTTGCAAAGCCTCTCAGAAGCCTTTTTTCCAGCCCCATGGGAATTGCTGGTATTACCCTGTGACTAACCACAGCTGCTAGATTTTTTCCACTGCGGCCACTAACACGGAGAGCAGGAGCCGGTTCCCTGATCTCGTACCTTCCAGCCATGCTGCCTCCTAGAACAGCGATGCCCCTGTTCAAAAGTAAAATGCTGGGAAAGCATTACCAGGCATCCTACGGGCACAGCGGCTAAAGCAGAGCAGAGGTTTAGTATGGAAAGAGAAATACAGCCTTGTGCCGGTGGAGGAAGTGAGCAGGGTGGAAAGGGGCTTCCCATGGCTTCACCTCCACACAGGGAATTCTCTGCTGGAGAGGGAGTGTTAAATTAGAAACCGGTCCCATCCTTATGAATATGGCTACCAGGGATCAAGCATATTTTATCTAAATTACAGTGGAATAAACTTCATGCACATGAAATAATTATTAGATCTGCTCAATTAAGAGTTTAGCCTAGAGAGAGAAAAAAAATTAAATAAAATAGAAGTACTCCTGAGAGAGATACTACAAAGAATATATACATCCAATTATGTAGCACTTTAGCGATGTGTGTAATTTAGACTTTAAACTGTGGATATGTTTCCAATTGTATACRCAGTAATATACTAAAATACATATTAGTATTTTCAGTTGGGCATCTTCCTAGTGATCATAAGCTGTATTTACTTTTCTATGTTAGTACACAGAAGAAAGAAGGAAAAAAAAGCCCTCACAAATATTTTCTGACAAATTTATCAGTGGGAAAGCCTCAAGCTTTACTTGAAGCTCATTCCAGATTCTGAAAGCAAACCTTTGTGAAATCACATTAGTTTAACAGAAATTCRTAAGTCAGAGAAAGAGAAGCCAAAAGCAATAGTTCTAAGTCTCCTGCTATGTTTTAACTTAGGAAGCCTTCCTGGTTTTCCATCCTCCCAACTCAAGCTATGTCGGTTCTCTCTGGATTTCTGACAGCAGACTCAGAAGTGCTACTGAGGGGCATTGCCTTCTCTTGGTTGTGTTTCAAACCCTCCTTTCCTACAGGTGGGCAGGCGGACCAGCTGAACCACCCAAAAAGCTCTCTTTGTCTGTATTCAACCTCTACTGCAACTTCCCTAATGAAACCGGCTACAGAAATAGTCCCCCTTTGATGCTCTCTGCAAAACCAAAATGCATTTTCAAAGTAAAGAACAGAACTGTAGCCTCTGTAGGGATTGCAAAAAGATGAAGCATAATCTGAAAGAGAAAATTTGCATCAACACACATTTAGTTTATTTTTTGTAGGAGAAACACTTAAGGTTCTTCATAGAACAAGAGGAGCAAAAAAGAGACGCTGGCAAAACGCTGGACAGGGCAGCACCCGTGCTCTATAAACTCCTGAGGAAAAAGGTCAAGAGAAAAAAAACTGTAACAGGCAGAACCAAATTTATTATCCAATACTGTTTAAAACAGGTTTTCTCAGGTGCCCCATATAATTCCTGTTCTTCGTAATTTTCTAGAATTGCTATTGAAATGTCACACCCATCTCAAATCATATACCCTCATTTATATAATACTAGGTAAAAAATGCAAGCAAAGAGATTATAAGGGATACTAGAAAGCTCAACYCTGCACATCAGAAAAATCACACAAATCAAGAAAGATCCTTATAACAGTAACAGCAACATCACTTGAAAGTGACTGTAAATGCTATATAATGTTTAAACATGCAATTAAATTTTACACTACAACTRTCTTGAAAACAACTTATCTTCTCCATTTTTTTGTATGCATTAGCTAACTACTTTTGTCTTGCCTCATTCATATTTGTGAGTAAGTTTACCCTGTGTGATCCTTCTGATCTCTCCTGAATTGCCGTGCAAAAGTAAAATCCAAACAAACAATCAAGGAAATAGTAAAAGTATGCAACTGGCCAAAGATAAGGGTAGATACAGTATTAAAAACTAATGTGAACGTATAATAGAAAGTATACTTAGCAAACTGTTACATTTTAGTTGACATTACAGTTTTAAGTATTAGATTTAATAACATTTGAAGTATTAGATTTAATAACATCTGTGTATGACTATTGCTAAGTAACGATACTGACTGTGGTGATGGACAGGAGGTTTTTAACATGAATTAGGGCTATACAAAAAGTACCTTCAAATGTATYGACTTGAAAAAAAAAAATAGAAAAAACAACAAAAAAAGAAAGCTTGTATTTGGTAACGTGCGTAGTTTTGGATCACTACACATGATGAAGCAAAGCAGTGAAGAACGTGTAAGTTATTTTGATGCTTGGTTAACCACAGGGAAAGCAGCTCTGCCTTGTAGCTGCGTAATTCAAAGCACTACGATCCATGGCTCACATGAAACTTGATATCCACATGCACGTTTCTTACCCAGTTCCCATTGCCTTGACACAAGTTGKTTTTTTTCCCTGAAAGCAAGTAATTTTTCAAAAGACCAGTGCCTAAGAAACAGCAACTATTTCAGCAATCAATTTTAAGACCAGCTTATCCCATCCTGGTGAATAAAGTTAGCTACTATTTTAGGGAAGTGGTTATGTAGTGAGGTTGCTCTTTCATCATACAGCATACATCTGTCCAGAGCAAAGAAGCTATTAGGCTCTTGAATACATTTTTTTTCCCCCAGAAACTATAGATCAAGTCTTACAGGAAAAACTATGCAACATCTCAGGAAGGTTTTAGGAGGTAAAACAAGGGAGAATTATGCATCTGCACCAAACTAAAATTAGAAAAGCTGCCATATGGCTCTGTGAAGCCAGCAGCACGTTCTTATTCATTAGGAAGCATTCTGCTAACATAAAAACACAAGGCCTTCCTGTGCTCTCCAAATGTGTTTATCTTTTCAACATTAATGCACGATATATCATCAGGCTGCTGAAATCTCCTGCAGTGCATATTAAAAAAGCACAGCTGCACTTTTTCTCAGCACGTTTATTCACTGCGAGCAATCGAAGAGCACAGCTTTGCCCACCTCCCCGACACACAGCCCTCTTCTTAGCACGGCTCAGCTCCCCTTCGGTTGGAAAGGGCCGTGTGCCCACCTGCCCACTCGCCTGCCCAGGCCAGGCCAGGCCAGCAGCGCCCCACACCTCCCCATGCCCCGCTCCACTCATCGCACCCACATGGTTTAGCTTCGTATTTACTACTGCTGGAGGAAGTACACCTAAATGGTAAATGACCCCAGGGCTTAAGCTAAAAGCCCTCAGAAAGCTGTAAGCTCAATTATTCGCTCAGGAGTAATAGCACTTACAACACCGTGATTTCTTCTTTGCAGTGTTTCCAACTTCTAATTGGCACAGCTGCTCTCCCGTCCCACACATACCTGCCCCACCTTCCCACTGTAAAGAAGCATCAGTAAGACGCTAGCTCTATGAAAAGCTTTGCATTCTCACAAAAACACCAAATATAGGTAACCTTTCATGGAGCTTTTCAAGCTTTGAGTGATGTCTGCTCTTAGAAAATTCAGTAACAGTAGCCAGTGTATAAAATTTTCATGGACACTGAAAGTAAAACAAGCACTGAAAAACCATGATGGATTTAGGAATAGCAACAAAAGGAAGTAATAATACATAAAATTAATACTAGTTTCATTTCTCTTAATAATTTTGACATTTCTCCATCATTCTTTTTTTGTACAAGTCAGCATTTTTGTCACCCAATACAACTTCTGAAGAAGTACTGCCTGAGAAATAATTGCCCCCAGCTCAGTTAAACTGGAACAAGGAAAAAAATAATGAAATTCAACTCACCAAGAATAATATTTAACTGCTGGACAGAAAGAAGCCTAGTATCTCTGTATGTATTTTTTTGCCAAATACTTCAATACGCATTTTACTACCTTTTCCTTGGTTTCTTTTCTTCCCCGTTCTCATTTGGCCTGTCTTTTCTGTCATAGAATCATAAAGGTTGGAAAAGACCTCTAAGATCATCAAGTCCAACTGTCAACCCAACACCACCATGCCCACTAAACCATGTCCCTAAGCGCCTCATCTACACGTCTTTTAAATACTTCCAGGGAGGGTGACTCCACCACTTCCCTGGGCAGCCTCTTCCAATGCTTAACCACTCTTTCAGTAAAGAAATTTTTCCTAATGTCCAATCTAAACCTCCCCTGGYRCAACYTGAGGCCATTTCCTCTCVTCCTATCRCTAGTTGCTTGGCAGAAGAGACCAACACCCACCTCGCTGCAACCTCCTTTCAGGTAGCTGTAGAGCGCAATAAGGTCTCCCCTCAGCCTCCTCTTCTCCAGACTAAACAGTCCCAGTTCCCTCAGCCGTTCCTCATAAGACTTGCTCTCCAGACCCTTCACCAGCTTCGTTGCCCTTCTCTGGACACACTCCAGCACCTCAATGTCCTTCTTGTAGCGAGGGGCCCAAAACTGAACACAGTATTCAAGGTGCGGCCTCACCAGTGCCGAGTACAGGGGGACGATCACTTCCCTASTCCTGCTGGCCACGCTATTTCTGATACAGGCCAGGATGCTGTTGGCCGCCTTCTTCTGCCGTTGGCCAGGATGCCTTGGCCACCTGTCATCACATCTACGATCCCTTTTTTCCTCTCATTATTACAAAACTCAATGGTCTACTTCTTGAAAGTGAGGAAGAGGACAGGTGGCAGTGGTGGAAGTGCCCTCTCCTTCCTCCCCTCGCCCCAGGAGCCAGTCGGCTCCAAGCTGCATGAGCTGGGGTATCGCAGTGCCACGCTCCCGGCACACAGCTCCATTCAGAGCACTGAAGCTAAGTCTCACCCCCATAAATACACTTAAATAGCTTCTCTAAAGATTGCTAACTCTTGGATTTAACAACAGCAACTAAAAGTGCCAACGTTATTTACAGAAATAGCATTATTTGCAAAAATATGTACCTACTATTCCCAGATTTATCTACTTAATGCAGTGGCAGAGATTGTTCTCACCTGAGATGACCTCAGAAGGTCACTAGTTTCTGGTAAGTTAAGGACTGGGGACTGAAGTAAAACCCAGAATTACAACCCACTTGCTGCTGCTTAACTGAAGAATAAAGTGTCCTATCCGGGACCCCATATCCTCAAAGGCTTGATGCATCCACAGCACGCGATAAAAATACAAAACAACACAGCAAGTAAAATAATTTCCCTGCTGAGATTATTTCTAGTATTTTTATTTATCAGTAAAGACACAGAAGGACAACTGTCATCCTACCATTTAAGTGAAATCTAAACTAAGACGAAAAGCAACCCTGGATCCAGAAACTATTTCTCACCCTATGCCTCATGTTAAACTGTGAGGATATGTCGAACTACCACATTGTGAGAGGAAAGTTGTTTTTCATGAAGATCTCTTGAACGTGGAATTAAGCTTCCAACACAACCTTCACCTGTTCGTGCCCTGGACATGCTGCAACATTGACCTGTTCCACTAAGTTTTCAAAAAAAGTGGAAAGAATATAACTGGATGTAGTTTTACTCCTGCAGAATTTTTAGACAGGTCTTAGCTTATTAAAATATTTGAGTACGTTCAACATACGCTTTTATATAAAATGAAAGGGTGTGCTGAACTTGCAAACTGATAAATCAAGTGTGTGTGTTTATATTCTTATGTTATTAAGTGATATTCTTTCTCTTTTCTCCAAAAAGACCACTAACACTATCTTTCCAGTGTATACTGACTGGCTAGAGAAAGAGCATACATAAATTAATCATCAAAGGTGCTGCCTGCCCAGGAGACTTCCCTATCAAAATGCCAAAATCCAGRATGGTGCTGAGAATGTATAATTTTCACTGGTTTAAAATGCTTTTTTAAATGCTGGGGTTTTGGGGCTTTTTTTTGCATTTACACTTCCTAGGAATGTGTAGTAACCAGTATAATCTCAAATCTCTGGTTGTGGTGTAATTTAGAATATTTTATAAGTGCCTAAAATACAGTACTTAGACAACAAAGGAGTACACATGGTAGATCGAGTACATAGGCTATCAGTGCCTCACCCAAAAATACCCTCAATTTAATCAGTCACTTATTATTCTATTCTGGAATCAGATAAGCAGATTCAAATATATGTATCTGTAGCTGTATACACAAACACTTACATATCCAGGAAGCAGTTTTGCCTCTGTTGGTATTTAGATGACTTCAAAACACTCACGTAAACTACTCAAGTGTACATGATAACGAACGCCACGCATCCATCAGCGTTGACTTAAAATCTGTTACATTAATATGGCTGAATTTCAAAAGAAAGAGCCAAGCTAACTGACCTCTGCACTGAAATATTAGATAGAAATATTTGGCGTCACTCAGTTTAACAAAGTAATTATTTTCTCTGATATGTACTGAATTAGGACAGAAAATTTTACTGTATTTTTTGGCATTTGCAATTTTATAAGTGTTAGRTATTTACTTAATGAGTAACCTCATCTTGTTTTGATAATTCATCTCTACAACCAGCATTAATATGAATGTCTAAATGGTGGGAGCCCAATGTTCTTTAACATTTTGGCTGAGCTGATGTTTTCAAAGACAAGAAATATGGCAGGATCTGATATTTCATTCAAAACAGGGCTCCGTCACTGTCTCAGAAATAATATATTGYTTTCACAAAAGTTAACAGCTCTCCAGTTGGTTCTTTGACACGTAAAAACACAGGCAAAATTTTGAAAACAAAGATACAAGGGTTAACACTCTTTAGACTAGAATCTGCAGATGCAATTGCCAAGCTAATTAAACTTATAGGTTTCCAAAACTTAGGCCAAAATAACATACTGCAAAGGAACATTAATCTAGCCAGACTCCGTTTCTTGAAGCCTCACTCTTATGTACTCAACCAACTGTTAAAAGGAAACAGATGACTCCCTTTCTTCGAATGCCACATCGCCATGATTACAAAATATCATCTTTATTTTAGGATGCTGATGATAAATCTTTGTGACACACCAGATCATTCACAACAACAGGCAAAAATCTTTTTGCTTTTATAAATTGCCATCGACGACTGCAAAAGTTTTCAAGAGACCTAATATGGCGCACCAAAAAGAAATATGATGGATCATGGGCTCCCTACGAGCCCATGAAAGAAAAGAGTTTCCATAATAAAGCATAGGCCAAAATGGAGCACAGATAACTGAAGACAGCTAAGGAAGAACAGAAACAAGTTTAATTTAATGTGTCCATGCTAACATGGATAACAGGGCTCCTACTGCTTCTAATAGTCCAGATTACAGTAGATAAATCTTTTACGAAAAAGCTCTAAATCACTAAGGACAAGTAAAGATTTCTTCCTATAATAGCCCAGTGCTCAGAAATAGAAGCTGGGGCCCCTCTTCTTGCTTGTCTAACCCACCATCACAGGCCTCAGCGAAACATTTAAGTCAATTTAGAAACAGAAATGTTTCTATTACTGAAAGGAAAGCAGAAGGAAAAAGAAAAGCTTCCTAAAAGAACCTGTTTACTTCTGCATGTTATTTACTTAAAGGAATTTTTTAACCCAAATCCTTTACAAAAATGTGTTTAAGATTCATTTCATATATTTCAACAGTGGCTACATTACTTCAGGTATGTTATGAATACAGCATGGCTGTTGGAAGGATGGTAATGACTATTAACACATATTGTTTAAGATATTCTCTAAACGTAAAAGATCTTTTTTCAGTACCCTAGAAAAGTTTGGCTTATCTTGTTGCTAAGATTTACATCCAGACAAAGTCACTTTTAATCTCAATTACATTAATTCATTCTGTCACACTTCAAAAAGCCTGATAATAGAACTGATAGGTACAAATGGGCTCCCTTCAATAGACTGAACCATACTTACAACTTAATTAATTAGGCGTTATCGTTTCTTGTTCTTTATTTCAGAGTCATGAAGCAGGGATCAGCACCTAGTCTTAAATTAAGTCAGTGTAATCCATAAACAGAAAAATAATTAAACACAAACAGTATTGCTTTCTCTATTTTCTCAGTGAGCTTTATCAGTTCTCCTCTGAGAAGAAACTTTGACCTGCCTTTAAAAGTTCCCTTAACTGCGGGCGATGAGCAGCTCATTGGAAAGGATGCTCCATGCCATGGTGGTGGGCACTGCCGTAGCCAGCTCTGTAGCCTCGCTGCTCTTATCCAGCCCAAGGCCCTGACACGGCGCAGGCTGGGCGTGAGGTGTCCCYGTTTGGCAATCGTCTCATTGAGTATGCTGAACAAATGTGGCTTTAACCAGGAAATGTTGAAGATTAAGGTCTGACTCCAGTCATGTCCCTCCTTGGCACGAAGGCTGGTAATGCAGGTCTGCAGCCAAGCCCATGCATCAGATCAGAAGTGATAATCCACAACCTTTTCCTCCAGTCTGCAATTTACTCATCCACTTGCAAAAAGGAACGTGAGTGCCTGCTCCTCACTTCACCCATTAGAGCACCAACAAGTGAGACCTTTTAAATAATCATTATTTCCACAGGATTATGGGTCCGCCTCAGCCTTAACATTTAAGGATACGGGGTTTTGAGCTAAGTATCTAAATTCTAAGCCATTTGTAGATCTGGGCCAAAGCCCTTATTAAAAAAAAAAAAAAACAACAAAAAAAAAACAGCAAAAGAAACCAAACCCCCTCCTTTGGAAAGGGTTTAGGCTGTTGAGATAAAGGATATATGCTCCTTGTCTAAGCTTCACAGAAAGAAAGAATGACAACGCCCACAACCATCACAGAGCTCAGGGAGAGTATTCTTACACAGTAACTCACAACAACCCTGAGAAAGCCAGTATCCTCCCTCAGTTATATTTAATAAAGGTTTTATGGACTAGCTTCTCTGCCTGTATCACTGATACAAAAACACAACAAACAAAAAGCTTRCTGAGCATCTTTACATTTTAGATTGCCAACTGCAAACACATAATTATATTTTGAACATTAAGTACAATGGCCTAACAAGCTGTATTATAATGTCTAGTTAAAATCAGCATCTCTAGCAGTTAGACAGATGGTGACTCAACTTCCAAGCTTAATGGTAATCACAAAAATCCTTGATATCGATCAGAGTAACACTCAATGATTTATTAGTAAGTTTTGTCACACTCCCTAAAACAATTTGATGATTTCTTACTGCAGCACTAGGAGAAGAAATAGTATCAGAGAGACAACAGTGAATGGAATAAAAGTGTCACAGGTACGGTGATGCTGGTCCCAAAACTACGGCTAAAGCTGCACTGAAGGCAAGAGAGAGCATAACTGGGGAAGAAGTTGAAAACAAAATGCAGGACAATTATTAAAAAGGAGAGAAAAGAAAACAGCAAAGGCTGAAATACAAAGAAAATCCATTCTACGCAAAATACCACTTTTGACAGCTACTGACAGGGAGTATTGTGTTCAGAAAAGTCAAGGGGTATATTAAGAAATAACTAAAGAGAGAAAAATAAACTCAAACATTCAAACATTTCCTCCAAGCTAAGGAGGTAAAAAGTTTTGCAGAAAAGAAGGAAGACAGGAAGAATTTTATGTTATTGGCATAAAATACCTCAATATTTTTCCACCCAACACCAAAACAAACAAACCAAGAAAAATCTAAATGAGGCTCCCTCTGAGTTYTCCTATCTATATTTAGAATTTACAACTTTGACATCTCTTCCTCCTCTTTTTTCCATTTCCAAGTGAATCAATTGTTACATTTAAGCACGTTTCCTCTTCGATGTTGAACATAGGCCCAGACCTAATTTGACATAGAATAACCTGTCTCTGTAAGACATCTCCCTCAGAAGAATCATGGGAACTGCAAGTTGTTCCAAGTCTTTCTAGGAAATTATGCCTCAGAAGAAAAAGTACCAGTAAAAGACTAGTGCTCTTCATGCTCACACATCTTAAGAYGACAAGGGACCACTCTAACTGTCTAGCCGGATCTCTGTAACGCATCCCAAAATGTTTCACCAAGTGACTCCTGCATCATGCCAAGAACCTCCACTGAATTACAATATATATTTTGAAGGACATTCAAATCTGTTCGGGAGAGCTGATAGAACCTACCAATTTCTTCATTAAGTTGATTCAAATTTTAATTAACTTTCCACTAAGAATCTGCACCTTACGTATGAGTTGGATTTGGCCACAGATTCCAGGTGTTAGGCCGTATCCTGTCTTTGCCTGTTAAAGAGTCCTCTGTGGCAGGCACACTGTGTAGCTCCATTTCACTTTGCGTTGGTAAGCAAAGCAAGGTTTGCAGGGACATGCCTTTCTGATTCAAGACGAATACAGCCTCAGTGAACAGAGGTACCACGCTGCTGCTTCTTCCAAAGGGGCACGTGGATACTATTTCAGATAACATGGCAATACCTGGAGCATCTCCAGTTATGGAGTATTTACTTTGAAAGTTTTCTACTTTAGCAGAACTTAAATTTATGTACTTTTCTGTCTCCATCTTCTGACATTTGCTCTGATCTTGTGCGAGCTAAAGAAAAGTGGTTTGCTTTCATAGGGAAGAGGGAGAGTATGTGTGTGTGTAGTACACACASAAGAGTACCCATTGTCTTGTAAAATACATATAGATGTGCCAACACACTTTAATGATCAAAGGAAGCAGAAGGCATGTATTTCTTGGCTTTCTAACCATCTGTCTGAGGACATTCACTAGGAGCACAACAGTGTACATGACAGAGCAAGTAACTGATCATTTGCCACGTCATCCTTAAACTTCAGTCTATGTTTTTTTCCCCAGTTGCACATTGTGGGTTTTCATAAAAGAAACTGAAAGCTGAAGTAGTAATTGTTTTTCATATCCTCAGTCATTTCACATTCAAGGACCCTTATTTCTAACTAACTGTGCAGTTGTCCATACATAGAATCTTTTACAGAAATAACAAAATGCATGACTTAGAACAGATGCAATTATCTTGGTTCTAGTTTGAACACAGGGGAGCCTTTGATCAATACCTCTTTAATGTGCTGTGAATCCACAGGTTTTCAGGATTCAAACATGSTATGAAAGGCATTGCACCCTATTGTGAGTAAATATTATATTATCGCTTTTCAGGCTGCAGTCTTTAAAAAGAAAAGATAAAAGCTGTGTAACAAAAGCTAGGTTCCTTATAATAGATGATCCTATTTTGACTGAAGTATCATCACTACTCTCAGTAAATTAATTTGCTATTCCATAAATTAAGCTTCACAGAGACAGTCAAGGTAACACGAAGTCTCCTTCTTCATTTACTTGCTTTACATGCTGCTGAGATTAGTACGTTGCATTCACTAATGTAAAGCACACAGCAAGTCCTGGTGTTCTACAGTCAGCACCTTTTACACTGCATACCTTTCAGCAATATGAGACTACAAACACAAACATTAAGACTCGAATCAGCAGCCCCCGATTCTGCTTTAGCACCTAAACTCAGCATTTCTTCATTAGCACCTAAACTCAGTATTTCTTACTGACCAGACACCTCTGAAGACAGAGCAGCTGGTGAGAAACACTAGACTCAAGAGCTTAGTTCATATTGTGGAGGGCTGGATGTCAGCCTATATTTCTGTATTTTATTTTTTTCCAAAATTTAAAATGCTAAATGCATTTATGATGTTTATAGTTCGTAAGAGATTACATGATAAACTGCAAAAGAAAAACTGTAAAGTTTTGAAGTTTAAAGTGCTCAGTGACAGTTCAAATACAGCCTGAGAACAACACACTATCTGCAAGGAGGTAGCCTCCAAAATCCCGAATTTCAGGAAGAGATGTCTCCATCTTTCCACAAGACATTTTTACTACACTCCCAGAAATAAAAAATACATAGACCATTCTAKGATCATTAAATATTAAAGTCACAAAAGCAAAACTTTAATGAAAATATTCCTGCAAGGAACAAAGAGGGAACACTTGAGACATATCCCCCAAAGCATGTTAAATATAAGAGAACAAGCTCAATCCTTTATAGTCTTCCCCAGCATTGGTTATTATAGACCTCTTAGATTGCAACCATCTTTGCAGCTACAGAACATAAAATAAACAACCATGCTCCACTAGTTTGAATGATTTTCTCTCTTGGTCGTTTAGAAGTTATGAAAGAAAACAAAATAAAGATCAAAGAAAAGCAAAATACAAGTAGGATGCAAAACAAACAAGCAAGTTTTCCTGTAACACCTGCCAATAATTACTATTTCTACCTGAAAAAGACCACTATCTTAACAGTTAGGAGTGAACACGTAGTTTCTCTTCAACTTTGAGCCACAACTTGGAGTCAAAGCTTAGATTTCTGGTCTAAAACTTCAAGCAAATTATCTCTAGAACTGAAGTCATCCATCATCAACAAAGTTGAAGCCCAYGGACAAGAGACATGTCTTGTTAAGTGACAGTCATCGCCTGACACCCTGCAATGCCCAACAGTGCCAAGACAGCTGTGGGCATTAGCCCATGGCTCAGTCATTGCTGGCATGCTTGGACCTGTGTTGGAGGGGGCCCCACCAAGGACCCGTGGGGAGATAGATCCTCTCCTCYGGTCAAATCAAAAATACTGCTCAGGCTCACCACACAACCACACAAATGCCACTGCCGGGGTAGGGGAGGGAATGGAAACTCCTGGCCAGGAGGAGGGCAGGGATGGTGGAACCAGGGCTTTCAACAGCTGCCTCATTTCCCGCAGGTTAGTCTGCAGCCTGCACATCAACATCTTTAGGACCACTCTATTATAGCTCTTAGTCAAAATAAAGAAAAACAAAATTGACCTAAATCTCCTAATCAGATGATGAGTAAACASTCTCATTAACTTTGGGCTATATTTATTCTAAAACAGCAGATAGGACTTTAACTATGATTAGGAAGYAAAAAACGACAACAATCCACTAAATCCTATTAAGTGCATAGATTTTACACTGGTTTCACAATTTTGATTACCAGTTTGATGATTATTTTTGTCTGTTTTCATGAAGCAAGAGAATCACAGAATCACAGACTGGTTTGGGTTGGAAGGGAGTTTTAAAGATCATTTAGTCCACCCCACCAGCCATAGGCAACGACATCTTTCACTAGATCAGGTTGCTCAAAGCCCCATCCAAGCTGACCTTGAACACTTCCAATGATGGGGCATCCACAGCTTCTCTGGGCAACCTGTTTCAGTGTCTCACCCGTTCCAGTGTCTCACCACCCTCATCTTAAAAAAAATTTCTTCCTTATGTCCAATCTAAATCTACTCTCTTTCGGTTTAAAACCATTGCCCCTTGTCCTCTCACTACAGGCCTTAGTAAAAAGTCTCTGTCTTTCTTGTAAGCCCCCTTTATATATTGAAAGGCTGCAATAAGGTCTCCTCAGAGCCGTCTCCTCTCCAGGCTGAACAATCCCAACTCTCTCAATAGTTTGAGCCCAGTGTGGACACAACTATATGTCATAAAGGCATTCAGTTACTCCTCTCCTAAGTCATATTAATTAAATTATAACACTGCTTCCACAGAAAACTACTAGTATAATTAAACTGCCATAACTTATGTGTAGATAAGGCCTAAGCCAACTAGCCTGCATGATACGCAACTCCAGTAAAATAAGCAAACCCCAGGAAATTTCCCACTTGATGGGTCTGCTGGCTAATGACTACTTTTCATCAGAGCCAGAAATGGTCTGCATTACCTAAAACCAATTTAAATTCTTCAGTGAATCAGTAGTTCTCTGGAGGCATGCAAGTAGTAAAGTCAACATAACTGGATATTTAGCCAAAAAGCTTTACAATGTACAGAGGAAGATCAAAACCATTTTCAGTGCATCACTCTCAGCTGTAGGTAGAGGAGACAGCAAAGCAAATTCAGTAACAGATTTTTTTGCAAATGTTCTGCATGAATTGCTCGACTTCACAGCACAAATTCCTYTGACACTGAATTCAGTCTTAAAATCCTATCAGGCTGAAAGTACAGCACATATAAATAATAATAGCCATGCAGAACTCCTTCAAAAAAAAAGATTCAAAAATTGGCATCAATTTTTGCCAAATTCAAATATGATTAACATTAAAAAAATATAATTACAGTAAAATTGACCAACTGAAATATTTGCGAAACAAAAAACAACAAACAAAAACCAAGTTTGCATACGCTTTCTTGTCTTAATATCCTGATTTGGTAAGATATTTATGCACATAACTTTAAACCTTTAAGGCGTTCCACTGACTTAACAGGGATTACTCATCTGCTTAAAGTTAGGCAGTTGCTTAAATAMCTTGTGAAATATGAATCTAAATTCAAATCTGATAAATTCAAAGTAGCAGCAGCCAAAGCAACACCTCATTACAGCTTTAAGACCATGCTGTTTCCCTTTAGCGAGCGATTTTACTTGCATACTATAGCTGGAGGCAACAATAGACTATCTGCTGGAGTGACCCTGTGATTACAAAGTAGTACTGCTATGGGGAAACAAAAACTGTTTTTGCTATCAAATGTGAAACCAGAAAAAGAAGATATATATGATTAACAACAAGCCTTCTTTTTTAATTCATACAGGTTCCATAGCTCTTGCATGTCTCTCTTCACCAAGTACTACTTCTCCCAACGTTGTTTAGATTTCACATGGTGATTCATTCTGTCCAAGGTCTGTCTTGTAAGGCTATTCTTTAAACTAGATCTGACAACCCAAAAGTGTACATTAACAGCTAGACTGATAATCACCACCCTGATATCCCTTCCCTGTACTGCTGAAAAGCTGATCTACAGAACACAAAACCTCTTCAGAAACTGGTGACGCATGAAAGCTGGACTCTGTAGGAAAATGGAACTGAGACATAAAATCACATTGGGAGATACTTTGGCACAGTAGGTTATATCCCACCATATATGAATCCAAACAAGACAGGTGGATGCCATCCTAAAAAAAGGCTACAGAAAACGGAAAGGCATGGAGAGTAGAAGGAGAAAAATAAGAGATGCAGACCTGGAGTTTAATAAAAGGCACTCAGGGGACTTGAGGAGAAAAAAAACAAAAAACAAAAAACAAAAAACAACACATCTTGTACTTGATGTCAGGACACATTCTTCAGCACTCCTACTGAAGGGGTCAGAGGAGACTGCTTAGCTAGAAAAACTGCTGAAGAAGCTTAAGGTGATCTTCAGTATTCTCTGTACCTACTGCATTGCTGATATCCAGAGAAGAGGGTAAAAGCACAACTAGATAATGAAGAAAAGGAAGTCTCAAAGCCTGAACCAGGAAATGTTCAAGCAGTGAAACGTAACAAATAGTCTCTGCTTTAAAATGTGAGCTATTTACCTGCTGAGACTGAGGTTAGCATGATGGATAAAAAGAGCTTTAAACTAAGGGCAAAGGTTTAATTTTTATATCCTGCTTAATACCTAGAACCAAAAAAAAAAAAAAAAAAAAAAAAAATCAGCTAAAGGGGGACAGAGCAACCAAAAACAATAATGAGAAAGAAAAACGCTAACATAATGAGAGGAGTCAGGCAGATGACAAGATTCAAGGAAAAGGACTACTGTAGGTATGAAATCAAATTAGATTGATATGAAATGGTTCAACTGATTGTAAACTAAGGAAGAAGAGAATCCAGACTCCTTTTATTTGCTGTCAGAATTTTGTTGTCTTCAGATATGAGAAAACATTTTGAGCAGTACTTATACAACAGAAATGAATGTGTCTTAAGTGCTGAAGTTGTTTCTTAAAAATAAGGTAGGATCCTAAAATCAATCAGACACTATTTTACTAAATATATTTCTTAAGTACAATCAAATGGCTTTATAGCTTCTTGGCTGTCTGGCATATAAAGGAACATTTATCCCCAGTGGTCTTTACACTTGCCTAAAACAAGCTTTTTTAATTAAGCACGTGCAAATCAGAACTTACTGTGCTTGTACACATCTGTGTACATTATGAACAYATCTGCAACATATATGGCTATTACTCTTTCAAGGTAGCTTAACATAGACTGCAAATAACATGAGAGCTTACACTTTCATGACCATGTAACATAACCATAAAACCACCGTTTCATATCACTTTTATGCTGTAAATAAAAAACTGAATGAATTTTTTCCCCAAGTGCTTGAAGCACAAGTCTCAAATCCCCAGTAGAAATATCCACTTAAGATTTACATGCATACAACTTCTGTTTCATCTTCATGCTAAAATCACAAGTTTTCATCTCCTCTGGACATCCACAAATCTCTATCCAATCACTGTAAGATAATATGGTAAAAGTCCTCAGTAGAAAATTAAGCTCTTGTAAAGAAACTTGTCTTCATTTTCCCAAGTACTAAAAGCATTTCAAAACCCAGATTAAAACTACACACAGTGGTTACATCTTCCAAATATCTTTAATTCTTCTAATGAATTCAGTTACAYGCATATATTTATAACTTGCTTTCAAATTGTAATAAACCGAATCTCTAACATACCACAACTAAAGAACCTTTGAAGTATATACTGTGAGAAATGATATAAAGATAACAGATATAGTATTGCAAATATATATTTGCATATAAAATAGATCAGAATAACATTATACTAAATTATGTAGTATTACTACGGCAAAAAATCTATTACTTTTTTCAGCTACCAGCCCAGCAAGCTTGACATGGGAAATGAATATCAATCTGTATTTCTTCCTTCCTCGTTTTCACTCCTAGAACCTAGAATAAAGTCTCCTTGTCAAATCTCAGTAGCAGCTATAAAACTTGTTGCTTTCAGTGGCTTTACAAGGTATTTATAACTGACTGTGCTTTTATAAGTAATTAGACCTTAATGTGCAATTCTATTTACAGACGAAGAAGAAAATTTGTGAAGAATTTTTAGTATTTATTTCAAAAATCCAACCCCTTTACTAAAACTTCTAAATAATAAAACTGTAAAACAAGTTGTCACTAATTTAATCTAATCTGTCTTTGAAGAAATGCAGAGCAGACCCACTGCGCAAAAACTGAGCCATCTTAATTTGTCCATGTTAGTGTAGAATCACTCAGGAATTTCAGGACCTTCATTTAGTTTTCTCCTACAGGTATTTAGTGTAACACTAAAAATCAACAAAACATCTTAACTGTAAGGAAATATGATTTTTAACCTAGTCTCATGACACTTTATGCAAGTATAGTATTATTTTCATTACTTTGTTTCAGAAATAGATATTGTTAAGATAATGCAAGTGTTTCACCATTGTAAAGGTCTTCTAACATGTCTTGGCAGTGGAAAAGCAATCAGAAAGATTTGGAACAACCTAAAAGTTAATGCATTTAAATGATGAATATATATAAGTGCAAGATTCCCAATGTGAGGTGATAAACTACCTAAAAAACATGAGACAGCAACAGTAATAGTCTCATTAGGTCTTCAATCTGTTTGCCTTGCTTAGGTCAGGTTTTTTTGTGGCACTCAATAGAAGTATAGGTGTACTGTACTGTTCGTGCAGTTTGAATGTTTACTATATGTGAGTGATATTTGTTAACGAAATGCCTGTTCCAAAACAATGTTGCGTTTCAGAATATGCTGTCATTTGAATTTTTTCTTAAAAGGAAAAGCCTTTTAAATTTGCTGTAACAAAAAAGAGATGTAGCTTCTATGTAGAAATTGGTATCAAACTTTTTAATTAGTTTAAAGGAATAATTTCAAATATTCTAATCTTTGTTTCTACATCCTGAGATGCTATTAATTACCACCTTGAAGGTCTCAGTGTTTTGCAATGCCCCTTAGAGAGGCTTAAAGTCTAGTCTGTACCAGCTATGGGTTTTATGTAAAGACCCAAACAGTTATCAGACAGTCTAATTGTTCTCAGCTGAAGAACCTTGTGCAACAAATCAACATCATAAGGAGTAATTTAGTATCTTTATTGCTCAAGGGTTGCAAACTACTTCTACTTGTTGAAATAAAAAGTATTCGTATCATTTTAGTCTGTCTTTAGAATTGTATTTTCAGTTGTTTTTGCAATAAAACTTTATGAGCTTAGAAAATGAAGTGCACATTCAGCTCTGGTACAGTTCTGGCCCTTGATGACTTAAATAATTTACATGTAACCTGGTCTGATGAGTGTGAACATTTTATAACAATATGAAAACGGGTTTTATGATATTAGTCCTGAATAACAAAACCCTGGATTTGCCAAAGTTGCCATTAGTTAGAGCCAGATTTTCAGACAAGGTGTTCTAAAACTGCTGAGAGAATTACCAAGTGGACTAACAGATTTTTCTCTGTGCACCCACTTCCCAGGAAAACACAATTTTTTGTCCTTATCCTTTCTCAAGTAAGGATAAGGAGAATGTGTCTCTTGGAGACAGCAAAACAAAAATCTGAAACTGAAAGTGAGAGATGGAAGAAGAAAAGGAAATAAGGAAAAAAAAATTAAATCTCAAAAGACAGCAAGGTGCAAAATGATGATGGACACTGTGCCAGGTTAAAAGGTATATTTCTAATATGGGGCATGGCAACTTCACTAGAATATCCATTTTAAAAATTATGGCAACCTAGTAGCAGTAAGAAGAGAACAAGCTGAGAAACAGGAACATTCATGAAGGTTAATCAATTAGAGCCACTTCAGAGGCAACTGACACATAATTTGACACTTCCCACTTTCCATTTAGCTTGGAATAGCCTGATGTCTGAAACTACAGCTCTACTTACCTACTTGTTTTAGAAAGAAATCTGTATCTAAATTGTGCAACACGTAATCTCCACTTTTATAACTTCACACATACAATACGGAATAGGAAGCATTATTTTCCCCCAGAAATCACAGAATACTGAAAAAGTGAAAGATGTTAATTAAAGTGTTTGAAAACCAAAGGAATTGCTCTAAACACAGTTTTATAAAGAGATTGCAATCTTCTAAATTAGAAGAAAAATGATATGCACCTACTTTAAGAATTTGAATCTGCCCCAAACACCTGCAGTGCTATTCACGCCTGCCCAGATAGACCTGTGCCACAAAACCCACTCCAAAAATTTAAAGTTTCCAAAAGATTTTTTCTTCCTTTAAATAGGAAATATATCAAAAGAAAAGAAATACAAAACTAATCTTCTAGACAAAGAACAGGAAGAAAACTGTCACGTTCTCTGGTTTACATTTATAACAGGACCCTATCTAGAGATTAGAATAGTTTCAAATCTATTGTAGTTGAGGATATGATGTCATCATTTAAGGGACGCAGATAATTTAGTCCACAATATCTATTCATACCAACAAAAGAAAGCAAAAGGGGGGGATGCAGAATACTTTCATACCCCACTCTCCTGGATTATTCCTATTTCACATGGATTCATCATTCATGTAAGAGTATATAAGTAGTCTTTCTATTTTTCCCCCAAAGCCATCTGCTACTTTAACTTTTGTAAAAGTACAACTGATTTCAATTCCATTAGATGCACACATTGGACTGACTGATTTTCTCTCTCTCTCTCAATTTCTGAATTTTCTGTGAAGCTTATTTTTACAATACTGAATATGATACTTAACACACTCCGTTCACATGACATTACAGCATTTTTCATTACGGATTAATGAAAAACCTGGGAATTTGCTACAGTAAAGCTGAAGAGACTACCGTGTTTGCCAAAAATAAAGTAATAATCAACACAGAAAATATTAAAAGTCGAATAATTAGTCTTCTTACCTTGTTCTTTTATCTGACGAATTTGCTTCACAGTTTCTTTCAAGATTGCACATTTGTCAGGTTTAAAGTTAAAGTTGTCAATATCATTAAAATTTGCAAAAATCAGCTCTGCAAGTTCTTCTATGTATTTATTCTCTTGCTCACGATTGCGTTTCTCAGTGCTTCTTTTAGGGCTGAAAGAGGAGTTTATAAAAATGTTGTATTTAATGTCAGTTTGCTTGCCTTCTGGCCAGCTCAAAGATTATTTCAAATGGTTGGAGAGTAGTTTAACAAAAACAGACAGAACTGCCCTCTCACTAAAAAAAAATAACTTACAGGTTTCTCAAGCAGAAAAGGAGCATTAAAAAAGACGTTACTTATTTTTTCCCAGCAGTCATGTTTTTGTTTCAAAAGAGGTTTGGGATTTGAAATTCAAAATAGAGGATTAACTGGGGGGCTGGGATTTGAACATTTACAAGTATCTCTCCACATGATGTTGAGAATCCGAGGAGTATCATATAGTGATAGTGTATGAGAAAATAAAACAGCTTAAAAAGTTAAACCAAACAATCCATACTCCCTGCCTCCTTGTGAAATTACAACAGTCATAAGAAAAAATGCTGAATGAGTGGTTATGCTTTAAAATTTATTCGTGTTGGTAATGCAAGTGCTATAAAACTGAAAAATATTTTTCAAGTCCCTGATTATAACATACAAGAGAGGTGGTAAAAAATCTTAGATTGCTATATGAGTGACTGAAGACTCCTTGCAGTGATTAGCCAAAAAAGATTTTTACATAGCTCCTATATTGTCACCAAAATTCTGTATTTCGGCACTACACTGGATTCAAAACAAACAAACAAATAATAATAAAAGACAATACCCCCTACCCCCCATCCCAAACCCACAACAACACAGAATTACTGAATCAGGGTAGTTTGGTACTGACTTCTCTTTGCGAGAATGGTAGGTTTGTCATTTTCTAACTGAAAAATACGTGCACATGTAACAGGTTTTTTTAAGTCTTTCACTTTCAACGTCTTCAGGCATAAATGGTCTAACCTGGGTCCAAGCTGATCAGGATCCTTGCGCTTTCTTGACTCTGCCCTGGATGGGTCAGAGGTATTTTCTCCCATCCCACTCATCTTGAACACATATCAGCAACTAAAAGGAAGAAAGTGCAAGAAAGGGTTATGGTGGAAAAGTCATGAGTTCTTTGTTCATATTTCTAAGTTTCTTGTTTCATGCTCAACTCAGTTTTTACTTGGCAAATCTATCATTTGAAATAGAGTTTGTTTGAAGGGTACCAATAAAAATAACGTGTTTATGACCACACAAAACGCTATACAAAACTCCTTCAGAAGAAAATTTGTGGTGGGCAAGCAAAGTGTTATCATCTCTTTGATTGTTACCAGTTATGTAAGAACAGATAAGTACATTTCGTGCCTGGGTTGCTGAATTTTCATGGCAATTTTGCAAGGTTGAATGAGGAAAGACAAAGGGAAAGCCATAGTGCCATACAACAAGAAAAACACAACAGAATTGAAATACATGAAATCAAACATGTATCCTAGCTACATAAAAAGGTAGCACATGCAGCTTTAGTTAAAAATCAGAAGATAATGCTTGCACAAGTACATTTACAATATCAGAGAAACAGAACACTAGAGATCACTGAGGAACTGTAAACATTTTGTACGTATAATCTACCTCATAAGGAAAATAACTTGCCAAGCTATCATGTGTTAAAACAACACAAGCTTATTATAATTTGTGCAATAAACAGCCTGTGGAAATCCTGCCCCGCTCCTGGCCCTCTGTTGTCCTATGCACCATAGGAGGACATGAAACTCGCCTGCCCCAGATTACATACCCCTCAATAAGTACAAATATTCTAGAGGCAGAAAACACTATTACAAAGGGCATAGGGAGATGATGTAAATGATCAAAAAGCTCCTGCAATATGGGGCAATCCTAGCTCACCATCTGCCTAGTTGTTGCCAGTTTTGTAAGGATGATGGCAGAGAGACGTTGCCAGACATTTCAGAGAGCTCCTGTATTGTTCGGGGTTAGCAGAAAAATAAACATGAGGGCCACAAAGGAGGTGAGTGTCTCCAGGAGGAGGTTCATATCCTGCTAAAATAAGAGCCAAAGCCCGTAATTCCACAATCACTTCACACTGGCATGAAATGGAAGTCTTGGTCTGGTATTAAAACAAGGGGATCCACCACCTCCTCCAAGCCCTTAATTTCTGCCCCACCAGTTCCCTTCCCTCTGATGGCCTGGTCAGCCAGGCACTGAACTCCACGAGGGAACTGCTGTGGGTTAAAACTGTGGTCCCCTTCTCATTTACTTTTTATTTTTGACACTGTAAAATCTAGCAGCCAGAGCTTGTGTTGGTAATAGGATGTTCACACTGGAAATCTTAGTTTTCCCAATGAACTAGCTGAATGAAGATACGTATGTGCAGAAACAGCCTGGAGACTGAGATCTAAGCAGTTCTGCAGGGATGCTGAGAAAGGCTACTTATTGAAACTTGAGCAAGCAAATRAAGACTTGGAGCTGTCTCAGATTCAGAACTGAACACCATCTAACATTTTTCTGAATACAAAAACCCCAAAACACCAGGAATAAAAATTCGTTTCTTTGTACTGAAAATATTTTCTTTTTAACCAGTTTGAGGAGAAAGTGGAGTCATTTCCTTTTTTGAGATACTGGTCAAGTTTTACGAAAAACACTGGATCATCCCTGAAATATATAGCTCCCAGCTGGTCTTTGACACGCATGGTACCAGATCCTATTTGAAAAATATATGGATTATCTTTTTATCATTTATGTCTATACATGCATATGTATATCTCCATGTACATACATACTGCCAACGTTTTGAGAACAACCCACTTCAAGAAGAGCAAGGCAGCCCTGGTTTTGCAGCAGAGCAGAGCTGAGCTCTCAAAGGGAAGATGTACCATCACAAACTCCATCATTCTGTACTTGCTGGGGAACTCCCAGTGACCCCAGTCAGGGCATTCACAGCGCCACACCAAAGCCGACCTTACTGCAGAGTGTGAAACATCTACCGCAGTCTCCAGTGTGGACTGTGACACTGGCTGTTCCTTAACAACTACATATCTTCACTGATTTCTAGCCCCGGCAGTCATTCACGTCCTAATTTATCTAAATACAAAAGTAGAAACATACATTCATCTAATTGGTTAGGAGCTAAGCACTTTCTTGAAAATATGCAATTTCACAAGTATCCCAAGTAGAGCTCCAAGGAAGAAGCAAGATACTATTAAGAAAACTATGATGATAATTAAAGAGAAGTTGCGAGGAGACAGCAGTTCCACGTCTCTGTTAGTGGAGAGCTGGAACTGTCCTTGGGGCTCTGTTCCAATGACTAAATTTTTCACTGACCAGGGTGAGAAAAAAATCATCAGCATGATGAAAGCTGTACATTCCCGAGATCATCTGATCTCTGAGCCAGACTCAGATGGTGACCTGAAGTTCAGAAGAAAAATTAGGCTGGGGAATCCCTTCGTTTTTTATRCTTCCCAAGTAATACCTGAGAAATGTAAATCTGTTAACTATTTTTCTTGAGAAAAGCAAGCACAACAATTCACGAAAACATGTCAAACATTCAACAGTCATCTTCTCCCCCAAGAGTAGTAAGAATTAAAGTCAGAGGTAAGCATTTAGGGGGAACACCCTGCTCCACTCCCCTTTCCTCCCCGAGAAAGCAAATAGGAACAGTTATTGACAGTTTTCCCACCTACTCTGTCAGGCTTACTTCAAAGGGAAGTTTATTTTTGCAGGAACCAAAGTTTCACAGGTAGCTCCACCAATGCATAGCTCAATTCTTCTTGCATTCACACTGATGCTATTCTGTAGGAATTCCACTAGGTCTACAGTATCAGCCTTCGGAGGACACATTAAAACTAACTTCCCACCATAAACATGTAAACTTCATCCTTCTGTATTTAAGGGAAGGAAAGTGGTATCATTATTATGAAACTAGCACGTTCTTCTCTCCTTATTAAACATAGTAAATGGTTCTAAACAAATAATTTATCTATTTATTTATTTATTTTGTTTTGTTTGCACTTACAGGCCATTACATCTTTTTCTCAGCAGCATTATCAGTTTGTTCTTAGAATGAGCTACTAATTTCTTTTTACTCATCATAAAGTTTTTCTGGAAATCTACTACCTACTACCATGTTTGCTTTCTGCTTTCCCCTATGTCTTCATTAAAAATCACGTTCTATACCTCCAAGATCTGTTTAGGCTCTGCAGCTCCTGTGTTGTCAGTGCCTGTGCTCCAGAGCAGAATGCAAAATCCAGTTAGGTGCCTTGGAAAGTGGAGAGCTAGACAGACGATACTAAGGCAATCTAAAAAATCTCACAGGCCGAAATGAAAGTCACTCAGCAGTATCTAGTACACAGGACTAAAATCAAAAGGATGTGCCCCCAAACCCTATCTCCCTAGGGATTTAGGGGCTGACTGGGATAGGTAAAGTTCTGCTATTCTCTTGGGATTCAGAGACTAAAATCCTCTCTCGAGTTAGGAGAAATGAGGAGGAATCACTTTTTAGAAGCTGTGCATAGATAGTCTGCTGCCCTGCTCTTCCATAATACTACGTACCAATTAAAACAGCCAGAAACGGGGCGATAGAGATTCAGCTCCCTCTTTGCAGAGGGGTTTCAAGCCTGTATTTTTCATCACGCAGGACAGCCTCCTAGGTGGTATGCTACCTGCTTGCCAAAACTGGAAGTTTATGAAGCAAAGAGGGTAAGGTTAATTAACTCTTGCTGTGCAGTAGGAATCTTTAGGTGTGTAGCCCGTACCTCTAAACTCACGGGTAAGTAGTTCAAACACTGTCTTAAGAGGATTGAGGTTTGAATCCCTTAGGCTGAGGAGGGTAGCAAACCTGTATCTCCCATTTCTCAGCAATGACTCTAACAAGTCAAGTAGAGTCAAAGAGGTGAGCACCCTCCCAGTTTCCTCATGTCTTTTAAGAAGAAAGCAGCTATTTCAATTTTTTTCCATGAGCTAATTCACATTCAAGATCTATGCATACTACTAGATGAAGATATCTGGGGGGTCTTAGGTACCTCTACAAATTTAATGCAGCATAAGCAAGGAACTAAAACCATGTTTTTCAGAAGAAAGTACTTCTGGGCACATGTAGTACCGAAGAGCAGGCACCTAGGAAACTTTCAAGTGAGGTGAAAAACTCACTTTCAAGTGAAGTGAAAAACTACATGAATTTAGATAGAATCAATAGATGAATTTTAGACATACAAACAAACATCCGTGGGTCAGGAGCAGCTAAACCGCACCTAGTGCTTTTTAGGTTCTGCCCTAACTCCCTCCATACACATTAATTTATCCATCTCAAATTTTCTTGTTATTCATTATTACCAATAGTTTTATAACACACAAAAATTCATAACATTAAATAAATTAATATTTTTTAACAAGATAATTTAGGAACTTTTAAAGTTGTTCTAAATATTCTTAGGCTCCTGAACCACATGGATAGCTTCTCAGACCAGAAAATAAAACTCTCAAACTTGAAGTCTGAATTTTTCCAGGGAACATGACAATTCAAAACTGAAGCCACTGCGAGTAGAATGACAAGTCAGAGGTTCAAAGTTTTACTCCAATAAACCTCCCCTATAGGGAACTACCTAAGATTAGAAAGCAGCATTCATCCTGCTCCTCTGATCTTTTTATACATCTCTGCAGGAATTTCCAGAAAGAAGAAAGATAAAGAGATTGAACAGTTTGGTTCATTTAGTGCTTTAGAAGAAATGGAAATGTAATATCAGCTCTACCATTTGTCTTCTGAAACAAAAATCAAGAAAAAGTGCGTAAGGCTTATTTAGCGTGGTATAGAATAGGAAAAGGATTCACCAAATTGGGAATTAGTAAAAACAAAACCAGCAGTAATCACTGCATTGAGGAGAGAGAGACGGAGACATATGTTTGTTAATGAAAAAACTAGCATCATGATATGTCAGATGCTGAACTAAACCAATTTTTATTTGAAAGAAAATGTCTCACAAAGCTGAATTTGAATGCGTGTCTTGCAGAATGAACTGTCATGCAAGACCAGGCACTCCCTTTTTTATTGTCTAAGTTGTCTGGGAGCTGTACTGCACTCCAAAATACAAACATAACATCCCACTGTGGGGTTAGTATTTTGCCTCCAGTGGTGGTAGCAGATTTTTCTTCTCAATATATATTAAGTTTTTTTCCATTTGTCCTACAAAAAACCCTACAACAATATCTAAGAGCTGAACTTCTAATGCTGACTCAGATGCCCCTCAAGCTTCAATTCCACTGGGCAGCAATGGAAACAAATACACTCACTGCAGCATTTTCATACAAGGAAGGAGATAATTAGACAAGCTGAATTATTATCACTAAAAATACCTAAAGAACTAATTTTAGGCTCCAACAGATGACCTGTACCAACAGGACATCTCAGCTAAGTAAATACTTTCTTTGTATTTACATTTAACACTGTAGGTGTATTTTCCTGCTCTCTCTGTTTCACTACCACAGGCCTAAGCATCCAAAATACTTGTAGGCAAAATCACTGTCTAATTTTTCCAATTGTTAAATGTAAATCACAAACACTGAAAAATTAAATGAATAAACTCTTGGACAGTATATGTTGGTAATTACAGTCATTGAGACCTAACCAGTTTCTACCAGATGTTGGGAGACTGAAACGACAGAGCCTGAAAGAGGCTTCAATTCATTTTTTCTTGTTATCAGTAATAAAACAATAGTTTCTGCTCGTCATGACAGCACATCCTCCTTCACATCCTCCACCAGCAACCGCTCTGAGTACACAGAGACACTTAGCCTAATTATAAAGCAATAGTAAACATATTTTTACAAGACATTCATCTTTCAAAGGGAAAAAAAATAAAACAATGTAAACCCAAAAATAAAACACATGGGGAAAAAAAAGAAAAACAGAGGCCCTGTGAAGGAGGAGACAGAATAAAAGCTAGCACAAATGAGTTGCGTGAATTTGTAACATCTCCTCCACTCCTCAAATGCCACGAAGGAACATGGCATGCAGAGTAAACTTCCAGCACTGATCCTCAGCATCAGTGAATCCAGTTAATCATCCAAAGTCCATGTAGAAGAAGATAATGTGCATTTTATCTCTTATCAGGGCAGGCCATCTTCCAAACAAGGCCTGTTAAACTGTCAGATTTATTGTAAGCCTAACAAATGCAGTTAAAGAATAAATGAGGATTACACCTTCAAAGCTGCTATTTCAATCTGAAAAGTAGCAAACAAAAGGTGAAGTACCATATAGCAGACAATCAGGTAGCAGTACTATACTACCACCCTTCCACCACACCAATACATGCATTTAGTGTAGATACAACTGATAAAAACAGAAGTGATTTATTAAAGCCACTGTTTTATTGAGTAACAAACAGCAAAAATACTGTTTACTGACCAAAAATATTACAAGTCAGTGAAAAGTTTGGCAAAAATTTTCTCTAACAGCCCAATTTAAAAATATAAACAGCTCATGTTCCTGTGGTTAACTATAAACTCAAACATACATCCGTTATAATTCATACTTTTTCCCTGTGAAGTTCTCATGACTAGAAGCTTTCAGTCTCGGTTTCAAAATTACCGATGTACTCCGTGTAGCATTAATTCTGGTAGAAGCCAGAGGAAAGTTGGAAGTCACATGCAACTTCTGATTCTTCACATTTTTTCCTGCTTATGAACTCTTTTTTCACTGGCTCCATTTCTGAATCGGAAAATATTTAATATTGGTACATATTGCCTTCTTCAAAAGGGTTGAAGATTGCAGTACTTGCTAGCCACTTTTGCAGGCCTCAAAAGGAAATCACTGTCAGAGGCAGGATAAGGTGCTAGATCAGAGACTGGAGCCATTGGAGCCTAAGGCCAACCTTTTCTTGGTGAGCCACAGCAGTTCAGGAGGAAGGGTTGCTTTGACTCCCAGCACTTTTCATTATAGCACCCCTCAGAATCCCAGTCAGCTAATTGAGCCCACCCGCTCTGCGCGCTGCACCGCGGTCGGAAAAGCTCAGCCTCCTCGCGTGCAAACTTTCTCTTGCACGGGTATTTCAACAAATCCAGAAAGACATGGATAAGGATTTGGAAATCAGTAAAAAAATAGAGGTGAAAATCAAGGGAAATAAAAGGAGCAGGGAAAAAAAAAAAGACTGTATTGTCTGGTAAAATTAAATTAAAGAAAGAGATCCACCGCTAAAAAGTTTGACAGAAAAGAAAGTTAAAGATATATTAAACCATTCTCCTGCATCCCTGGTATACATAAGCCACATGTTCTACAACCAACTACTATACCCATCCTTCATCACCGAACACCTGGAATTCAGATATACCCCAAACAAAACAATGCCAGCCTGCCAAAATAAGCAAGAAGTCCAATACCTTGGTTGCTGATAGTAACCCCATATTAAAAATACAAATTAACTTATTCAAGGGTATGCTTTTTTCCTGAAGCAGCACTACCACTTTCACTGTAGATGAAACTGCCTAAAATCTTTGCCACCCCACAACAGTTACGCAGTATAAAGCRAAAATAGAAAACAGAGTTTCTATGAGGAAGGTGGTAAAACTCTAGTCACCTTTAAAGGACTTGTACTAAAATCTGACATGCACTTGTAGCCTTTTCTATCTGAAAATAACACTTGTTACTTAGAAGATACAATTTCATTTGAAAGAGAGCCTATTACAGGTAACATTAAAACAAGATTTATGGTAATATTTACTAACTTCTACTTTATTCTTGAACTCCACAAACTAGAACTAAGAAAAGGAACATAAGTTACTAGGAAATGCCATTGAGCCTGTGCAGAAAAGAACAGAAAACTGGCTTCAACACCTACTACTCACATTTTTGCTCAGTCTACAAAAAGCAGTAACAGATTATAAACAAATGTTTAAGCTGGAGGCTCCTTCCTCAACAACATCTTTTCCCTTACTCCTGTGTAATGGCTTTAGAGTGGTGTATTAGACAGTAAGAAGAAGACATATTCCATTTGCAGCCCAAAAGCCAATAATGCTCATGAATTTTTTAGCTGAAAGACACTTCAAGATGCCACTGGGAAGACTGTCTAATAAACACATTAGGCTGCAAATGGGTGGCAGCAGCTCTTTAACACATGCCGTAACAATCAAATAAATGGCTAACGTTAATGTTCAGTGTTAYAGACTGGTATTTAATAGGACTTTCTTTAAAATCCACCTAAATCTTGAAGGAGAAAGGCTTTTCTCAGCTACTCAAAACCACAGGTTTGAGAAACCCCCGGTTCTGCTTGAGACTTTGCAAAACCMCCTCCAGGCTGACCCCAGCACTGTAAGATGGCTCCTACCTTCTGTATTCCCATAGGCTAAGGCTCTTAACAGAGCCACTCACTCAGCTGCTTACGGATTAGCCTACGTCAGCCACCTCTAATATGCCCAGGAATAGCAAGACTAGGCTTTAATAAGACAACAGAGAAAAAAATACCAGAGGAAGAAAGTATCATTTTTTATATAATATACAAGAGGTTTGCTCCATTTCCACTTTTAAGGCGGAAAAGGTCTGTTTTCACCAAAACATTGTCAAAGAGGAGGCAGGTGGTACTACTGCAAAAAATTGTTCAAGACTCTGTATCGTAATTTCAGGTTTGGGATTCTACCTCTCTCTTGTTATTAAGAATTGTTTCTGATTCTTAATACTCATCAACAAAAGAAATGCAGCTTAATACCACTAAAGCTCCCCTTAAAACACCAGATTAAAACACAAAATGCAATGCCAGAACATTATTTGTATCTATGCCAGTCACTCTTGCATCCTTTTGTTTGTTGTGGGTAGCTAAGTTTAAAAAAAAAGGAAAAAAGAAAAAAAGAAAAGAAAAGTCATTCTAAAACCATTTAACCTTCTAGGTTGCATTTGATAAGTATCAAACCATGGCTGCAAAAAAATATTAAGCCTGCAAGCATTTTCACTGGAAAAGGAGGCATCCAAATTCCCACATAAGATGTTTATTTAATCTAGAATTTTTCTTATAGTTCACAATTATTAACAACTTTACTTATAAGACTGATTTAGAAGCATAGTATTTCAAATCTACTGTGATTTAAAGTAAAACTTTGTGAATAGCATAGCTGAGAAATGAAGCAAATCAACAACACAGAAAAGGATAATATTATAGGAAACTTTGTATTTAAATAGCTTTCATTTCCAGTTGATGGTACTTCTGAAACAGTGAGTTAAGCATATTTTAACTCCTACTGAATCCTATTCTGCCAATCTCAGTTTCAAAACTGTTATTTGTCCACTTAAATTCCCACGCCAACTTCCCCCCTCCAAAACCACCAAAGAGCAAGGAGAAAACCAGACCAGAGAGGGGGGAAGAGTGAAACAACTGCTCTCAGAAGTGTAAGGCACTGCGGAAAAACTCAAATCCAGGAACATTTTCTGATCTCATCGATACAACTGATACAAATGTATACATTACTTACACAGTTCAGTGTGATTTTCAAGATGCCTATCTTAGCAGTGAGAAAAATATGACCGATCACAATAGACAAAGGCATTTACGCATCTCTGTGGCGTGGGCATGCCTACATTAGGATTTAACTCCAGTTAACTGCCTGTCAAATACCAGTCTGTTTACTTTAGATAAAACATATTCCATTAATAAAAAGCTCAGGAAACTGGGTTCCGTAAGGGTAAAAAGTAAAAGGCAGAGGGCAAGCCTGAGAGCATAGCATCGCGTTTCCACATCAGTTGTATACAGTAAGTAATACATAGAGTTATCGAACCTATACACAGAGATATCAAACCTATCATATTTGAATTTGAATTCCATCACTTATCAACCTCAGTTTCAATGACTTCATGCAGCTAGAGAGGTGTCGGTCCTCCTGGCCACTAGGATCAATTAGCATCTCTACACGCTCAGGTGCTATGTGATGTGCAACCCAAGCTTGCACTGGAGCCTCAGCAAGAGATGCTTATGTTGCATGCCACCTTTCATAGCTCTAACCTGGTCATCAAAATAATGTTCCTTCAGTCCCAGAGTAGATACTGTTACTGAAAACACATGATCTTACTGAAATTTTTGCTGCAGTTCAGAAAGCCCAGCTCTATGTGTCTTCTCTGGTGCCTAATCAAAAATTGAACTTGTTTCTGATTTTCACATAGCTGCAGCACTAAGAGGATTTGTTTTTCTTTTTTACCCAACCACCTATTATTAGGAAGCACGTTGAAACTTCAGGCCATTCTTTTGAATGCCAAGCACTGAATTAAATCTCTGATTTGCAGGAAGTGTACCTAAACATTATCTAAAGCATTTCTACACATTTTGACATTGTTATCATGGTCAATGAATAACCTACTCCACACATACCTACAAGATACACTTATATACTCCACACTCCCTTCTAAAATATTGAGATGCTCTCATAAGCATGCATTTAGTTTAACAGTGTATAACAATAAAGTTTCAATTTAAGAATCAAGAATTCAAGCTTCTTTGTTCCAAAAGGTTGCAAGTTAACAACAGACCAAATAACAACCTATACTCAAGTTATATGAATGCTAGTAAACAGCTCCACAAATGGCCACCGCCATAGTAACGTTAACAGCTGGCTATGAGGTGAATTCAACTTCACGTTGACGTCCTCTGTCAGTCAGGGATGTGGCTGGTGCCCACACGAGGTTGAGAACCCTGCACCACTTCTTGAAATTGTATACCCAAGTCATCCTCTTCAGTACGGTGCCTGGCTTACCCATCCTCTCTGCCTCTGAAATGCATTTAGAGCATCTCCCCTGGAAAACTCAGCATCCTCCTCAGCCTATAAGGCAGCTTCCCTCAGTCCCAGAGGGTGCCCTGGTGACAAGGATGTTGTCCCAGATGTTACGAGAGAGACCAGATGGGGTTTGGCCCCTATTCCTATCCTGTATTTGCATGAGCAGGTAGCTCCACTAAGCAGGTGCTTCCTGCTGGTACCCATGCCAGTATCATCCATTTACACTGGAGCAGCAGTGTAAGAGTTGGGAATAGAAAAAATTTWATTATTCTTTTCTTATTAAAGTTTGAAGAACAGCCAATTTAATACATGCTTTTTGAGAGAATACAGCTATATGCATAAAAGATTATACTTGTATCATCTCCCAACATGCAGAATTACAGCTTTGTACTTAATACAGATGTGTGTTAGATGTATGTTAAACTCTTGGCAAAGGCATTGAGAGTATAACTACGTGCATTGTTACTAACCACAAAAATCAAAACTAAAAGAATAAATTATGTCAGAGCCACACACAAGTGTCTTGCAAACACTTACAAAGTACGATTAACTTGATAAAAATTAAATGTCCATAGTAGCCTGTACACCCTAATCAAATATGTTCTTAATACATCCATGAGTTTAAAAACTGATTTGTGAACATGAATAACAATTACTAATGACTTCAAATTTCATGTCAGTCTTCATTCATACTCTTCCATTTGCTTTAGTAAAATACTGCAACCAGCAATAACAAAAGAAGATGAAAGTTTAATTGTCATTTTAAAGCATTTAAAAGAAAAACACAACTCATAAAAATCTTGTTGCTTTAGTTAGTCAACTGCCAAAGAATAAAACCTTGCGGACACAAGCTTTGTACCCACAAATGTACACTCACATATATATGAATACAGACTATGACCAAATCAAACATACATAGGAATGGCTGTATGAGTCAAATGAAAGAGACATTTAGTTAGCAACTAGTCTGTCATGGAAGCTAATAGCAGATGCCTCAGGAAAAAGTACAAGGCAGCTGCAGAATGATCCTTCCCCCTGACATCTCCGCTCTTTGTCTCTGACAATCAATGGTTCAAGCTAAGCTGTGGTGTCGCTGTCCCTCCTCCTCCCTCTGAACCTATCTTCAGTTGTGCCTAATTCCTTCTTAAATCCATATATACCTTTGGCCTCCACAATGCTTACAGGGAACACCCTATAAGCTTTATCACAGCTCCCTTAACAGCAGAAATGACATTCTGGAAAAAATTGAGGAGTTCTAAGGGGATGTTATGACTCAACTGAATTAAATCAGAATTTTATCACTGACTTCACTAAAGCTTGGATTTTCCTCCTAGTCTGCTAGAGGAAGATGTCGAACTGTTATTTCTCTCTTTTGTAGGACATAAATCACTCCATGGGCCTGACACAACTATGCTTGTATCCTGCAGCCCAAGGAAAACAAGGTTACTCTACTATTAAAGCTGAATGTTCATTATCAGCCATTTTATTCTCTCTGTAAAAATAAACTGAAATTAATTTGTATTAATAATGAAACCATTTATGGTAAAGAAGAATCACAAGTGCTAAGAAAGAATTAGCATATATTCCAAGTATTTTTAATTTTGGAATAGAATGAAATATAATTACTAAAGAGGGGAAGAAACACCCACTACTTTCATAGAAGGAGTTGACCAGAAGCCTGCAATACACTGCCCCAAAGTAAAAAATAACACACATTTAAAACTAGTTGGACTGAACACCTGGAAAAACTTCCAAGAAAAGCAACAAAAATAATTTTATTACCATGCATTTCTAACAGAAGTTTCTTCAAGAGAATCTTGTGTTAGATGGTTGCTCAATCACAACAGCCTATGCTATTGGGAATGGAAAATCAGAGCACGACAGTATCCCGATGAAGTTTGTTTGGGGACAGTGTGCATAGGAGAAAATGAAATAGGAAGAGCAAAGAGGAGATTCAGGTACAACACACACTGCAAATTAAGTTCATTTATCATAAACTTTTGGTTAGTTTCTTCATTTAGGACCCTCATCAAACTCCTACTGTCTTTCTTACGCTCTCTATCCTCACATCCCAGCCAGCCCTTCCCAATCCCTCACTGCACAACTCCAGCTATCAGGGAAACTACCCACAGGGTTAGCCACAGACTCCCGGCTATCGAGAGCAGCCCATTTCTGAAAGACACAGGCTTTCAAATCTTACCCCTTACCTTCAGAGACTAAAGCTTTACCTGCTAATAATAATTTTTAGTCCAATTCAGGCATCCTTCTAGGCCTGCCACAGCTGAACATGTGCAAGTAAGAAAAGCTAACGAGGAATGCAGGCAGTAAGATGACTCCATCAGGATTTCCTTGCAGGTACAATGATTATCAACTTACAAATATTCCTCTCCTTCACTCAGCTCAGACAGCTTGGCTTGTAGACCCAGTCCTCAGCCTTAACTCAACCTTCTTACTATAATTATGGGGCTATTCTATAGTAGTGTGCTAACAAATTTACTCAATTTATTAATGAAGTAGATTCTGAGAATCAAGGTTGTTTTCACACCCTTCCTCCTTCTTTTCCTTGCTACTAGTCTAAATAAATAAATAAAATGGTGCTGCAAAATCTAACCAGCCAGTTGAGTTCCTAATGGCATTTGTTATTACATGTTACACTTAGAACTCTGGACTGAAATGTAATTTTCAAAGTAGTCCTCTAGCTCAGACTTTCCAAGAAGTGTTTTTTTCTTACGACACAATATATTTTGCAATGCAGTCATGCCTTCCCTCCTTCCTTGCACAAGCAATTTACCTTACCAGAGATGACAAAAAAAAAAAGAAAAGGAAAAAAAAAACAGGACATTATATCTATAATCAGA
>JAYKAV010002883.1:78248-211422 GCA_035582835.1 Phoebastria nigripes | reverse complement strand
AAAAAAAAAAAAAAAAGAGCAACACCTTTTGAACATTACTAACATTACTAGTAACCTTGTGGACTACAGTTACCATACAGGATTTTGAAGTGTGGGCAAACAAAACTACTCTGGTCAAAGATAATGCTTGAAATTTTATATATGCTACATACCATACTTCTGTAAGAAATTGCTTATGAAATAAAACACCCCAATTTGAGTTTTGTGAGAACACAGAGCCATTTGAAAAACACAGCCTACACAAAAGGTTGATTTTGTTCAAGTGTCCCCCCTTAATACATCCTAAAAGGCATCAGGCAAATCAAAATGACTGTACAAGCAGCAAAAACCTATTTTTCTACAAAACATAGGTGCCAAAGCTTCAGTAAGCACTACTCGGCCCTGAAATAAAGGAAGAAAACACAAGAAGCAGAGAGGAAGTTTCATTGTTCTTGCGGCTTCGACATTTGGTGCCGCAAACGTGACGGGCTCTCAAGCCTCTGCTCAACGGCACCGCCTGCCCCAGGCCTCTGTATCAAAATGTAGGTATACTGCAATTAAAATAATCAAACCAAGACAAAAGAGAACAAGCAAATAAATAGCACTAACTTGTTTACGTTTCTGGCTCTGCCCTCACAGTATGAAATAAAGTCTCTTCAAACACATACTACATTAATTTGAAAAACAATAATATTTTCCTTCCCCCCTTCTATCTCAAAGTAGCACGAGTTTTTCAAAGTCCTAAATAAAATAAACTAAGGCATTTCCTGTATGTATTTAGTTAATTATTAAACGGATTCTAAGCATGATAGTCACCACCACTATTTCAATATGAATCCAGGAAAACACACTTTTAACAAACTGCCAGTGCACTGCAGTAATGACCTGTTACATGCATCTTTGCAATCCTCCCCTTAACTTTGGAGACAAAATTCTAGAGAAGTGATGATCAGCACTCCCACGCAAATCCAAAACACTTCATTTTATCTTTTTTTTGTGGTCCAGGATTAGTATTACTTCTGTGAGGTAAAGAGCAATGCTGGGCTTAATGCTGTGTACAACAGGAAAATACAGCCAACAAGCTTGCAAGAACTTCCCGATAGCATGCTATCTTCACTTACTACAAGTAACCATCTATAACCTTTTTCAGGGGATATTATTATTATTTAATTAGTCTGCAATATTAAATGTTGCCCTCCCAAGGTTAAAAGAAAGGTAAATACTGCCAAGATATTTAATGACATCAGCATGCATAACCATGAGATAAATACGAGGTCTGAAGATTAACTGAATGTCATTCTGTTTACAGGATCGCATACTTGTAAAGAAAACTATTAAGATTAGAGAATAGAGAAAGTTATATAACAACTACAAATGTTTCAGTGTGTTTTGTCTACTTAAGCTCTTGGTCAGAAAGAGAAAGCTTTATTGCAAAAATGTCTCAGTCTGACTTACTCTGTACTTTTTCATGTGCACAGAAATTACTGAATACTGAATAATAATTACTGCAATGAAAAAGATACTCTCGGGCTCCACCTCCTCTTGACAGTGGGAAAATATAGATGGGTTTGTGTATTATTCTGGATGCCAGAAAACTTGCTTACAAAAATATTTCCTGTGCACTGACTAAGATATATTTAGCCTTATAAACCCATAAAACTGTCACAGGCAACCACAAGTACACCTGTAGCCATTAAGAAGGGGGAAAACTACAGAAACTGGCGAATCAAATTTACACTGTTTCTTTATATTTGTTATTTAGAAATATTATCTTTAAACTCTCTTGCTCAAAAAGAAATTAGCTCATCCTCCCACTCCCCCAAACCAACACCCCTTTGCCTCCCCCCCGCCCCCGCAACATCCAGACACCTACGATGCACACACAGGAGAACACATACGTGCAAAAAGAGAGCGCTAACAATGAAGTCACAGTACTTCAGAAACACACCTTGTCGTCTTCCAGCCTTTGCAGTTGAAGGCAGATCTCGCTAGTTTTTCTGCGTCTTCAGATCAAGATGTAGATAAATTCCCCATCCATCACACTGGCTTTTTATTAAAAACAGGAGGGGGAAAAAAAAGGAAAAATAAAGAAAAAAGGAGACAATTACCAGTAAATTTACAGCCTTAAAAATATCAGCTCTCCATTATCCCAAACCAGTGTTATGTCTTGATGTAAACCAAAGCACATGCTGAGTGAGGACGTGCGCACACAGCAGCTTATCATCTCTGTCATCTGCTTCTAATGACAGCTGACAAACTGGCCACGCTAATCCTTCCCTAACTGCTGATCAGAGAGATCCCCCTTTGACAATCCAGCATGGTGGAGTACTCGAAAATTCCTCCTGCTTCTGTTCTGTTGCTGCTCTAAAAAGCAGTTTCCTTTTCATTGAGATAATAGCCTTTTCTGCAGTCACGTGGCGCCCAGGCTACATTAGCAGAGCTTGATGATAATAGACAGAGTAACTCCCCTCCCTCCCTTTTGCTGATTTTAAGGGTACGACTCCAGGAGAAACCCAAACCCAGCACACTTGAAATCATTTTGCATCTTCCTCTATCGAAAAGCAAATTGTGCTGTCAGTGGAGAAGAGGAATACATGCACTCTCTCTACTTCTTGCGCCAAAACTAATTAACGAATACATTTTTAGGCAGTGCCTTCAATGGGGCACACACATTGGTCATAAACATGTCATATTTGACTAAACTGAATATTAAGCATGCTTAATACTGAATATCTGGCATGCTAGAATTACTCTTTTTCCCCTAGAGTACTTTAATTTTTTGCCTGTAATTTTAGTTCTGCTGCAATAAATACTCTTCTCTCAGCAACATCCTATGGTTCAACTCCTCCCAGCACCCAACTCTCCCGCAAATACAAAAAAGCACAAATAACAAATGTTTCGCACTACAACCTCCAGTGTGAGTGCTTCCCCTTTTTTTTTGGTTTTTTTGTTTGTTTTGTTTTGTTTTGGGTTTTGTTTTTGTTTTTTTTTTTTAAAGTAACATCATTTATCTTCCTTTAACTCAGTCCCCTGACAAACATCTTAAGCATTTTTTTAAATACACTGCCCAGTGGGGAAACCTACCTAAGTTTCAGCTTCAGAGCTCCCATCCCTCCTGAGTGCTAAGCCTCAAGCGGGTTTGCACCTCACCGTTCAGAAGGTTTCCTGCTTGTAAAAGGCAAAGTATACATGCAAACATACTGCTCTGTCCTACCTTCACTGAAGTATTTCACAGACTGAAAGCAGAACAAACCTTTCCTCTTCTGCACTGGCACACTGTTTCCCTGTTACCTTGGCACACAGCATAAAGACATCCAATTTATTCCCCCTGGGTCTGTCCACCTCTGACAGCGCTGGGCAGTGCAGGAGGGCACGGACCAGCATGGCCGTTCACCTGACATTTCAGTGTTGGGGTTTGCAAACTGTTTAAGAAAGCTGTGGATGAAGCATCTTAAAGTAATTTTCAAGCCTGCAAAACAACTTTTGCAGCTTCGTACCTACTTTTTTCCAATCTGATTAGGAAACAGAATTATCTCCTTTTCTCCTTCTACTTCCATCTTTTCCCATTACACCAGATCATTCTCCTTAAAGGCAACATTGATCATAAACTTACGGTTTCTCCAGAAACTGAAAAGGTTAGTGTTAGAGACTGTGGTTGTACTTAGAGGAAAATAAGGTGGAAATTTTGAGGAAATAGTGGCTATCCCGTACACACCATCTTTGCCAATGTTGCCCTGTCACCTTTTCTGTTTGCTCCCCTCCCTCGGGACACCCTTGCTCAGGAAAGTGGCCCTGCCCAAGGCTCTGGGGGATCCCTGCTCCACTGCTATGATCAAAGCTGAGGCACAACCTTTCTGCAGCAGAGGAGCTGGAAACAGAATGRGGCCCCTCCTGCAGCAGCATGAATCCTTTTTTCTACTCTTCCCTTTTCCATGCTTTAGAGATAATCTGTGAGAAAGATCCTAAATCCAGGAGGAAATAATCTGGTTCCATGAGGAGACTAAATAATACACTATATTCAGCAGAAAAACATATAAACATATATAGTAAATTGAATATTTTTTTTTGCCAGTTCTTTCTAAGTATGTCCTTCCATCTCAAAGTGCCACACTATATAGGGTAAACAAAATGAACATTATTCGGAGCTACATATAACTTTAAGCCCAATAGAACAAGAACTGCTTTGCGATCTTAACTTTTTTTTTATTAAAACAAATTGCCACTTGCATTTTCCATGTTAATTCTTTAGCTGAAGGAAGGTGCATCAAGCATACTGGTTAAACTGGAAAATGATACAAATGTGGGAAAAACTGTGAAGATTAGGGAGAGCATCTCTGATATTCAAGAAAATATATTAATAGACAAGCACCAGAAGGAAAATGAGCTTTCACAAGAACACACACAAAAAATACTTCACTTGTGAAGTACAAATCTAAGGAAAACATAAAATATGCGAGCATACCAGTCAGATACCATAGCTAGAACTGTACTGCTGATATTTACAGGAATCATAAGGTGAGAAATTCAAAGACAACACAATATGGTGAGCACAAACACAGTAATTACAGTGACAGGGAAGGAATTATGTGTAAATAAAAAGGAGGTAACAGAAAATTGTAGCAATAAAATATGAATTGAAGACTGAAAGGAGTGAAAGTATACAGATGTTGTTAAAAAGATTGCTTAATGAAGAACAGAGTACAGATAAAAGAGAATGGAGAAGAAGGAACATACCACTGCAGTGCACAGACTGATTCTAGACAAAAAGGGAAAGAAGAAATGAGTGAAAAAATATTCCTGTTAGAAAACACCGGTCTGAATATAAATAAGGAAACATGCAACTGCAAAGGAGGAAAGGCTTTTTGGTTTTATCAGGCAGTGAATACATGCTTCCAATGGAAACGACAGAATTGTTGCTTCCTTTTAAATAAGAGTTTCACAGGAATCATACACATAATTTGGGGATGAGCAGGTGACCTTTAAAACTAATTCTGGCACTACAGATTTTTTCGTATTAGGATAAGACAAACATCTTACACAGCAGAAGAGGTTCATCTAAGTTTTCTGTAAGAAATATATTTCATTAATACTTCGTTTTGTTTGTCCAGCCACAGGAGGCTTTGCAGTAGACACAGGGAAGCTGTTCCTTCACCAAAACATTTACCATTTATGTTTTAACATGATCAAATAATTGAAATTGATAAACAGAAAACTGCTTTCATTGCATGCATTTCACAGTTCTTTTGAGTGTGTGTTCTCTTTTTCTTCCTTTATTTTCTCTTAAGAAAGAGTGAATTGGGCAGAGACGAGGACACACCATGACACAATCTGGTGTTGTTTGCCCTTCTTCTAACATAGCCGCACCTGAGGCAAGGACTGGTAAAGCAATCCCAAAACATCTTTTCAGTCTTTTTAGTCCGAAAACATGATTTTTTAGTCCCTTCTCTCGCCCTTTATACCATATCCAGGAGGATCCAATTCCACCTCCATAATCCCTTCAGTCCTCTCCGTTTGGAGTACCCAAAGGGGTACCATAATTGCCAGCTATACTGATGGCCCTTGTTTACCCTGCAGGACAGTAAGATGTGTTTGAAAGATGACAAAACTGACTCGCTAGGCTTTTTTCAAGGCAAGAGGCCACTGACTTTTAGGAAAGCTGACTAGGCAGCATTAAGTACTGCTTGTGAGAAAGACTGCAAGGGCAAAGCCCCCCACCGGCACAGAGAACGACAAGCAGAAACTACTAGGACTGACTTCCAAGAAGCACAATAAGCATATTACTGCTCAGGTCAGGAACAAAGACAGTGCAATGATTTTTCATGTGTTACATTTCAATAAATGTAGAAGCAAGCATACAGCTTTCAAATATTAGGTCAATTTTTTGAATTCCTCTACCTGAACGCTAACAAAAATGTTAGGGTTTTCAAGTCAAAACTGGAAACCTGTTGACTTACATGTCAATGATATTAACATCTTACCAGTTCAAGAACTCCTAATCCACCACTACTTGAAAACTAAATAGATTTTTCTTCTTCCTTTTACCAGCTGAGGAAAAATAAATAGGATACTGTAAATAAATCTAGTTTTTCTGACCTTTGCATCTCCTCTGGAGGGACACAAGAATCGTATCAAATGTACTTCCACTGGAATTTGGAGCACTTGGCATTTCTCAGTCAGTCTCTGTATTAGCAGTACATACACCTACAGTGCTAAGTACCTTGCAACTTCTGTCCATACAAAGGCAATGAAAAGACACTCCCTCCTCTCTCAGTCTCCGAGATACTACTGTTGACTTCTCTTCGTAGTATGAAAATGTTCATGCTTCTTGAACACAGCTTACCGAGGCTCTCATAACTTCCTAAGTGTGCACCCAGCCACCCGCTCGGAGTATTCTGTGTGCAAGTTTCTGCAATATCTAACAGGAGAATTCAATACTGCGGTGTGTGCTATATATAGCAATTAAGTTCTGTACGGGCATGTCCATTGACAATTGTGAGGCTTTTTTTTTTTTTTAATACAAGTTTGATGACTCCTGTTTACTGAGATTTTTGAGTAATGGTTGGGATTTCTTTTCTTTTTTTTTTTTTTTTTTTTTTCTTTACTGCTTCGCTCCCTTACTTTTAATTAAGAAGGCATATGGGAGAAGAAAAAGGGGTTCTTTCAGAGTGACCTGGAAACGGTCAGCTCCTGGCTCAGATCCTTCTCTTGCAGAGTAAAAAAGGGTCAGATCCTCTGCTCAGAGTCTCTGTCTCGGGGTGCTTGCTGGTGCTCTCTACAGGTTGTACACAGCGAGGTGCTCTCTGGTGGAGATGGGCCTCAACCCACAGAGAGACAAGTTCAAGACAGCGGGTTGCTTCCATCCATGCTGACGGCACACGGGAGGAACTCAGCACAGGAAGTTGAGCAAGCAGAGAAACCCAGAACCAGAATGGAAATACTACAGCATAGAAATAAATGTTGTATTAACATGATACGTTACATAAATGTAATAACATCTGGTGCTACCATCCGTTTTTAACAGAATGTAGCTAAATTATGAAGAGTCCAGGATTTATTTTTTTTTTTTTAAAGAAATTACTTTTAGCTCTACAGAATGTGCTTTTCAGTGAATACATTTTTAAAATGAGCTCAAACTCTTTATTTCACCTTATCCCAGAATGGAAGTACTTACATGGGAAAAGACTTCTGATAATAAAAGGTTCCTGAAACCTGTGGACCAACAGCTGGCAAGATTCAATGGCTGAGATTTAAATTAGACAAAAGTTTAAATTAGACAAAAGTCAGACTAGAAAATGTTTATTACTAATAGCGGAACAAAAATCATACTAATTCATCCAAGGATAAGGTAGGTTTTCTTTCATGTAGTCTCAGCTAGAAACAAATATATTTCTAAATGACATCATATGGCTCAATCAAGGTAGAGGATTAAGGAAGAAATCATTTGGTGAAATTTCGTCGTCTCTGATAACCAGGCAGGGCAGCACAGTGTAACGCTCCATCTGGCCATAACAGCAACGCTGTATGAACTCAGCAAGATTTGATACATTGCCTGTGGTTTTCCTTGAAACAGAAAGTTGCTGTTGTGTTTAATGCAAGTGGGACCTCTACCTTTAGTTCAGGATACAGCAAATTACTCTACCATACCTGGTGATGAATACGTGGGTCTCTGTGCCTAGACCTCTCTCCGAAGAGAAAGTTAACATTACCCAGTAAGTCATAAAAGTCTCATGTCTCGTCTATGTTCAGTAGTTGTCTTCTAACTGCTAGTGGCTTGCAGACATTGCCGTGCATTTGAAAAGCCAGCTCCCATAAGCAGCAAGGAGGAAACACACAGAGACTGTGTCTTGCAGACCCTGAAATTCTGGGCTTTCACATCCCTCCAAGAGACCTCACTGAAGAAGGGAGATACTACCTATTACAACTAGCTTCACATGGGAGAAACTGGAACACAGGAACAGTTGCTCTTTACAAATTTGAGAATAAATAATAAGCTAATTTAATGCTGCATCATCCACTCCAGCCAAACCTTACAAACAGGTCAAACAGCACTAAGTCAGTGTAAATGCTGAACGGTAAACAGTGATGAACAGTAAACACTGAGACTGAACTCTTGCCTTAACCGTTAGGAATTTAGTGCACAGTAAAGCAGGGTCACGCCCCAGATTTTGGTGTTTAATTAAACATGCAGAATATCAGTGGATGATATGAGGTACAGAAGAGAAACTAAAGAAAGTTAGCTTTTCTATTAGGAGTTTTGAAGTGTTCTGGTGATAATTTCTATCAGTATCAGACAGAATCATGAAAAAAACCCTGTTTAACTGAGCCCAAGCACAAATACTCCTGAAAACTACAAGGGCTGTCAGAGATAACACTGTTTGATGAGAAAACCAAGAGCCAGAGACCGCAGCCTACCAAGTAAAACAAAAGTGAAAGGAAAACTAGCAGCAGCTGGAATTAATTTTATTTACAATAAAATAATTAAATACTCTGATATGAAATAAAAATCAACTTTAGGACAATTGGTCTGTGCTCCTCTTTATAATAAGGTTGATGTGACAAAACTGAGATTTAACTGAAGTATTGTGAAAATTCAAGGACTTCACATTTTACTTGGTGAGGGTAAAAGATAGAAAAACCCCCTTGTGCTAATACAATGGCAATCACTGAATGTAGGGTATTAAGGAATATTTAAAACAATGACAGTTATGTGTTCAACAGAAACTGGACTTGTTCACTTCTTATCCAACAAAAGTGCAGGTTTGCTACTAGTGCATGGCAACAAATGGCAGCATTAAAACATGGAAGACAATACTCATTTCATCTAAATAAAGTAACAGCAAAATTTAGGTATGCAGGTAATTATTTGCAGTAGAAATGAGATGTAACATTCTAACAGAGACCTAATTCTGAGCAGAAATGCCACACAATCTCAAATAACCCCCAGTGTGGTTAGCATCACATATTTAAGTCTATGATAAGAGAGGAAACATGTCAGGACTTGGGTCTATTGCTAACTCTTAAGAGAAAAGTTCAACACACTGAATTCCAAAACAGAAATCAACTTCAACTTCAGTTTGTTTTAAGTTTTCCCTAAAATGAACTGCAAAGTAGGTGCATATGTATGACTGAAGGGAAAGGCTCAGAAACATGAGCATACAGCTCAATCATTTTAATCTGAAATATTTAGAATATACAGCAAATCCTGTCCCATCCTGAGAACTCCTACACACACATATCAGTGTTATATTGTACATCAATATGAAAAGTTATTCAGATGCAATCTTTGAAAATAGATGGCAGGCACACTACAACTGCTTCCAACTGCAAATAGCAGGGCTGACTCAATGTAAATTAGTGGCCCCTACCATGTTAACACATTTTAAATTTTCCACAAAAGCAATCTCAAAAGCATTATCTTACTCTAACAAAAATATCAACAACATGGACTGCGCGTTTCATTTTCTTAAAGGCTGTGCTTGAGCATGTTGTACTGAAGAACAAGATGATACAAGGTCAGTTAAATGGGGAGAAAAGTCAAGTTTGGAAGAATACACGGCTATTTCATTGCTTTGCTTCTGGCAAAGAGACTCCCATCTTTATCTTTTAAACACATGGTTGTCATGACTCTCATCTTGAAACTGCAGTACTTCACAGTTCACAGGAGTATTTCTTAAAACCCTTAGCAAATCACCCTTAATATGAGATTTATAAGTTATTTAGATTTTTACAAATTGCCTGTCCCAGGTTCTTAAGAACCCACATTTTCTAAGCTTCAAGTTAATAACATAATAATGAATAACATTGTATAAGCCATTTACCTTGAGTGAAGAGGGTATCCTTCTGAGAAGAGATCAGCCAAGTCCCTGAAATTAACTGTCCTTTCTCCTGTGCAATTTCTTTCCCAAAACTACAGAGAAAACAGGCAGGGCATGCAACACATCAAGACAAAAAGGCCTCACAGAGAACATTTTGCTGGCAGTTTTAACAGCAGTATGGCAAAAGAAGACAGAGATGATCTGTGAAATAATCTGGACGTAAAGTCATATATGGCTTTCAAAAGTCAGAAATTCAACCACAAACCAACAGACAACCAAAGCAACCGTGAGAGAACTGATGCGCTCTGTGCTTCCAAACTACGCCTCCACCTGAGAAGCAAAACGCCCCATGGGGCCACCTTCAAGTGTATGGCCACCGCCGTTGTCCAAGGGCAATCCAGCCTGCATCACTTGTTGAGCAACATTTCAAGACCATCTTGYGGTTTTGTTCTACAATGTGCATTTGTTTCAACTGATTCACAGATGATGCTGTGGTGCTAATTTTGACTGACAAGGCCATGTAGGGTCCTGGACATTGGAAGGTTGATTTTCTCTTTATTGCATATGATGGGAGTCATGGGTTTGGGATGCTGTTGTTTTGGAACATCTACACAGACACCCTGACAGCCACTCCGATTTTGGAAATTGCTTCTAACTTAGCTCAGCAGAGCCAAGGTTCAGGGACAATCACTTGTTCTCCCAGACAACAGTCTAACAGGGGTAGATACAATGTAATTTAAGTGAACTAAGGCCATTAATTAATATTAAAGGCAGTTTTGCTCTCAAGCTGGAGTGATGATAGTGGCTCTTGTTAAGCATGTTTGACACTGAATGTGTTTGCTGATGTTACTGTTCGAAGTTAAGGTATTAGGTTTTTCTTTTTTTTTTTCTTGAAAGGCCTTTGAAAAAAGAACTTTTTCATTTTTCTACTCTTACATGGGAGTGGGTGCAACATACAGTGATGACCGTCCAGAAATGTAAGCCCTTACAGATCAGTAGGCAAAGATATCTAAAGTAAAAGAAATTTTAAAAAACATGGAAAGAAGCCAGTAGAGAATGGCAAATCTATGTCCCTATTAGCCAAGAGAAATGCAATTTCTTAAATTACCTGCTGTCTGGAGACTTTGGATTTAACACAATTCTGAATATGCTAGCTGTCCATGCTATATATAGGCATATACTAGTTGGCACTGAGGAGGGGTATATGTGAGAACACTTTTTGAGAGGAGCAACAAGGGAGAGACCCCAGTGGAAGTAATGAGTGATGTGTTGGGAATTAAGTAACAGAGTCAATTAAAATGCCTCAATTTAAGAAAACCAGGCAATATGAGATTACAGCTCCTGGTTTAATGTTGTTCTTCGCTAATAAAGCAGGGTTTTAAAAAAACTTCTGTGGTGGCAATATTATTTTATGAGTTTAAATATTTCATAATACAAGGGGTAAAAACAGCAAAGGGAATATTGAGCCGGGTATACCCCTACATAAGTCTGACACTAACAATTGTATTTGCAATGGAGATTACTGAGAAGGATAAGGAGAAAGAGGAGGAAGTGATTAAGTACCCATTTAGATTTTAGGTACTTAGGAAGCTTCCATGACACAGGATCCCTGCAATCTTTAATACATACACTCACTTAACATCTATGTTATATGTAAATTTACATAGATGAATTACCTTTATTAATATATAGCCTGCAGTACCTCAGCCACCCTCAGTCAGAGCAGTGGGCAGATAAGAAAAATCAGACTAGCAAAGTCCTCAGACTCTACAGCTGTGAAGAGGGCTAGATGAAAGTATCAAATAAACACAAAGAACAAGCAAAATGATGCCTAAAGCATAATGGAAGAGAACCAAGATGGAAGGCAACATGAAGGGAAATATTTCCAAGCAGATGGCTCCTTTTAACCAGACAATTTACTATGGCCTAAAAGTACAGTCTTCTAAACCAACTGTATTAAAACATGTAGAAGTAATTTTTCTTTGAACACAAAAATCTCTTACTTGGGCACAGCACTGCTTCCCTTCTCCATCACAATTTTCTTTCTAGTAACATCTCCCCAATCCTTCCAACTGGACATGACTTCAGCTGTAAAACTGCATTTCATCCAATAGTGCAGTGGAGAACCAAAGTTATCCAGGAGTCTGTTATCCCTAGGGGAGTTTTAAAATCTGTGCAAGAACCCTCTTGCCTCTATTGTCAGTATTAGAAAGTCTGGGCCTATCCCAAATAGTTAAAGGCTCTTTTGGATTTAGCTGGATACAATTCTGACCTAATATTTGGACTTGGATTAAAGGCCAAGCACTTTAAGTTTATGCTAATGTCATGGATCTCAATGCTAGATAATTTAAGCGTGCTCTGCTGAAGACCATTCCTTAAACTCTTTCAGAGACCAAAACTGATATAGAGAAATCCAATTATTAAAGTAGCATATCTCAGCAGGAACTTGTATACCAGTTCTTCAAAATCTAGTTGCCTACTGATTTCCAAGTACAGTTGAAGATGTTCACATTGAAGCGTAAAGCCCTAACTGGCTTGCAACATGCATATTCTTGCTTTCCATATGCTTTATATCTAGATCTACCTATATATATATGTATATATATAGCTTATCTTGAATGACATATGCCTAAACTAATAAAATAAATAATATAAATAGTAAGCAGAGAACACAACTTTCTTCCCCTTCTATACTTTGATGACAAGCAGGGCCTACAACAAATCCTAGGAAACATACTAAAAGAAAAATCAAGTTTCTTTCAAAGCATACTGCTGGCATTTCAAATATTAGGAAATGGATAATGGGTACGAGTATTAGTAATCACCTGGAAGTCAAGTGATGTATTACCCTTTAGCAATCCTACCACAATTTTGATGCCATGAAATTCTAATTCCTTTACTTCAAAACCCAATCTTCCCCCCACCTCTGACTATTCTTTCTAATCTTCTCATATTCACTCTTTATTTTTAAAATGTTTATTATTTTGAAAACTGCATTTGCACTTCTCAGAGGAAGCTGGGTATTAAGACTTGAAACCAATTCCTTGGAGATACCAAAGTTTCAATATTATCACATACTCGTACACATAAAGATTATATTAGATTTCATACGACGAATACTTCTTCTCTAAGTAGAGCTCTGAAGGTATGACTTCTATTCTCAGGGGAAAAAGGAACAGACAGGATTTCTATAACCCTACAGTCTGCATGCTGTGCATGTCATGTAGCAATAAATAATTCATATTTTGACCTTATGGGATACCTTTTACTCAAGGATTTCAAAGAGCTTTTGCAAAGGTGGATATATGTTTTATTATCTGCAGTTTATAGATCTCAGGATGAAGAGAGAAATAAAATGATCTGTTCAAGGTCATTCAGTAAGCCAGGTGTTTTTAAGTGGGTAATACCAGGCATGCTGCCTTTTTACTCAGGTTGTAACTTACAGTGACACTATGAAAACAGTTAGATATCGCCTTGAACTTCAACGATACTCACAAGAAAGCACGATGGATGTTAGCTCTTTTACAAATATAGAAGTCTAAATATATTCATGGGGGAAAAGGAGAAAAAATTACAGACTCTAGGAATGTGGTACCAGGACAGTACAGAAATGCCCCAGAATCATCTTGTGCAAACACCCTGGAAAGGGCACTGGCTCCACAGGCAGAGCTGTCAGGATCTGCTGAACAGGGATCAACAAAACTGTCCTCTTCCACACTGAGAATTTCTTGGAGACCATATCAGATACCAGACTGAACTTGAAAAAAGCAGTAGTAGTTTTAGTATACTATTATATGAATTGTAAAGAGAGGTACTTCACCAGATTATTTTCTGATACTGATTTTATGATACCGTGTGAACAGTCCAACCAGAAAATAATTCATTTTAGAAAGACTGATTCTACTTACAGCAACATTACCAGAAGAAGGTACACTACTAGGACTGAAGTTATGTAAAACAGAACTGAGCACATGTAAAATTCTAGGAAATCTAAGATGCTCTTCTATATTTTCATGAGCTAATAAGTGGTGTTTTCCCTGGTGTTAATATTTCACTTTAACGTCTGAAAAATACTTTAAATAAAAAAATAAACGTGCAAAAAGCTTTTATAGAAAACTGTTTAATTGCAACCCCAAGCTGATACATAAATATGAGAATATTTATAGGAATATACCACTGTGGGAAGACAGTTTATTTGTTAGTTAACACCACAGCAATAATGCTTTGGATAAAATACTTAATGTTGCAATTCTCTGAACTGTCTTACCTAACATTAAGTCCAAGGCTCCATTCATGTCCATAACTGTAAAGATTATGTGTAAATGCTTTCTTGGAGTAAGATCAGAATGTTCTTTACTTTTCAGGATGGAGTCCTTATGCTGTCTCAGACTGCTGAGGACTTGGAAGCATATAACATGCACAAATTATCTGTTCAGCTGCCCTCTGAAGTACAGCAGTAGTAGGACCCAAGGTCCTTATGTGTTAGCCAAGAAAGATAACGAAGAAATAAGCCTTGGGTTGTTTCTTGGTTTTGCTTGTGTTTGTTTCTTTTTCTTTTTCCCTAAAGAAAGAACATACAATAATCTGACACAGAGGGAGCTTACTCTGTTCAAATAACATGATGTTTAAACAAACCAAAGATTTATATTTTACAGGGGAAAAAATTATCACTCCTGTTATCACCACTGGCATACAACAATTGGTAGTAAAACGCTATTTCATAAAAGGTCAGCACTTCAAAGCTAGATTTAACTAACACCACCACTGGAATGTTTCCTTTACAGAAAACAAGGTTTTAAAAAGAAAGAAAGAAAAAAAAAAAAAAAAAAATCACAAACCACACACACTCCTTATTCTGCATGTGCTAACATGAGGTAAACCCAAAACCTGGCTATTGATAAACCAAAGTATCACTGCAAAACACCCCCCTGATTTTTGTCTACGTGATCAGAATGAAATGGAGTTAAAAGACATAAAAGACAGACATACACTAAGATAAGACAGATTTGCCAGAATTTTCCTGGGATTAATTAAAGGGAAATAATTTTAAATCCCTCTCTTCTTCCCAAGCCTCTCCAAGCTGAATTTAGTCCATTTAGGTAACAAATGCAAAGGGAGGGAGGCATGTGCTATTTTCCAATCAAGTCATCCACAGCAAAGCAATGTGGTTTAGAGAAGAGAATTTTTTCAGCTTTCAAAATATAAAATCATTCAGAAGACCAAATTAAATACATTCCTCTGTTCAAATGGAGTCCTTCAGACAGTAAAACTAAATGTGCATATCATAGAATCATAGAATCATTTAGGTTGGAAAAGACCCTTAAGATCATCGAGTCCAACCATTAACCTAACACTGCCAAGTCCACCACTAAACCACGTCCCTAAGTGCCACATCTACACGTCTTTTAAATACCTCCAGGGATGGTGACTCAACCACTTCCCTGGGCAGCCTGTCCCAATGTTTGATAACCCTTTTGGTGAAGAAATTTCTCCTAATATCCAATCTAAACCTCCCCTGGCGCAACTTAAGGCCATTTCCTCTCGTCCTATCACTTGTTACTTGGGAAAGTAACTTGCCCACCTCACTACAACCTCCTTTCAGGTAGTTGTAGAGAGCGATAAGGTCTCCCCTCAGCCTCCTCTTCTCCAGACTAAACAGTCCCAGTTCCCTCAGCCGCTCCTCAGAACACTTGTGCTCCAGAGCCTTCACCAGCTTCATTACCCTTCTCTGGACACGCTCCAGCACCTCAATGTCCTTCTTGTAGTGAGGGGCCCAAAACTGAACACAGTATTCGAGGTGCGGCCTCAGCAGTGCCGAGTACAGGGGCACAATCACTTCCCTAGTCCTGCTGGCCACACTATTTCTGATCCAAGCCAGGATGCTATTGGCCTTCTTGGCCACCTGGGCACCCTGCTGGGCTCATGTTCAGCTGGCTGTCCCTGGGGGCTGACCTGCCCCCAGGTCCTTTTCCGCCAGGCAGCTTTCCAGCCACTCTTCCCCAACCCTGTAGCATTGCATGGGGTTGTTGTGACCCGAGTGCAGGACCCAGCACTCAGCCTTGTTGAACCTCATACAACTGGCCTCAGCCCATGGATCCAGCCTGTCCAGATCCCTCTGTAGAGCCTTCCTACCCTCAAGCAGATCAACACTCCTGCCCAACTTCGTGTCATTTCCAAACTTACTGAGGGTGCACTCAATCCCCTCATCCAGATCATTGATGAAGATATTAAACAGAACTGGCCCCAATAGTGAGCCCTGGGGAACACCACTTGAGACCGGCTGCCAACTGGAGTTAACTCCATTCACCACAACTCTTTAGGCCCAGCCAGCCAGTTTTTTACCCTGTGAAGAGTACACCCATCCAAGCCATGAGCAGTTTCTCCAGGAGAATGCTGTGGGAAACGGTGTCAAAGGCTTTACTAAAGTCCAGGTAGGCAACATCCACAGCCTTTCCCTCATCCACTAAGCAGGTCACCTTGTCATAGAAGGAGATCATGTTAGTCAGGCAGGACCTGCCTTTCATAAACCCATGCTGACTGGGCCTCATCACCCGCTTGTCCTGTATGTGCCACGTGATGGCACTCGACATGATCTGCTCCATAACCTTCCCTGGCACTGAGGTCAGACTGACAGGCCTGTAGTTCCCCGGATCCTCCTTCTGGCCCTTCTTGTAGATGGGTGTCACATTTGCTAACCTCCAGGCAACTGGGACCTCCCCGGTTAGCCAGGACTGCTGATAAAGGATTGAAAGTGGCTTGGTGAGCACTTCTGCCAGCTCCCTCAGTACCCTTGGGTGGATCCCATCCGGCCCCATAGACTGGTGTGTGTCTAAGTGGTGTAGCAGGTCGCTAACCATTTCCCCTTGGATTATGGGGGCTTCATTCTGCTCCCCGTCCCTGTCTTCCAGCTCAGGGGGCTGGGTACCCAGAGAACAACTGGTCTTGCTATTAAAGACTGAGGTAAAGAAGGCATTAAGTACCTCAGCCTTTTCCTCATCCTTTGTCACTATGTTTCCCCCCACATCCAATAAAGGATGGAGATTCTCCTTGGACCTCCTTTTGTGCTAATGTATTTATAGAAACATTTTTTATTGTTTTTTATGGCAGTAGCCAGATTAAGTTCTAGTTGGGCTTTGGCCCTTCTAATTTTCTCCCTGCATAACTTCACGACATCCTTGTAGTCCTCCTGAGTTGCCTGCCCCTTCTTCCAAAGGTCATAAACTCTCCTTTTCTTCCTGAGTTCCAGCCAAAGCTCTCTGTTCAGCCAGGCCGGTCTTCTTCCCCGCCGGCTTGTCTTTTGGCACATGGGGACGGCCTGCTCCTGAGCCTTTAAGATTTCCTCCTTGAAGAATGTCCAGCCTTCCTGGACTCCTTTGCCCTTCAGGACTGCCTCCCAAGGGACTCTGTCAACCAGTCTCCCGAACAGGCCAAAGTCTGCCCTCCAGAAGACCAAGGTAGCAGTTCTACTGACCCCCCTCCTTACTTCTCCAGGAATGCGAAACTCTATCATTTTGCGATCGCTATGCCCAAGACGGCCTCCAACCATCACATCACCCACAAGTCCTTCTCTGTTTGCAAACAGGTCCAGTGGGGCACCTTCCCTAGTTGGTTCACTCACTAGCTGTGTCATCAAAAAACTCCTGCGCAGGATTTACAAGAAGCCGTCGAAAGTCTTGATATTTATGCCCAATTGCAAAAATGTTTTAACGTAATGGAGAGATAAGTAATGCTTCTTGGTGGAGTTCAGTGTCCGATTCCCCTACAGCTGACACGTGAACAGGAATATCAGCATCGAGGACCAGGATGAACACAAGCCCCCACGCGAAAGGAGCCTGACAATTATGATTACCACACACAGCACATGTTTTGCTACTACTTTCAACACCTGTGCTTAAGCAGAAATTATTGTAAGCTTATTAGCTGTAAGTGGTCACGTCTACAAACATGGGAAGGGCTGGTGCTTGGTGCCAGTCAGCTTTCACTAATCTGCACCCTACCAGTGCTCCTGCTGGGCCTCAGGATTGACTGTCAGGAGGTCAAAACTGTCCCCTGAGCCAACGGGGGGGCACAAAAATCACGTTCCTGTCTCCCTCTCTTCTGCTAAAGGTATTTGTTATGTCACGTACGTTGTGCAAAGCCAGGGGATCTTCTTGAGGTCTTAACTCATTTACAAATGAAGAGACCCAAATTCAACACTTTCTTGTAATAAATATTTCACCTTAATTCCAGTGCTTTATGTAAAAAAAAAAGTCTAAATTTGCACCTTTGTCTACTACTCCAGTAGCAAAATAAATGTATCAGGAAAAACAGTTCTTTTAGCTAGATCTATATGGGCAAATTACTACTTTTATTCTCCAGTTACACAGCCAGCACTTAGCTTGGTGAGTAGCACGCAAATATAACTACAATCTATGTATTAATTTATTTGTAATGATTATACAATGGTTTAATGACAGGTTAAAAACACCACAATATCCAGAATATTCCTGTGACAATAATTCACTTGTAGTCACCTAAATATTACTGGTATAGCGGTGATGGTGCCCTTTTGCCACACTAATTTCAAACCTGAGTTAGACCAGGTAAGTATAGGCACAGGTGAGCAATGCTTCACTACAGGACAACAAGGAAAGATTCTACCAGATTTGGAAAGTTGTCTTCTGGGAGCAGAAAAAGCCCGTCATGCTTTACTTGTATCTGTATGCGAGATGCAGTCTAAGAAATGATAGCTTTTGTCAGTTACTCTTTCAGAACACATACAAAGGAAAACTCAATTAGATATTTAGATAACACTGAAAGGAAACTAAGCTTACGTGTATTGCACACAGGCATTTCACCTACTTACCAAAGGGTAGATAAGAACTTTTTGTGCAACTTATAATGGAAACCTTCGTACTTAGCTTTGAGTGATATTAGAAGAGTCATTTTAACTATTTTATTTCCAGCAATGATTAGGAAATATGAGCATGTCTGTTATACTGTGGCAAGAAATAATGATCAGAATTTAAAACAAGAAAATGCAGGCACTATAAAGAATGTGCCACTGGTAGTATATACTATATATATATAGTATATAGTATATTAAAAGTTTAATATATTCCTCAGCTTGGTCGGTGTGTTAACGTGTTTTACATTTTATAGAAGCATATAGCGTATTTATTAAGTAGAAGTAATTGTTGGAGATATTTCAGTTACTGCAATACGAAACTAGTTAGTCTATTATTTACAAAATAGCTGTGAAAAGTCCACGTCCTTCAGTTAGATTTCTATTTTAATCAGTGAAACTATGGGAATAATCCCATAATAGTTCAATAATGTTTCAATAATAACATTTTAGTAATAACATTTCAATACCTTTTTGTACTTCAAAAAGAATGAAAGAACATAACTAGATAAAATCACTTCCTTTCTCAAATATGAAACCCATCTCTTTAATTCATTTTCCTTTCTACTCCATATATTAAGAACATTTTTTCTCTACCAAGTTGCTTTTGGTTTTTGTATCTCCCAAGTACAACAAATCCAGCATACCTCTATGAAGTTGGTACTTATGAGGCAGAAAGCTGACAATAATTGCCCCTGTTTTCAGGAGGAATAGCTGCCATACAAACAACTCTAATTCATACAGGTCATTAACACAACAGAGACAACCACCTCACGTTGAAGAATTACGCTAGTGCCTTTAGATCAAGATTACTCAATTACGTTTTAACGAGGTCGGTAACTCTGCCAACCCACTATCTCTGGCAGAGGCCGGCTGTAACCCCTGCAGCCCAGCCTCAGCAGGGAGCACGGGGCAGCACTGTAGCTCTTGAGCTTCCTCTGAGCTGGGGCTTCAACAGGTCCAGGCAAATTTCGAGTGCGGCTCAAACCTGGATACCTGAAGGCTGCTCATCAGTAAAAGAGGAGAATGTATGGGTGGTGTTTTTAAATGACTTAAAGTTTGTTTTGGTGGTGGAGGGGGATTAGAAAACTGTAGAAAGAATTAGTCTACGACAGTGTGTGCTGTTTGGCATTTGAGAAGAGCAGTTTTTGTTTCACTGTATTTGAACAACCAGGAAAGTTTCAAAATCTTGTGGGACCGGCTCAAACTCATGTGGTAGMAGTCGCTGAGCCGTTTAAGTGCCTTAAAGCTTCCATCAGCAGGTCTTTGCTGCAGGTACAGGCATGGCTAAAATGAATACAATTTGTCTCCAAAAAGAAATGGAATTAAACGCAGCAGTCTATGTATAGTGCAAGCTTCAGCATGATTTAAGAAGAAAAAAACCCAACCAACCACTCTTTATTTTATCAGTATTTGAAAATTCTCCCTTCCTCCAAAAAGCATTTTTCAGTATCTTATTTAGCTTATTACCATATGCTTGCAATTTCTACTCTGCGTAGAAGTCATTCTGGAAAACCAAAGGAAAATTTTTGTCAACCACAGATATAATAAAATAACCCCCTCCATGAAATGGTCTAAAAGCTTGGATTGCTTCTGCTCCACCTCCCTACATCTGGCACACGCATCAGATTACAGGCCAGAAGGCAAAGCAAAGAGACGGAAAGGGAGATAGTGGCTGGATCACAACTAGAAGGAAGCACACCTTCTATAATTCAGACTTTTTTCCTGAGTGCCGATACGCCAAAGCGTGATAAATAAAACCAAACATGGGAGAACTCCACACATGTGCATGCACAGACACACAAACATACCCCCTGCTTCAGTCAGTTCCCCAAAAGGCAGTGAATTACACCAAATATGCTTGGATGACTTCAGAACTATCACTCTGTGCCAAAAGTGCAACTGGGCTTCTGATTTTGCTAACTGACAAGTTTACAGGAAAACGGCAATCATTCATCTCTAATTCACAAGACTCTTTCACTTTTTCTAATTTGTGAAGTATTTCATAGGTACGAACAAAACCGAAAGCCACTGAATTGTCTAAATGCCACAATATTGTCAAATAAACACAGTTTATCAGTTGGTCTTTTTGCTGTTTAAGTCTTGCAAACTTAAAACTGAACGAGGAAGATCTACACAAGGATGTAAGGAGCTGGTTTGGGAACATTGTTTCCCAGACCTCTCTCTGAAGCCACATTCTCCTTGTCCCTTCAACCCCACATCAGCAGCACAACGGCATAAAACTTTCTGTAGGTCTTTCAAGCTTAGCAATAAATCTGCTGCAGCCTGAATTATCAAAATTATTCAGACTGTTCAAATGATTTTTTTTGTTCCAAATGGACTTGGCACGCTGGTCAGGAACTCTTCGAGTCAAACACGAGCAACAAAAGCGGAATTCTTCTTGCTAAGCTAATTGATGGTCCTACAAAAGCGAAACACGCAACTGCATATTCAAAACTTTCAAAGACGCACTGTATTACAGTTACAGAGTGCCTTCCCCTCTGTGCCTGGTGTAATATGATCGTAATTGCTGTGAAAGGGCGAGAGACCGACTATATGTTAAATCCTGCCATCTGTAGGTGCTTTACACAGTTCCATTTGCTGCTGCCGGGTCAAAAGTTTACCCTATTTTCGCTTGTTCATAACCAATCGCACAAGTCTCTGCTATGTGTAATCTTTGACCCACTCTCAAAGCAATTTTTGTATTATACAGTCATATGACTACACTGAAAAAACCCACACGTTTTATTAAGAATACACTTCTTGTTGGTTAGCTTAATAATTATTATTATTATTTCCATATTCAGTAAGCGTACTGTACTGACCTTGTTCTTCCCAGTTAACTCCCTTGGAGCACAACCATAGTGCCATGAATTCTCCCCACAAAATGCTCCAGCATTTCTGGCTAGTTGCAATCCAGAACCACATGCAAAACAGGGCTGGAAAGCATTCACGGTACCTGTCGTTTCAAAAGTAGGGGGAAGCAACTGCTCAGTTTGTCCTAATAGGGAGAGAAGATGCTCTGTAAACATTTAAATTAATGTTCACAGTGAAAACAAAAATTGTCCCTGAAAATTAGGATTGTCATAAGAATATCCCTACATATTTACCTTAAAAATTAAATATGCAAAAAAATATTGCATGGAAACATTTATGCTACTGATGTTATTATTATTGAAATATATAAGGAACAAGTAGTCCCATGAACAACAGAATTAATTAAGCCTCATCTCCCACAGATTTGCACCTCCTGGTTGGTTGACTTTGGTGTCTAGAAAGGTGAAAGCTTTGAACGAAGCTTTTCCCACAGTTGGGACATTTGTTTAAAGTCTCTCTTTTCCCATCACTAGGATTCCCAGGCAACTAATAAGATTATTTCATGCTGTAACCTTTCCCTCTGTCAGGGCACCTTTAGGTGCTTCCACCTATACTCAGCTACTTATTTTCACAAAACCTGTGGGATCTGAATTTTGAGACCTCCACCATACCAAAAAATGTGATCGAAATCACCAATAGGTTCAAAAGCTACTGAGGGGAGATGCGTGTGCATGTACAGAAGTGCACGGTGTAACCTCATGAGTCTTGTTTCCATAGGAAATGAGGCTAAAAATGAAGAGAAATATTTGACCTTACTATAATTTCACAGAAAGCTAATTTAGATGGACCAAACTAAACAGCTGGCTATACTAACAGATCACCTAAAAGCAGTATCACAATATTTAAATCCATCCTGTAGATTTTGCTAGACAGTTTTCAAAGGAAAACAGACACACAGGCCCCATTTATCTTCTAATAGGAGATATAGATAAAGAGATACTTTTCCATAGACATGTGTTTTACTGTAATCTATGAATTGTGATAGATTTGCAATCCTTTAATTTTTTTTTTAATCTAGCATTTATGTGAGTGTGTTCTGTCTCCAAGGATATAAACACAAGTCAGCACTCCCATGAATAGTTGCATTGCTCCATTTCATGTTTGACTCCTAGATGCTAAACCCTTCGTAAATGTAACAGAGAACAAAAGCAAGCCCATGCCACTGAGAAGATCAGTTAAGTAATATATACCAGAGAATAATCAAAGAAATAACAGCATTAAACCATTTCTAAGCAGGTCATAAAATATGTTCACATGCAAAATTCAAATAGTTACGAAATCCCAACCATTTACTAAAAGACAGAATAAAAATTACCTGAAACAAATAAATCAAAATATAGATTTTAAGGCCAAAACAGTCCATCATCTCACCTCTTGTACAACAAAGACCACAGGACCTTACTTAGCAGCTCCTAAAGCAAGTCTGATACTCTGGCATTCACCAGCAAAGTTTATTGCATTTATGCGTTGTTACCAACAACCTGACCATGTCTGGACATACATATATTGTCAAAAGCAGAAAAAACAAAATATGCACTTCTAAACCAGCATCTGTGCTTGGAGATACTTCCATGGCTCTGTTCTGCAAATACAGTTAGAAAACGGTTGTTCCATTCTCAAAGAGCCATCATTCATGTCTAAAAGCTTTAACAAACTTCCAGACAAGGTAGAACTTTGATCTATATGCCTACCTTATACTTGAATAATTCTCCACGTGCTCGTAAAGATGCTGAATTTTTTGTCATTTTTGTGTCTCTTATTAACAACAGTGACAGAAAGTTAATTTAAAATCCTGCAGAAACAAACAGATTTTTAAAGTGTCACAACTTTACTGAACCCTGTAATTTTTCTTGCTGTAGGAAAATGTAAGAACTCTATCTGAAATGGAAACCAGATTTGAAAGAACAAGCAACAAACAAAAGTTGGGAGAAGCCCTGAGACCACCTTTTAATTATTAAAGGTAAGAACTGGAAYCTTAGAGTGAAAACATACAGAAATCTTCTAAATGAGAATATTGCTAGGTAGGAGTCCCACCAGAATAAAAATACACAGGAAGTGAACCCAAACTGTTACATGCTCTTTAATGACGCACATCTCTTTAGAATGCTATCCATCAAGTCATATACTACTTCCATCATATACTGCTTCCATAAACTGATCAGTCTCAGTCAATGCCTGATCTTTGGAAAACAGAAAAAGCTACTGGTAATGTTGTATTTCTCCTAAACAAACAAACAAAAAAACCCCACAAGATTTATCCAGCTGGAAAACATGTTGGCAGATGTTATTTTTTATATATCTATATAAAAGATATATAAAAAATATATATAAATATAAAATAATGAATTATAAAATGATTAATACTAACAATCATATACCAGACATTAGCTATTAGATACTATACAAAATTATATACAACATAGATGTTTATTTTATATATTATACACATAAATATAAAAAATAAATAAAATGTGTGCACATATACACACAGCATTCAGACATCTGCTAACGGGACTGGTGTCACCTATGATCCAGGCCAGGAACAAGTGAATAGTCTTTTSTCAAGGGGAAAGCAAGATGAATGATGTTTAGAAGAAACCCACTCCACTCAGCTTAACAGCAGCAGAACGGGCAAAGAACAGTGGAAAAAGCCTGGTATAAAAGAAGAAACAAAGAAAACAAGGCAACAGAACTGACTCTTAAGAACACAAACGGGAAGGCTGAAGGTACCCAAAGGTATCTACATGTCYGAACACAGGGAAATTTTTCACCTTGGCAGAAAAGTTTGATCAAGAGCAGAGCTCAAACAACCGCAAGAGATGACAAGACTGAAGGAGTGAAGCTGAGAACTCAGGAAACCTGACTCAAACCCCAAGGTGATCCAGTAGCATGGAAACGCTATAAAGCCATTTGCTATTTTGTCTAAGTTTGTGCATCTCTTCTCATTTTTCTACAATGCAAAAAGTGATTTTAGAAAGTTTGCAACTGAGCATGAATTTATACTATTCTTTATATTACTGGGGCAATTTGGAGAGTTCAACACTGATCTTAGCAATTTGGTTAGCTGACTCATGAGGGCCCCATTCCTGATAAGGAGAAACAATCTGTCCCCAGCAAACAGATCTTTCATGCCAGAGCCAAAAGCTTTCCAGGAGTCTGATGAGGCTCAGGGGAATTTACAAGTACCTGGATTTCATGTAGGTCCACAGAGCCATGACATAAGGGAACTGCGATGCAGGAGAATTGCTTTCATTCCGTTTTATTTAAGAACAACAATTCTGCCATACATACGAGAGGCCAGGCTAATTGCAATGACTCTTTACAACAATGCATATATTTCTCTATTTGACTGTATTTGAATTAAGTAGTCCAGATTATTTGTATAAATACACATACACAAAAGTAACTTAAAGTTTTTTCTACCATCAGCTGAAAGAGAGAAATATAGTAAGTCGAGATCTTAAAGCTAGCACCCTCTYTGTACATGATTTTTCTCTCATTTCATTTTCACCTGAACCATCTTCATTATTACAAGAGCTTAATGGTTTCCCAAGTGTGTAAATTCTTAGAACAGTGAATCTGAAAAAATGCAAATGTTAAAAAATATAAATTATATAAAAATCTAAAGCTTCACTTAGTATTTAACCTTATGATGATCAAAATACACCACCAAGTGTGGAGATAATTGTTAGAGGCATTTGTTTTGGATGACCTGCATAGATTAAAAAGGTATTCAGTGCTCTCATGTAATGGGTATATGTATTATCTCAGGATAATAAAAACTTTATAGACTATCACTGCATGCCAATGAAGAGTACACGTACAAATTTTTTTAGGTTGTTTTTGTTTGTTTGTTTGTTTAATTTATATATTTTTATATATATATATACACACACAGAGCTTTCCAGCTTCCATGCTCTTTTCAGGTTTAATAGTTACAGTCTCAAATTAATTTCTAAATTCACCTAAAAGGCAATATAAAACTTTAATATCAAAATCCACTCAAAAATTAGTATTTGACTTCTCAAATGGCAATTAGAAGTTTGAATCTGAATTACTTCATATGCAAATAAGATGCTTTTTATATGGCATGGTAGGTTGTAATTGATAAGGGCATTTTTAATGAACTGTTTTAAAGGATGTGGTTTCTATTAAAAGAGGTCGCTTATTACAAGGGGTTTGCAATTATATTTTGGTGGTTAGATGCAGATCCTCCCACCAGCTAATTCTCACAGACCTCACTTCCTAGTCCTCAGGGTAGTCACCAACCTGACCAGCCTGCACATGCCACAAGTAGCTATCCTAGAAATATTGTCAAGATGTCATCATGGAAATAAGACCAGACCACAAGAGAAGGGAGGCTCTTCTRCCTGGCCCCTTCCACTCCACCTTCTTCCACTCCCCTAGGCAGCCCTCTAAATTGGACTGTGGCAAGCCTCCAACTGTCCAGTTGCTGGGCAGCATTTGCTGCTGCAAAGCTGCTCTCCATCTCCTTTGGTAAAAAGCAGAGCAGATGGAAATTTCCTGTAGGCTGGTCTTGGCCCACAGACCGCTGTTTGGACCATATTCCTCTACGAATAAGAGCAATCTATTCATTGCATCGAACTGACTGGCCCCACTGTCCTCTTTTACAACACAACTCCATCCAATCCCTTAACTCAGTGATAAAACACAGCGCAATGTGAGCACATTTCATCACCTGTGCTTGGGCTAGGAACTAAGCCATGAAGGAAAATATGGCCATGTCACGCTAAGCAAAGAAACACATGAGTAACTCTGGCAAGCACCTAAGATAAGGCTCTTTTGAATGACTGACGGTAATGTTATATTAATGTTATAATAAATTATTACCTACACACAGACACAGAGTGAGCAGAAGCAGCAGCAGAAGCTGTGCAAGCATCATCTTCAGAGTGGCAGCTGTATGTTCTCTTATTGGAAGACAAGAATGGGAAGGAATCCTTTACACAATTAAAAATGTTATAAACCTTGCTGTGTCCTGAAAGTTTCCAAATTTTATTTAGAATGAAAGAAACACCTCAATATATCTAATAACTGTGGTTTTTCAGAGCACGCAAAGGAGTTCTCACTTTCATTGGTCTTCCCTTGACTCCCCTGCTAAATTACAGCTAAAAACATGAGTGAGCTCAAAGCAGAACTCTGTCCTGATTTCTGTTCCCTTCACTGTCGGATCTGTCTTGGTTTTTACACAGAGGTTGTTAAGACTTGCTTTTAAAACATCATTCAGAAAGATGAGTCAAARTTCTGGTCATCGATGTAGCTCTTCTCATTGTTCCAGTGACAACAAAATGGGTTAGCCAGCTTTTCCTGAAGAAGGGAAAACCTTGGGTAGCACAGGATGAAATTATCCTTTTAAGGACTATTAGCTTTCTTGCATAAAGTCAAAAGATGGTCACTATGAATGTATGATACTTCATTAGGTCTTGAGTAAGTATTTTCCACTATTTATCTGATAGTTGAAGAGGAAAGCTAGGAAAGGGAAGGGAAATGTTTCATATTATGTTTAGGACAGAGTCATGTTTGTTGAGCTCTGCCTAAAGGTTTCTTACAGGGCTTTGCAAAATGCAGCGCTACCTCTCACATCAAGTAAAGCTTCTCTCCAAGAATCTGTCACAAGAAGAAAAGGTCCACTGTCGATTCCCGTATGCAGCAAGTGCTGCAGCTTCAGTAACCAAGCAGAGCTTCCCTGGAGAAACTCTCCTGGGAGAGCTCCCTTCCCCTGGAAAGGCTCTTCACCCGCTCTTCCCAGCAAGGAGAGTGTGTGGGGAATATTCAGTAGGTATTTGCTGCTCAAGTGCCTGATATSAGCAGAGACAGAGAAGTGATGACAGGCCCTTTCTGGATGAAAAGTTAGGGCTCTCCTCAAAGGCCTCAAGCAGCCTAAAACATATTTGAACCAACCCGAGAGGGTACAGGAGCAGAAGAGGAACTCTTTTYTATCCTTTTGTACTCATGCTTTTCTGCCATACTAAGTGCATGAGCAGAGTCAAAGGCAGGATGGATGAATTAACTCAGAAAAAAGCTGTCCAAAAAAGCTGAGCAATCAGTCCTCAAAAAATTAATGATAAAAGACTCTGAATAAAGCCAATTTGTAATGGAATGTAAGAAGGGAAGTCCCTAAAGAGAAAAACTGTCTACCAGCTCTGCAGCAGGTTTTGCTGCCCCATGCAGTTTACCATGGCAAGAAGCCAACTGGCAAGGCTCACTCTTCTCCAAGGAGCCTGGCAGCGCGCCAGCCACACTCGCAGGTCTCATTTCTGCTGCCAAGCTCGAGGGGCAATCGAAGATCCTGTTTTGTGAATCTGCAGACCTGGTTATGACCAAGAATATTTATGTTTTAAAATGTTCTTAAGCAAGTCAAGTTCCCTCTGTTYATACAGAGACTGAACAGGCGAAACAGAATACTTAACCCAGCTAGAGAAAATGAGCCACAGATTGTTAATTATATGGCTATTTGCACTTTGACTGGAAGAGGAAGTAAGCTGGTTATAACTACTTTGGGCTTTACTCCTGCAACTGCATTGAAACCACATTTATGACAGCTGAAACTATGCAATTTTATATAAATGTGGACACTTCCTGTTTTTGAAGCAAGTCCTCGGCTGCTCGCCTTTACCTCATGGTAACGTTGCTGGAACCAGAATGTATTAAATGTGCTTAGTTTTGAAGACGGATCTTAAGATCTTATTTTACAAACTGTTTTTAAACGTGTAGATAAAATGCATATATTGGACTACTGCTGTCAAGCATCTCTATTTCTAGGACCTAACCGTACTCTTTAGGTGTTAGGAAACACATATGTTTTCCACGTGTGAGACTGAAACGCCCAGCTGTCACCCGGGGCGTGCTCAGTCCCCAGTGACGTGGCCACGGCCACTCTCGGACGGGGAGGCGGGCGTGTCATGTTCTCCCGAGCAGGCAGGCTGTGCTCTGAATTACACACGCCGGCAGATCTATCTTTTTCCACTCAATATGCAGTATTTCAAGTAATTTGTAATAGCAGCTTTGTTATTTTGCACAGTATGGTATTAATTCTTCATTGTGGCAAGTATATGTTCAATTTTATCGACACTGAGTATGGGGAGTAACACAGTCCTCCCGGCATAAATCGAAGAAAATCATTACTTGACTAGAAGATAATTTTGAAAATACCATTTAACAACCCTAATAAGCAGCAGTATGTTTCCTGTGCCTTTTCTCTTACTTTGCTTATTTATGTTAATTGGATCTCACAAACCAAACTTCTGCAATGAGTACAATTACATAAATCAGCACTCTGCTTTTCCATTGACAGTCATTTTCCTAAGAGATTACAGCAGGAAGACTGTTCATATTGTTCAACTGAAAAGCAAATGCATATCCAGTAATTCCTGATGATAAAATGTGGTAATTCTTACTTACAAAAAAACCCCACCCACATCTAATTTACAATGTATTCCTCCAGATTTAGTTCGTGACATACTGCTTGAGAGTCAAGTACCCCCTATAAAGGCAAGATAGTTACAGCCAAGATCACCAAAATCCTTAACACAGAGAAGTGTCAGCATTTCTACTACCTTTGTTTTGCTCTCCAAGACCACAACTTCTTAGTTCTGACCATTAGATCCCACCCTTTAACTATGAGAACTTGCCAGCTTTGCAGTGCTAACCAAGAGTGAACAATTACAGACCTCTTAGTCTCAAACTGGAAGAAGATTAAATAAAGTTTCAGTTTAAAAGTCCTTACGCAAAAACCTCCATCTGAAAGAAACACTAAAGCTAAAATTTCAAATTCAATTACACCTGATTTATTGATTTCTCTTCACTTAACTTTCAAAGTAAACATGGTATACAGGCTAACTCATGCACTTCTTTAAGAACACTTCCCTCAATTGCCGCCTTCCTGCCTCAAGTCAAGGCACAGTTTTGAAATGTCCGACAAGCTGATCTGCAACTAGAAGAGGCTGGTCCTGCTGTCCCTCTTCCAGGTCATCTTCAGTGCAGACATCTGTCCAACTCTGCAGTTAGCAAGTTCAAAGAGTTAAAGAGCCAGCCAAGTAACCCAACCAAAAATGCGGTTAGCTGACCGCTGGTTTGGCTCCCTGAGCCAACTCACCCCAGAGTTGCAGCGGCGCTAGCACGAGGGAGAGAGGGTAATACCTCAGCAGGGAGGGTGCAAGCCACACTTCTGGAAGCCGTTAGACCAAGGTTAGCTGCAATGATGCCACATTTGTGACATCTCCACAAAAACTGGCCCCATGTTCAACCCCTATCCTCCAAACAAGGGAGGACACAGAAAAATCCAATTCATGGGGTGCAGTCTAAAGCTGGCCGATTACCTTAAGAGCCTCACTGAGCTTTGTAGACTCAAACTCAAATTCTCAACTCCTCTTTTGACTTTTTTTTTGACTGAAGCCTACTATTTCTACACAGAAGCACTCAAGTCCAGATCTTTGCAAACTTATTCCCAAAAGTAATGCAAGCATTTCTAATAAGGAAAAGAAAAAAAGACTTGATGAAGGCAACCCGGATTAGCTAAATGATACATCATAGTGGAACAATTCTGCTGTTAAAGATCATGCAGATGTTACAATGGAGGCAAAGAAAGCCTTTCTTTAGCTACAGCACAGCTGCTGCATACAACTTCAAAAAGACTTGGCACAGGACTTCAGCCACAAAACTTCCCCCTCGCTTCATTTCATGCACGTCATCTGAAACTTCAGTGAGCTGCACCAAGGACAAAACTGACACAAGGGTTTTCTGGAACATCTTATCAACAGTGGGGCAGCTCCTTGTGCTGCCAATACTCACATGCACCTTCACAAAACTCGACTATACATCTCCATTCCTCCTCAACCTTGCAATCCCTCAAAAGCAATGATATCCCACGCCACTGTCCCTCTTATTTATACTTGCATTATCTTCTACTTTAAAGAAGACAACTGAATTACCACATAATTAACATATATTAAAACTTAAAAAATAGCCATAATAAAAAGTAAAGGAAATTATCTGTTAAAGTAACATTAGAAAGTATTACCAACTTCCGTTCACATCCTTCATTACCTATACACTGAGCTACYCTGAACAGACACCCTGACCACGAAGCTGAAAATCCCGTAACTTACAATCACATTGAATGTACATGCTTAATGCCAGTCTTGTATTTTTCACATAATATATGCACTACAAAGAAAATATACATTCATTGTCTAAATTTAAAGTTCAGCTTTTCCCTTTAAATCTGTCAAAGTATTACAGCTGGTTTCATGTAGTACACAAGAAGAACTTGCATTGATTTTATATATGTAACAGTAAAGCACACAGAACTTAATTTGATCTGCATACTAACATTACACTTCCTTGTGATTCCTTTCAGTGATGATATTGATAGGAGATGTACCTGAGAAACCTAAACTGCTTTAAGATGTGTGTATGTGTATGAGATTAAATTAGAGCATTCCTGACGCACGGGAACAGAATCTTAGAAAATGTTTTTAATTTCTCCCTTTTTCTTCTTTTATTAATTCATATGACATCAGCTCATTGACTCTTATGACATTCTTAGCTTCCACCATGTGAAACCATAAACCAATTTCTCACCTACAATATTCTTCCCACAACTGTGAAGTTACAGACAAAGAATAATTAGTCCAAATGAGAAAACAGCAGTAGGAGCAACTAAAATTGTTAACTTTCTAAGTAAAACAGAGTAGAAAAACCTTCAGCAACAAGGAAATACAAGCAGAAAAGCACCAGAAGTTTTTTTTTAAAATTACTCAATTACTTCATTACTAAGAACTTGATAAAAAGCTGGAAACCCATGACTTTAAAGAATATTAGTAATGTTGATTAAAAACAGTGAAGAAAACTCATTAAAGCAAAGGTAAAGCTTGAAATGCTAGAAATATTAACCACAGTATTACTGTATTCATGAAAACATAACACTTCAAAATGACCTACTTTAATAACAGTAAAAAAATGAAAGAATATGGGCACTAACCCCCCGACTCTACTGGTTTTATAAAACACCATCTACTTCTCAGAATTAGTAACAGACTCATGAAACTGAACCAATTTGTTCAACAGATGTTTCAGTTAACCCAAAGGAATTTTACTTTTCTATTGTAGAAATAGAGTGCGCTGAATAAAATTCCACTATTATTAGCAGCTTTCAAAATATATTAGCTCAAAATTAGCTTCCATTTCCATTCCTTCTTTCTTTCACATAACAGAAAACATTTTCCACACTGGCTTAGATGTGCCACTGAAATAAAGAAGGCACATTGATAAAACAAGTCTCCCTCCTCCCCCTCCGCCCCCCGTTTTATGGGATACGCAGGAACGGCAGAGTTTTTATTTTTCTTGGCGTTCCTCTCTCCMCATTAGCCGATAATCTTCCCCGCGCAGCTCTGCCAGTGCGCTGCCCCACAGACCCACAACACCCCTGCTGTTCCAGTCCCGTGCTTTTCTCCAGCGGGCTCTGCGAATTGTGCGATCCTTTCGTAATGTGTGCTATTGCATCAGTCTAATTGCAACATAATTTTCAATGCTCTAGGTAAAGCAAATAATTTCATTTTTAACTTCTGCTCATAAAATACAGATTGTTTCCCCTGCCCCCCCGCCTTTTTTGTTTATGTTTAAAGATTTAAAGAACAACTTGCACTGCACAGCAGTAGTCAAACAAATATACCTCAGGTTTTCTTAGAAAGCAGCACTTCAAAATATTGCTCGGCGCCTAAAGCATTACTGCAGCCTTTCACAAGCCATATGTAGTAGATCCCCCATGAGCAGGCTGGAAGGGGAACGTGCATTCTTACTCTGTGTATTTAATATAATATTTAGCCATTATCAAAGCTTCATAGCTTTTACTGTCTCTTTCTCTCCTGCAATAGAGAGTAACAGCTTATCTGGCAAACACACTCACTACGTTTCTAGGTACTAAAGACACACTTTTGGTTAATTCGTTAAATCTGATCTAATGTTAGATATTTTGCATTCAGGTTAGCTAAGCTAAAATAATATTTAGCTTAACCATGCCTTGGCCAAAAAATTCTCTGTTATCTACTGATTAGAACAGCATTGTAGCTAGCTATGGACATAGCTCTGGGAAAAGACAAATCCTGAGCCTGAAGAAATGCAGATGAAATTCTGACCTCAAGCCATTCTGATAGTGGGCATTACAAACACTGTCTACTTTGTATCTGATACAATAACCAGGCACAAGAGGCATGTGCCTGCGATGAATGATGAATTTACGTGTCATTTTGGTTTTATGTACATATATTATCTGAGTTGACAGCATCAAAAAATGCTGTGCTTCTTGCACCCCAAATCATATTACGTGATACAAACATCTACACTAAAACCAATCTGCAGAGGCAAGCACTCACAGGAGGAAATGTCAGAAGTGAGTTTTAGAGAAACCTAAACTTTGCCTTTGTTTGCTTCTGTGGCATGGTATACACCGCAGTTATGTCATGCCATTTCCACAGCACCTCTGCTTCATTCGGCGTACAGAATTACCACTAATCAAAACAGTAATCTGTTTTACTTTTGGTATTTGGCATATGGTCCAATACCTTATTTACTGCATGCTACTCAAATTTTTTTTGGAAGACGGAACAAGTAATTTCTTTGTGAATTCAATGGTGCAGCCGACTGCTTCATCAACATAATGGTTAGTCCTACTGTTACTCTGTTACTCCTAGCTTAGAATAACTGTGTTATTCCTAACTTCCTAACTAAAGCAGTGGCAGCTTTAAGGTCAAAATGATTCTCCAATTCTGAAGACAACTTTGTCTCCAGTTTGGCATAACTCAGACCTAATTTTTTCACAGCACTTAGCATTACATTGTGCTTTATATAGCACTTTCAAACCTCAACCCCCACTGCCTCACTTGCAGTTATCAGTGCTCAGCACTTTTCCAAATCAGATTCAAAGATCTCAAGCCATCCACAAGAAAGCAAGACACATACAGTTAGCAAAGACATGAGAAAAGCCAGGATTGAGCAACTTACCTAGCATCACCTAGGAAGTGTGCAGCACAGCCAGGAAGAGATTCCCGTTCGCCAGGGCAGCATGCAGCTGCGCAGAGCACCAGAACGGCTTCTGTCTCCTGCAATCCCCTGCCTCGCCTGCCACACACGTCCCAACTTCTGCTGGAAATGAGGCAGGGGTACTACAGAGAACAGCCTTCTCCACCACATCAACCAGATTCATTCCCGGAGCAAGTCCATCCTGTGCACGGAATGAAGCAGGGGTCCTGTGGAAAAAAACAGCATGTCAGTGTGCGGTTAAGTAAGGCTTCCTCAAGAGGGGCTTTGCAAAGACAAGTTCAGTTTTGACATTCCTTGACTTGGACACTGCCACACTGCAACAATGTTTGCATTCGCCACTTCTAGAAAAAAAAAATTGAGACATTAGACCTGGTATGACAGGGTCACACTGACATCTACAAAAAACAGCAGTGGGGTTGGAATCTATACCATGCAGCTCTTGTGGCAAAGGAGTAAACTGGTTGCAAACGCAAAACAATTCTCTGCATGGGGACTAGCCATAGGTGATGTTAAAGACATATTCTCAAGGAGCTTCTACTGAAATCAAAGAGTGTTTATTTATATTCAAAGATCTCTATAGAAAAGGACCTTCCAGAACAAGCTCCTCTGCCTGTTTTCCTCAAGCCATATCCTCTGGCCCATGTTGATTCAAGCCCTGGTCCTTCTTCRTTCCCACCTTCAGTGCCCTTGCCAAGTCTCTCCTCGCCCCACTCTCCAAGGCTTTTCATCTCTCCTGGCTCAGTCACTTCCAGGCCTGGCTGGCAGCACCACACTCTCCCCTTGACTCTCCCTCCTTCGTCCCCCAACACGCTGTCGTACTAACTCTCACTCTCACCCCGGGTCTGTCTCTCCTGTTCACAGTCTACGGTATTTTGGGGCCGGGACCACGCCAGGGCCCCACGCGTGCCAGTGCCCCACGGATCTGCTTCTGGCTCTCAGGCGCTGGGGTACAAGGCATCAGTTTCGTCCCCCAGCTCAGCCTCCCCCTACCGTTCCAGGCCATGCTCAAGACAGCATGTGAGAACTGTGATTTCTTTAAAAGGTTACAGTTTGGTTAGATCTGAGATTTTCGCAGTGCTGACAAAAGCAAAGCCGTGACTCATAAGCCGCTCTTCTTCCCCAGTGCCTATCACCAGCGCTTCCCACACTGCCATCTAACTCCTAGTCTCTGCTTCAAAGGGAGGGACATGGAGCATTTCCAAAAAAAGGTTCTTTTTTTTAACAAACAAACAAAAAAGTCTACAATGAGAAACAACTTTTTCCACACATTCTTACAGATAGCTAAATAATTTTGGCAAAAAAAAGAATTAAGCTAAAGGCAACTGCCTAGCCCCAAAGGCTAATGTTTTCCAAAGTTATAAAAAACTCCAACCAGCATCCTATACTGGGAAGCATCAGGCAGCCTTCCTTACTGCAATTCCTGGCACTCCCCTTTCAGCCCTTCATAGCCTAAGTCATTCAGCTCGCTGAAATGAGAACTGTGCAAATATTAACACCTGAGACCAGTGGTCAAACTGAGGAATACCAGCTGTGGGTGGACAGTGCTGGAGTGAACGCCACGCAAGCCGCTTTTGTCTTCACCACTAGTTTTGTTGTACGCCTACAAGCCATGTTCAAACAGCATCATCAGTCGACAGCACACAGTCCAGCTAGCGTTTCTTCAGATGCCACCGTTTTCATCCTAGAGGTACCAATGCTTGCCTGAAAAGCTACAGCTGCTCACGAAACACTTCTAGGCCACAAAAACCTGAGGTAAAATGGGTTAGCTTCATTCCCGATGAAGGTCACACACAGCTAACAGAGATAATTTAAGCAAATCCATTTTACTTCACATTTGCACTAAATTAGGGGCAGTCATGTATCAGTTACAAAGAGGAATGGTAACTGCATACAATACTATTGCTTGTGATCATCTGCCCCTGCCTGGAGGGGAAATAACCTTCTTGTATGAAACTCTAGGAAACTTTTTCTTTCCTTTTCTCTATTTAGCAGTTATTTATCTCAGCATGAAAAACAAATGCAGCATATGCTGTCAAGTAATATACAGAAAGAGGAAAACCTCTCAAAACAGACAACGCATTCTTTTAGAGCAAAATCCAATTTACAGATTTTTTTTACTGAGCTCTTAATAGCAAACAAGACAACAATTTCTCGATGGCTCTTGTAAATACTTCTGTACAAACATGGTCCAGAAGAACAGACCAAGAAAAGAGAAACACAGTGTCACATGCTCACAGATGGATGCAAATTATAGTATGGATTAAATGCACTATGACATTTATTTTTCAATAAGAAATAATTATTTCCAAGGAATTACTAACTATTCCTCTGAGATCATATTTAGTCTAGAGACATCTGATGTACCTAATTTTCAAAAAGCACTTCTCAACTATGGCAAAAAAAGTATGTGACCCACATGCACACTCCTAGAACATCCATGTTTATTCTTATGAAAATAAACTGAGAAGCTTCAACATCAGTGTGTAAAACATAATGAAGCATTAAAAGCACATTTCCGCTTTCAAAAATTACTAATACATAATTTTATTATATCTTGAATTCAATTTAAGTAATGAAACTGGCTATCAAGCATCTATAATAGCTAGATTATTTTTTTTTAAGGCCAGAAAAATTATCTGATCACTAGTTATAGTTAAGATGAAAAATAAAATTAGGTTGAATGAAACTTCAGTACTTCAATGTACAATCATGGAAACTACACAAAACTTCTTCCTTAAAAAAGAGAGCGGAATTTCATGCACTATTTCATTTGGCAGAGTATAACATATTTGCTGTCAGCAAAGGACTTTTTTCAATTAAGAACTAGGAAAAGAAAGTATTTCCATTCATACAGCATTGCCCAACTGATTAGAAGTATCAGGCACTGGTAGTTGTCTCTCAACTACAAGCAACTGTAATAGATTTAGTTCCTACAGACCACTACATAGTGTTCCTAAAAACTCATCTGAAATCCAGCAGACCTCCAAAAATGCTATCTGTTTGTTTAACATAAACTAACCTAATTATTTTGTCATCAAAATCAATATTTATGGGCTAARACACTACATCAAGTAGGAAAGCTTTAATGTAAAACAAATCATAAAACACTGATAATGGAAATGCTTGAAAAGGCTCTAGGACTGCATGTATTTATATAAGATTTGTGAATTTATAAACAGTCGGTTATATACGTCAAGAAAAAGGTGAGGCTCAGTGCAGTGAACAATCATCAAAAAGACTAATCTTCCTTAGGACAAGTGTATTCTTACAAGGACTTAAGCCAGCTGGCTGAAGTGTATCAAACATCTTACCCAACAGCAAAGATTCATCCAAGACCATTAATTCATTGTAAGGTAAGATTCCCTTTTTTTTTTTTTTTTTTTTTTGAAGTAGTTTCCAGCATTTTTGAAGTACAAGTTATTCCCTGAAAACCTTCAGCAGCTTTTTCTTACTATTACAATTATCACAAAAGCCACACTACAATGCAAATAGCGTATTTGCTATGATCAATGTACTGGCATCATTTGATGGGGGATTCTTCTCTACATGGTAAAACTAATTCTGTTATTAAGTTTGTTTAGGGAAGCTGTTCTTTAAATCATCATAAGGAACATAATTTCCTACAATACTAGAACTTTCAATCATCAAAAATCCCCAAATCATGCTTCCCTTTTTAATTTCAAGAAATATCTCAAAGAATTGTAATATCCTATATAACCACTGCTACACTAGCATCAACACAAAAACTACTTCATGCATTGATCAACATGTATAGTGTAGTTTACTCTTTTATTTCAATCTGTTCAAATAACATGACACAATGAGCTCAGTATAAAACATTATGGTTCTTATGCAAATAAACAGACTCCCACATTAAGGTTACTGCTCCACAATACATTGTACGCAGCTGCTCACAGCTTGTCTTCACACTGAAAAGTAGATTAAAATGGAATAGCAACCTTATACCTATATTGCATTGATTTTATTGACTTAGGGCATATTATTAAAAAAAAAAAAAAAAAAAAAATCTGAGTTACCAATACTGACAACAGCACCTACAACTTCGCACTGCTGTGGCACAGCATCCTTAATTTGTGGCTCATTGTCACACGAAAAGAAGCCCGTGTCTTGAAAGCCAAGTCTGACACAGGAAGCACCCACACCACCAACCCTCTACTGCTAACCCCATCCCCAGCACCATCATGAGTTCAAGGGAATTTAGCTTCAGTGAAATATTTTTAAGGTCAAATGCCTCTTCCATTCTTTACCAAGCATCTAGTGAAACACTGAGTGCAAAGTTAGTCAAAATATCATAGCTTTATGGACATTAACTCATGTCGCCCACTGACTTTCTTAGGATCTACAGCAATTTCCAGCACCTCAAGCACTGTTCTGACTGACTAAAGGTTTTAGTTGGTCATTTCATAAGCACTTATTTTAGACCATTATTCAAGCTCACCTCACTTCATGTACTCTATAAGAGAATTCGTTTTTCTTAGTCTATGGATGACAGTGCCAAAAATAGCTACAAAGCAAACAGTAAAGGGTATATAGTAGTATGTTATCCATATGGTTTCAACTAGAATAAATCTACTTATAGTCTGTTAAGTTTTCAAAATAATGCACTTGAGTCTCAGATTTGTGAAAATTGGAAGTTATATACTTATGTGTGATCTTACTTTTTTTTTTTTTTTAATTAAATCAGAGAGTTATAAAAGTAAAACTGAGTAACAGCAAAGATATAAGGATATCCTGCATAGAAAGCTAACAGAAAGTCCTTAGAATAAATGCACATACACCTGTAGTATTCTCTGGCGACTGAACTGGCTCTTAGGACATACCTCAGAGTGAAGATGACTCCTGGCACACATTTGGCAGTACTGTACCAAAGCACACCTTTTAAAGTTATCCCCCTCTTATCGTGGCTTAGAACAGGAATACACTGTGACCATTTATTTTTGTGAGCAAAAACCCCTTTTTTGCTACATGGTTTTAGGACTATTTTTAAACTATGCTTTASTTTTCACCTAGGTAACTTTCAGAAATTCAGAAATACATGATAAAAATCATACATTTGCCAAAGACACAAGAAAGTTCTCCATAGAGCAGAGAATAAAAAATAGGAGAACTGAGAAGTTTTATTGCCCCTAAACATACAAAAATGCATGTCACCCACAGGTTCCTTAATAAAACAATGATCATTAAACTCTATTATACTGTTTGTGCCTAATTTGTGAGATTCATTGAATAAAATGTCCTTTTTTACACCATCTTGCTATTCCAGTAGTGTGCTTAGCTCCAGAAATTGTAGGTTTTGAGGCTGAAACCCATGATGAGAAGGGGCAGAGAATATTTTCTAACAGATACTCTGTGAGCAAATGTGGTTTTGGTGCCTCAAAGCTTGACAGCTCTGATCTAATATGCTGATTTCTCCTCTACCCCCTGGGCTACATTTGTAAGACTTAATAATCTCCTTTTTGAGATCTCTTATTTGAACCCACAAATCCTTCCTCTCATGGAAATACCCCAAACACCACCACATTATTCTGGACAGAAGTGTTCAAAGTGTGCTTTTACACCAGGGTGCTGAGCCAACCTAACAGCTAACTACTATTAAAAAGTTCTTGTGCTCCTGTCCCTTTCCTTGCATTCATCCTATCCTTTAGTAAAACTGTTCAGCTCACTAATCTGGCATAAAACTATTCACTTTTTTTTTGTAGATTAGCAAACTGAATCAGTTCATCAAGAGAGAAGTTTTACAGCCAGCAAGACAGGGGGGCCAACATGACAACCTAGCCAAGACTGTGGAGAAGACGATGGGGAAAAGGAAAAGGACTTTCATTTCCAGAAGTCACCAGTTTTTTGCCCCTATCAGGTTAGCTCCACTTATCCTGCCATACCAAACCTTCTCGCTCACCTGTTGATGCTTCTCCACTTTGCATAGATAGATTAACACTTGCTAGCCCAAAGACTAGAAATTAGGCATGTTTGCTGTCAGGTGAGTGCATTTGTCTAAGCTAGACAACCCCTCTGAACCACGTACTTCTGCCTCTGCAGCCCGATGACTATCGCCATCTCCTCTCTCTCTCCTACTGAGGGTGAAGAATCTCTGAATACACCAAACAGCACTTTCCAAACCGTAATCCATCGTCAATAGCCGTGGTAAGTGGTCTATAGCTAGTCTGGCAGAACTGTATTGTACACCATAATTATAAAATGCCTAAATTTCACAGGGTTATAGCAGTAGCCAGTGAGAAAATTTAGTAACGGGGGTAACCCATTTTTGAGTAACCCTCAAAAACTTAGGGAAGCACCTAGTGATAAAGCTTGCCTGGCCTGGGTCCTTGTGAAGAACTGAAGAAAGCCCCCAGTACAGCTGATGGCCAGAGCAAGCCCCATTCTCAATCTATGGCCTCAGTGGTACTCATCTTCAGCCAGTGTGGCTGGACACCCTGAACACCACACACTTAATATGCTTCAAACTGGACAGCACAGCAGCTATGGAAGTTTTTGTAAGTCTTTTAGCAAAGAGGAAAAACCCAACAACACTAACTTCAGTACTTTGGTTCAAATTGAGCTGCCTGGTTTCTATTATTTCTGGATTTCTTGCCAAGCGTCCTTTTTTTTTTCCTTTAAGCCAACTCACCAGCAACTCACTATGGAACCCGGATGAAGAAACAGCTTCTTTATCACATAATCTCCCCAAATGTGAAATGGTTTTAATACTTACCTCCAGTGGCAGTTACAACACAGAAACAAAGAATTATTATATATTAATCCCATGAATTTCAGAGTCAAAAAGAATGTACAGCATTTAAATACAGGTTTAAAATGAGATAATTTACTCAATTTACTAAAAAATCAGGTAGCACATACTACTCATATGTATTTATATAGACATACACACATGTATATATAAAACTATAAAACATATATTTTTTATATATATATAATTTCTAATGCTGGCTAAAAAAAAATGCCCCAGAAATGCTACTCAGTTCTTCTAAAAATCAAACCAGTTCCAATTTTATGACTAAATTTGATGACTCATTTTCTGTTTTGGTTTCAGGATCTTTCTGCAGACACCCCCAAAAATGAGGAAACTGCTTTTGTTCCTGCTGAACACAAATGGAATAAGTTGCATCTCTCACAAGAGAGAAAATATTTTAATTGTTTCAAGTGTTCCTGAAGTGCAAGTGGCAGCAAATGGAAAAGCTGCCGTATCTACAGCTCAGTGCAACTGCAGTCCACAGCTTTCACGAAGTTAAAGTAACACTCTCATGCAAGGTAGGGTGCAAAGAAATTCTGACTACATATAAATTAAAGGAGGTAAAGAGAGCTTCACACTTTGCTACAACTGTCGGTCACACTCATCGCACCTCTTCGGAGCGCCCTGAACACCCCCATGCCACGTTTCCATCCTCCTCTATTTCACAGACTGTTGACCCACCTCATCCACTCCTTGAGTTGCATGAGCACTACTGCTCCCTTCAGCCACTTTTTGGGAAGCTAAGGGCCTTTTGTATGATTGCTACCTGACTGGTTTCTAACCAGGCAGGCCAGTTTTACTGCTGTCTTAATGACTGCAAATGAGACGACTGAATTTTCCAGTTTTCTGAGTAGCCACTCCACCAGGGGATGTGTGGAAATGCTGGTGCACACACCTGGCCATGGCCCTGCAGACTCCCAGCTCTTGCACCACATCTGTGCCATACCCTTGGCGTGGCTGGTACCATTGCACGCACACACACACGGCATCTGAGCATGAAAACCAATCATCTTTAGATGCATTTTTTTTTTTTTTAATAACTGGCCAGCTAGCATGCCTAACTCTCTATTTTTCTCCTCTCGCATGTCAGCAGGACGGTCAGCCTCCAATCCTATCAATAGCCTGCAAAAGGTTTTGTAAATCATCCTTTGGTAACACCAGGACTTCCCACCTCACATTTCTTCTACCTCCTCTTTCACCCAACTTCCCATGCACCCCAAATCCTCATTCCCATCTATCTTCCTTCTGTTCAGGAGGTAGGTCTTTCAGAGTGCCAACTTTTTGAGCTGCACTAGGAGGATGGGCAGAGAGGGAGCTGGGGATATTATGCTGGAAGGTGTTAACGGCCACCATCAAATGGTTCTTTGATCTCCAGACAATTACAGAGCTGGGCCTGCTAACCAGATGCAAGGGGCTCTCTCTTTCCCTCGTTTCTTCCTTCTGCATCCCAGACGGACAGAAATGCCATCAACTTGAGTGCAAGGCCCTATAAACCAATTACAGGTTTATTTTGAATTTAAAAAGAAGAAAAGGACTCTCTTGCTTTCATAGGAGGAGATGTCAGAAAGAGTTTGCAAACCAAGAGTTTAACTCAGAGAGACTCTTGTAACAACCCGTCTGCTTAAGAACTGTCTGAAAATATGCAATTTGATTGCTGAAGTTTAACAACACTTAAAGTTCTCAAAAGTTCTTATCACAATCATACATAAAAAAGAGATTTTTTTTTTTTTTTTTTTTAAAGCTTCAAATACTAGATGAAAAGCATGAGAGATTGTTTTAGTGCTTTCTACTAATTAGTACTGTTTTTATTATACAGGGCAAGAAAATGACAATTTTTTTTCCTAAACTGGCAGTGAACAGCCAATTCAGTAAGCTGCGTTTTTGTTTTCTGTGACAGGGCAGTGGAAAAATCTCTTTCATTTATTAGGTCTACAGAGACCAAAACTGGCCGGGTGTCAAACCTGCTTTGTAAAAGCACAGATCCATTCAGCCATGTGTAGATTCCATAATTCTTTACAACCTGTTATCAGTATCAACTTCACAAAAGATGAACCTTTGGTGTCTTCTAACGAGTGTTACTGCAACCCTTTCTAAAAGGGAGCAAAAACCTGAACTGACAGTTCGACACAGAAAGAAAGAAAGAAAAAAAAAAAAAGAAAACAAAAAACCCACACCTAATGGCAGTGCCAAATTAAATTCTTATTAAAATCTAAGCTCTCATTTATTTTTTTTGCTAGATGAGCTTTGCATAAAGATATAAAACGAGATCTCCTACAATGGTGGATAAGCAAGCTGGGTAACTATTTAAATTTTAATAACTCTGCTCCAAGCCCTACTGTGTGCACCTATGCTACTTAAAGTGCCCGTTTCATCACCTCACTCGTGATTGCAGGGTAGCCAGAACTTGTCATGGGGACAGACAGGGCAACGCCTTAAGCTGAAAGGGTGCTGATGGCAACCTGAGATAGAAAGATGAACTTTTCTTTAGAACGATGGGCCTTTCAAGGAAGGAAGAAAACTACTAGGGTGGAGTGATTGACTTGCTTTTAACTACAACAAGGATAGATTCCTAGATGGCTTTGATGAACTGATTAAAATGTGCTGCCTTGTTAAAAAGGTACTTCTCACATCGAATCAGTTGCACACTATATTACATCCAGGGAAAAATATTAAACTTCAATTTTCAGTAAACACACCCAACATCACATTCTTACATTTTCTATAGCAGAAACTTACATTTTCTCTAGCAGAAGTTTATAAATAACAGCACCCGCAACACTTTTTAATCTCAGACTTTAAAACTGAAAGAACTAATTAATCATTTTATTCAACTGAAATATTCTTGCTATGCTAAGACTGCTCTGTATCTGTCTACACTGACAGCATTTGCTTGAATTGTCCCCTTTTTTTAGCAACGGATTCTATTGCATTCTTTAAGATAAAAAGAACTGCAAACTAACTCACAAATGTTTCCCACATTATTAAGTACTGTAAATAATTATTTTACTGTTAAAACAAGTAATTATTGCGAAACATTCTGTACGCTTCACAGAAACTGAAAGTCTAGTGTCCTCATTCAGTACTAGGTTTGCAATGCTGCAAACTTGCATCTGACGCAAACGTGGACATTAGCAGTCTTAACAATACCCTTCCGTGCAAGTTACAGATATTTATCAATACAGATAAACATGCAAACATGCATGTGACTTTCTTCAAAGTTTAATAAAATCTGCAGGGTCTTTAGGTCTCCTGAAAGTATGTGTGATTTTTATCATCACCACATAAACAGTCCTCTTTAATACTCCTCTCCTCACTATGCAGTCTGCAGATCACAGGAGCGCAGATACTCTGAACTGAGTTTTATTTGCACAAGAGCACAGGGAATGTTACACAGCAGCACTTCTCATATGGAGAAGGAGTGAATCTGTACTCCTCACACACAGATTTGCCACAATTCAAGCTTCAGCCACAATTTGCTGGTAGCTTGAGGGTAAGGAGTAAAAATTTTAGAAGTAAACAAACCCAGCATTCATGAATACAACATAGAAACAATTTAGCACCGTTTTAGGAGTACGATGTACAAATGTGGCTCATCTACTTTTTAGAAATCTGCTGCAAAACATTAAAACTCTCCTAATCTTTGTCCCTCGCTTGAAGCAAAACAGCTTTGTGTTGCCTCTAAAAATAGGTAGGGAGTAGTGGGGGATGGGAAGGGGAGAGAATAAGAAGATAAGTGGGAATGAGAACTGATACACCATACTGGCATTAATTTATAAAAAGACCAGTGAATCGTATTCTTAGACTATGGCTTTCCTAACAAAGTCAGGCACATTCTCAATTATCAAATAAAAAAGGTCATCCTGTACTTTTTATTTTGTACATGCACATGCAAAGGAAAAAAGGAAAAGTTTTGTTTCATCTGTTACCAAAACCATCATTCTGCAGTCAACACTTTTAATGAAATACAGGCCAAAGGATTAGTCAGAGCAGATTCATGGAAAAACAAAGGAAATCTGTATGCAAATACAAGCCTACCACATAACTAAACCCAAGAATGAATCCTTCTCGAGTACCTCCGAATACTGTCCTACAAGGCTCCCTGCAATGGGTTCCACTCACCCCAGCTCCACAGCAATTAGCAGCAACTTCAGCAGCCACTGCCCTGAAGAAGACAAATGATACTAATATCATCATTAAAGCACTAACTTAAGTATTCTAAATAACAAATGTGTCAGAAATATAGTCCATATGTGTTAAAAGTCTTAAGAAGATTCTGTTCATTTTTTTTAGGGAAGGAGCAGACAGGGACCTGGTGGGGAAGACTATAGGGGAAGCTATAGGGAGGGCTACTGCAGAGCTATTGCCCAGCTGGGAAGACAAGTTATTTGAAAGCTACAGTGTTACAAACAAGCAAAGAAAGTCAACGATCGTTCTCGTCACAGGAACACTCGGCTGTTGTGATGAGCCAGAGGCTGGCTGACAGACAGGCATGAGCACGGATCATCACCAACACAGCATCGCAGGCCTGGCCCCGGAGAGGCRGAAGCAGCAACCCAATGCTTTCCATGGGTTAACGTTAGGCCAATCTCTGCTGGGGCTTTGAGTGAGTAAATATGACTCTAGGAGTTTTTCTGAGAGGGTTATTTTTAAATACCTGACCATATGAGCTTCTTTGGAATAGGAAAAAAGGGGAGCAAAACTAAACAGTCATTACATATATGTTTAAATATAACATTAAAAAAACCACAGGATATTTAAACTGACTAGAAATGTTCACTTTCATTTTAATTTTAAAGTTGGCAATGGACCTGGACCAAAAAAAGGTTATATTTTGACCGAGATGCAGCAGCATGGAGTTTCTAAAACCAGTCTTTAAAACAGTTCAGAAGCAGGGGGGGGACTTGCTCAAAATCTCTCACTTAGAAAAGTAGCAATTTGGGTTTGAGTCCTTATTCAGAGATGTGCTACAGTCACTCAGAGCTAGAAGAGAAAGCTCAAGCAGGAAASGCAACAGTAGTAAGCACACAACGCGAGTATGTGGCTGTACGRAGTTCAGTTAACAGCAGCAACACCAACAAATAAGGTCGGGAGGTTTGACCCTGAGTTTTCTCAATACTACTTTCCCTGCAAGAAGCATCTGCCCTAATGCCAAAAAGTCACTTGTAAGTCTTTATCTACTTCTGTTTCAAAATACAGACATAAACACATCTAGGTCTATGTACATCATCTYGAAAGATGCATGGGATGCTCAGAGAACACATGGTCACAAGCATCAAGCATTATCAAGAGAAAAGACTGATGCCCAGAAAGAAAACACTTACCTCTAATGGCACATTTTGGGAATACTGATACTGTTTGACTGCTGGGAATCTAACAACTGTATTTTTCCAGCAGTACCTGTTAATATATTTAGAATCAAATTCTATAACACTACCTAAAATTACAAAGCAAGCAACTGCTTGAAGACATGCTTTCAGTATGTAAGAACCATATTTTTGTTTATAGAGAAAAGTATCTGTATATCAATTAATCTCAAATTAATTGTCCCCTTCTGTTTACTTGGGATTTTTTTGGCTGTCACTATCAATAATGCATGCAAAAATTTGCATAGCTCTGCCATAGTGCTAGTTAATTATCCATTTGCTAAAGTTCTTCTGAGCAAAATTATTTTATTTGTCAGATGAAATTGTCTTTTTAATAGAGTGTTTTGACAATGGAGCAGTACAATTTGACAATGGAACAGCAAAATTTAAATATTAAAATTATATTATATGATCTCAATATATGACAGTATTAGCCATTGAAAGAACAGCACTTCTTCCAGTGTGCACATTACCTTTCATGGTTACTATAATTGCTTACTCCCTCATCTTCTCTTGGCTTTCTAACCTTGGACTTTTATGTTATTAGAAGAAACTGATTTTTTGGTTTCAGGAAAAATACACTCATCCCGCATCCCAGAGTGGAAAACACAGAGATACTAAGTCTTCTTTCAAGTAATAACCCCCTAAAAAAAAAAAACCCTAAACCAACTCCCCCTTCCCCCAAACCCACCAACAGAAGAAAAACACTAGAAAGACCCAACCCCAAGTGATACTGGTTAATACTTACAGGTTTACTCATTTTAATGTTTGGATATCCAATACATTTTAGTTTACTATGTGTACATCTGGATTTCTGGAACTGCAGAGCTTCCCTTCACATAGCAGAGCACAAAAAATATTCTGCGCTATCTGTCCCAGACTAGTTTCCTTTCTGCTACATACACACCATATATTTGACATGATCTGATAACTCACTTCTGGTTGTGCACAAGTACTGCAGATAATGAAGTTTTTGTTTGTTTATTAGAGGGGGAAGGAAGAGGTACATCGACTTTTAACCAAACTCTGTGACGCTGTACGAATCTTTCCTACAGTGGCCATTCTTAAATGTTCATTTCAGTTCCAAAGCAGCAATTTTATTTCTGAGCTTATAGGATTTCTCCCAAAGTACACAACTTTAAAAAAAAAAAAAATTAAAAAAACCCCAAAAAAAAAAACACCAAAAAAAAAAAAAAAGAGCATGAGCATTCACATCACATGTACCATGTGTGCACTAATCATCCACAGAGACAGAATAAACCCCTCTATTAGATACACTTTTGAGTATCAGCAAGGGTATATAAGCAATTGCAATACTTACTTGTATTTGCAATACCCCTATGGGTCCTAGTTGTGTCCCAGAACCCTTCATCTCAGGCAATGCATTTTGGGTTCCCTCACCCCAAAGAGCTGACAAAAGGTTGAAGGCAATGAACTGAGACTGAAACATTTAATATTTACAAGAGAAGATTTGGAGTTCCAACCATAAATTAGCTTTCTTCAGAGTTGTTTTATCCCTTGGTATTTATAACCAGTTACAAGATAATAGTTAATTTGGAGTGAGTGCAACTGAGTATCTGCAGGAGACGAAAGCCATTAAAACCATCTGCAGACAGCAAGTGGAAGTAAGTGATCCTAGGGCTACTTCTTTCTGCTATTACCTTTGTATCTTGAAGAGACACTGCTTCCTTTCCATCCATATAAAACTTTTCAGCATTCAACAGAGTTAAGTTATAAAACCACGAGAGGAAAAAGCACGAAAAAAAACCTCACAAAATCCCTTAGCACCATCAAAAACAGGTTTCACATGACAATAAGGGTTATCATCTCATTCACTTTGTTTCCGCGTTAATGTACCCAAAAAACCCCCAAACAAATAGAGCACAGGAATAGAAAATCAAGCTCTTGAGTTAGGACCTTGCCTGGGCAAATCAGTCTCCTCACATGGATGAATTATAATGCATTTAACCACACACGTGCCCTTTTCCAACTGTGCTGCCCTCTGTACTTCACTACAATATTCACTATATTCAATGTCTTGTCTTACTTTCATTGCCCACTGCATGACTGCACGCACCATTTATTGCAGTATTCAGAAGTGTTCAGTGTCGAGTATTATTTTCATAAGAGAACTTTCTATGAAGTTCATCAGTAAGTTGACCTGCTTCACTTACAGCATCATTTGCATTTAGGATCAGCATTATGCCTGCTTCCAGCATCAGCAACAGGCAGTATATAAATGTAGGTGGTTATTTTCCAAAGTACTTAGGAAATATATTTATTTAAATATTCAAAGCACATCATCTCCTGACTCTTCTCCTTGAGAAGACTGAGCGCTCAGCATTTTTGCAAATCAGCCCAAACCTGAGCACATGCAAGACGCACATTTAGTGCCGACCTCCTAAAAAGCTGAGTGACATGCAAGCATCACACGGGAAGCTGGTGGCAGAGCCCAGGGCAGAATTCAGTTCTTTACAGCTGCCTTGGTCAGGAGACTATTTTCTGACTGCAAACCTTGCCCTGTTCCATTCTCACCATCCATTTTCTCCTACCAGTAAGACAGCAATCCAACAGCACCCCTATAAAGAATGGGTCCATTGTATGTGCTAAATAAAACAGGAGTCCAGTAGTAAAATTGTATGCAGTGGCAAAGCCGAAGCCCGTGGCATGATGCATACGCAGCCAGAGAACTGAGCTACACTTGCACAAATAACCTGAATTTTGGCATTTCTAACTTCTGCGCCATAGCTTTTGCGCCTTTATTATTCTCTCACTATTTTTGGTACGTCATTTATTGTGTTTTGGTAAAAGCAACAACAACAATAACAAATGATCACTTGGCATCATGACTACAAGCATGACGAAGACAGGGCAAGTGACTATCTTGCAGTCCCAGAACAGATCTCCCGTGCCTCAAGCTCACAGGGCAAGCAAAAACAAGCAAGACAGTCACCTTCTAATATAGGTTCATTTCACAGATATTATGAAGAGCAGAAAGACAGCAAGTCTCTAATCTTTGTTTTCATTCCTAAATAAGACTATTTTCTGAAACTATATGCCCCCTGCCTCCTCTTCAACACAGCATGCAGTACCAGCATGGTCTGCTGGGCATAACGCCTCTCCAGCTGCTCGACCCAACATGGTTCTCCCTCCCTTCTCAGCCCCAGCCCCACCTGCCAGTCTCCTGGCCGAGTACCAGATCCCCATTGGAATAAGAAATGTAAAGAAAAGAGGGCAGAGCTAGCCCATGCAGATAATGCATTTATTTTGCAAAAGAAGCTGAGCAAAGCTCAAGTATACTTGTTAAGGACAACATGTTCTGATGTTTCATCTACTGACATCAAAGTATCTTAAAGCTTACACCCTGGCCAAGTTTGCTTGTTTTTTCATTGGGACAGAAAAAAATGCATTACAAAATTCCCCCCCCCCCCCTCAAAAAAAAAAAAAAAAAAAAAAAAAAAAAACTACAATCAAAAAACAAACAAAAAAAAAAAAAAAAAAAAATACCCCCCCCCCCCCCCAAAAAAAAAAAAAAAAAAAATCTTCACTCCAAAGCATACCATTTACAGAACTGTTAAAAAAGGACACAATACAGTTTTAACCGGTCTCATTCACAAAAACAGCTAGAAGTTTTCCACTGAAAAATACAGAACAAATATTTATTAATTCAGCTTTAGGTAGATACCTACCACAAAAACTTGGTAAAGATGGAAGCAACTGAAAATCAGATTTCATATTCATATTGAGATCTGTCAGCATAAATTATAGACACTATACTAACAGTTTGGCTTAAAACATTACCTTCTCCAACTCTTCGCCCCTTTTATGTGGGTTGTCAGCTTTACAGGCCACAATTTTTTATGCATTGAGTTTTATTTTTATATATATGTATAAGCATATGTTTCTACATGTTTATATATCTTATATATAAATAGGTTTCTATGTTTTATGTGTATATAAAAGACTACAGCCAAAATTTTATCTAAATAGTAATAAATCAGGCTTTGGGGAGGGGGGATAGGGAAGACAATGTTTTATAATTTAAGTAAATGAAGTGTGAAAGAATAAAGCATCCATTTTGGAAAAATGGGCATTTGATGAAAAACATCTCAACTAAATGTGAAATACATTAAAAATATACTGCAAAGGCAACTCTGGTTCTTTGGCATCATATTTGTTGCTGAACTGTTCATTTATGGACTACTAGCACAAATTTGAATACAAATGTAATGTGTAAATTACACAGGCCCAATTCAAGATGTCTGTGAACTAAAAATAATAAACTAATTCAAGTCTCATATGAAGAGCCAGATGTTTATCATGCTGGGGAACTGGGGATTTCATATGATGACGTTTTCCACCTTCCCTGTTGGGTTCCCTTAGAAGGAGACTCTTGCTATTAATGTGTGTAGCAAGCAAACACCTGATCACATTACAGAGCACAGATTAGTAAACCAGAAGATCTATTGTGATCCGACAATCTTACTACATGCAATAAAACTAAATTAATTTTTGAATTAATCTTTGAAGTAGTGCTTTTCGTCATAGAAAAACATCTGATCTTGATTAAAAATCTCTGTGATATCCATTCCCGTATATGGTAATGTAATGTTCTGCTGTTGTTATCCTTACTATAAAAACTTGCACCTTTAGTTTTGAATTAAATTTATCTAGCCTTCCTGCCCCTGGATCTGCTTATAGATTTGTTTGCTTAACTTATGGGCCTGCTATCGCAGAACTGTTCGTTGTTTAGGAACACAGAGGCAGGCRAAGGTCACCTCTTCCAACATTAGCCTTGTCTTTTTGAAGGGAAGCACACCCAGGTTCTCAGCTCTTTCAGCTCTTTTCTGATTCTTTAATCAAAAGATCTGACTTGGAGCAGTTCCAATTTATGAACCCAACTTGTAGGTGCCAGCAAACTAAATAATTACCATAGCTTAATACAGAAATTATACAACATCCTGAGTACTGCAATACATCTTTCCTCTGCTCTATGCTTTCTGTTTACACAACCACATTTGTATTAGTCTTTTTCACCAGGATTATTTGGGAACTCCTGGATTCAGCTGATTATTCACCATCACCCTTCCAACAGCCACCTTTGTTGTTCTGTTTCTGGATGTAAGCCTCCATATTTGACTGTATTCAAATGCACATTTTGTTAGCTTGCTACCACTTGTCAGGTGATCCATATGGTTCTGTAGTAGTTGCTTGTTCTCTTCACTGTTCATCATTTCAAACACTGTTGTATTATTTGCAGACTTTTCATAGACAAAGTTCTGTTTCGTATCACAAATATCAAAGGGCGTAGGACCAAATAAGTCACTTTGTTTTCTGCTAAACTAGTTGCTCAATGATTCCCCATTTAGAACATTTTAATTAGCCAGTGTTAATGTAGCAGGTATATATCACTCTGAGTTTGCCTTGTTCTAATTTCTTAAAATTCTGTGCAACACCAACTCAAAATGTATGATCCACAAGGCCATCTAAAAATTTATCCAGAATGAATGGCAGTCATGGTTCTAATTATACCGTGAATCCCTGCAGTATCCAAATCCTCATCATTTGGTCTCTCTATATACGTATTTCACTGTGCAGAATGACTGGAAGAAACATGGGCAAAATGTGATAGCAAATGCAATTTTTTTATTTTTTTTTTTTTTTAAATTTTTTTTTTTTTTTTTTTTTTTTTTTTTTTTTTTTTTTTTTTTTTTTTTTTTTTTTTTTTAAGTCTAGAGTTAGTGAGCTCTTTTAAGGAGAAGAAAGTCCTGATTCCTACTCTTTGTTCCCAGGTCTGTTTCTATTTTGTTTTTCAGTGGCTCTGGATTAAAAGAACAAAACAAAAGATATTTTTAAAAAATGCATAAGAGAACATTGTACTGTCCTTGCACAGCTACCGCTGGGGAGAAGGAGCTGGACAGCAACCTCTGCACTTAGTCACCTAAAGTTTATCTGAGCTCTGTTTCTGGAACATATTGTATCTTAGCATATTACATGAAAACGACTAATTGTTCCTCCAGATAAAATCAGAGATGATCTTGTCAAACTATATTGACTAGCATTAATTATATTGCTCTGTTAATTCCTGGTTAATCAAGTCCTTGGTCAGCCTTTTTGAGATTTTATCTATGGTTGGAGTCAGGCTGTTAAGTCTAGAATAAGCAGCTCATCCTGCCCAAGACAATATTAAACTTCTTCCAGGTACATCTAAACTTTCCACATGTGACAAGTTCAAGGGGGGGAGGGGAGTGTGGAATAAAAAAGAAAAATCAACATTATCAGTATGGATAGCTCTGCAGATAATCCCATTAAGTTATGGACAGAAGTTGGCAAACTAACCCAAGTATGCCTAACTACTCTGCTGTTTCATAGCTTGCTGAGCCAGTACAGGAAAGGCAAGTGTTTCATCATCAGCTCATGATATCAAAACATAGTGAGGGGTTTTTTGTTTGKTTGGTTTTTTGTTTTTTTAAAAAACCAAAATATAAGAGAAATACATTCTTCATTCTCTGTATTGTTAATTGCCAAGTTACAATTTTCTCCTTTGGTTGCTTTGCTTTTTCTTTTGTTACTTTCTACAATCACAAGCTTCTGATTCAGATTTGTCTTCTTCCCCCCACCACTTTGATTTGTTACACACCGTTTGCAAACCGCCTTAATTCTCTTCATAATATTGAAGGTTTTTAAACCATCATTTTTCATATGCAGAGTGTTGGTTTGTTGTTGTGKTTTTTTTAAAGCAATTCTTTTTCAAATCATGTGGCTTATCATTTGAGTATTTCACACTTTCTGCAGTGTAAAATACACAAATATACAGAAATTTATGTGCACCTAGCTTTAGATATGTACTTCCCACCCTGCCCCCAACTGGTTCACACTTGATCATGCCCTGAAATTTGTGGCACTTTAAGTTGTGTGTTCAATCTTTATTTCACACAATGGGATGTAATGTCTTTTTTTCCTAGTAGGGTGCAAAACATCTTCCAAAAGGAAGTTGCCATCGCTATATCTAGAACACCCAAAGTTATGGTACTACCAGGGGGAGGTTTAGTATGTACTCCTCAGCTTGAAATCTCCCACAATATCCTCCTCTCTTCTCCTCTTCCTCATCTCTTGGAGGGTCAACCGTTCTCATCTGTAGCACGACTTTAGCAGATCTTCATCTTACGCTCTGTCATAAACATTTAAAATCATTTCCCTCAGGATTGTCTGAAAAATCACAGATAATTAATGACACCATTTCTGACAAAGTCAGATGTCCTCAATACGCTTAGGTCAGTTTCAGTTTTCCAATCATAAATCTGCATGTGAGGTGGGTGGTGTTTTGGGGTTTTTGTTGTTTTGTTTGTTTTTCAAAGATTTCCTTATGGAAGGCACATGTTCCTCAAGAGTAGATTTTTGGGTCAAACATTATTATATTTTTGCTTGCATTTTTCACAGGAAAATATTCACCAAATTTGCAGTACTGCTCTTCCTTAGCACACTACCTTCCAATTTCCTTACACCAAGAGGTGAACCTTAAGTCTCCTTTCACCAAGGAACTGAAAAGAATGAGACAAAATCTCTAATGGTCATGTTTTTACTAACTACCATAGCTTCCCCACCTAAAAGAGTATCAGTCAATAATCTAAAAGAAGAAGAAGAAGAAAAAACCCCAAAACCCCAAAATAATCTTATCAAGTGCTTTTTGATCTTTGGATTTTTTGTGTTATATAAATTGTTCATTTTTCTAACACAGAAAAAAAAAACCTAATCAGTGTTTGTATACATACTTTTTTTCTTCTTTGCTATATATTTATAACCTGGATCAGATGTCCATACACTGGAAACAGCACTCTAGAAAGTCCACAATGATTTCCCAAGAGATGCCTTATCTTGATCCTTGGCTCATTTCCATCTAGCTGTCTATTGTGGGAGAAAGTTCACTTCCTTCACCACCATCTTCATTTTATTGGAATGGAAAGTGAACCGAATGGAAACAGGAAGATTCCAACCACAACACAAAGGAAAAAAAAAAATCTTCTTCAAATGAGAAGCAGAAAGTGGCAAAACAGGACTACTTCAGTTTTTTGCAGCACAAGTTAATCACAGCTGTACTCAAATTAGCGCAGCTACAGAACTGCCATCTGCATACCAGCACGCACGGCACGAGAACTCCATCACTTYGCTCAAAGGCCAGCATCGCTAAAGCTCTCCAAAATAATTTTACTTTCTTTTCGAAGATACATTAAATCCCTAAATTTTGTCAACGTTCTCTGTGGAATGTGGTCATAATTCCATAAAAACGTGGCTGGTTTGGTTTGCCRATGACATCAGTTAGGAACAAAAGCGCTTTGGCTGGGAATGGCTGGCACCCTGCATCTCTGCTCACTGACTCCAGTGTATCTTACCCACCCCAGTCTGTTTCCATCATTACTCCTCATATGCATAAAGATCTGCCATGCATAAAAAGAGCATTATTAAATTAGTATCATAATCTGTCTCTGACCCACATAACTTTAAAAAAAAACCACAAAACAAAAAACCAACTTTATTTTCCTTATTAATAAAGTGAATAAAACAGCAAAGCAGGACAATGAAATAATCTCAGTCTACAGAGATATAAACAACAGGAACCATACTGATCCCTTTCATTAATTAAGCAGAGAGGAAAAGAAAGGAAAAATGAAGCTATGCTCTCAAAGTAGAAAAAGACTAATTTAAAAAAGATGTTTTATTATAGCAGTTCTAAGACATTTTATACATTTTTAATTTTATTAAAATTTTAACAAAATTGTAACTAAAAGCAATAAACATCAGTTTATCACTTTTGCATTTCTGACTGATATAAGAAATGCTTTAAATTAAAACCTTTCCGAGGCAGTGACAATGTTAGAAACAGATATCAGATAGTTCTGAGAGTTGCCAAAGAGGCTTCATCCCATCATACAATAAATGAGTTTCTGAATTAACAGAAAAGACAACACATTTGCAGGCAAAGAAAATTCCACTTCTTCCCGATTATCTAAACAAACAGATAGCATTACAAATACAAAGCAGTAGTCTTATGGGAAAAAGAAAACAAACTCCTCATTAAAAAATACCCTTTGCTAAGCACTTCTACATACATCAGAAAAGTGACCAGCCTACTGATGCCATTATGCAACCCTTATGTACATATACATGTTGATTTTCATATACAGTGAAGAGTGATAAGATATAATCAATGATCTAATTGGTGTCAAGACTCAAAGAAAAGTCTTATACATGTTCCCAAATAGAGAAAATCAAGACATCAAGTCACTCTGCAAAACAACAGGGATATGAAAGATTTAGATTAGCCTAGCTTCATATACCATCTCTAACTGATGACAGGCTGATGCTTCCCAGAAAGCTGAAGCATCTTTCCCCTACAATTGCACCAAAATATTTTTTCCACTATTGTGTATGGAAAGAAAACCTCTCTGATCTGACACCTTGACACAAGTTACTTGAAAAGTCTTACTAGCAAAAAAAAAAAACCCACCACCAAAAAAATCCCCCAAAAACCCAAACCAAAACAAAAAAACAACACAAAACATTTATATGGAGGATTACACCCAAATAAGAGATGTTTCAATCACCCTACAGAATGGCTTTTAAAGAATCTTATTTAAAAAATTCTTTTAAAGAATTTTATTTATATAAAACAAAACAACATTAACAAATAAATGAATTTGCAAGCCTGTTCTGAATTAACTTTTGTTCTGAATCAACTTTAGTCCATCATCTCAGACTAAGCTTTGACTTTACTAATGACAATGTAATGTATCTTGACTGCACCTTTGAAATCTAAAGTAAAATTAATTTATCAGTTAATTCAACATGCATACAACAAATTGCTGACTTCCAATAGCCACCTTGTTTAATGCAGATTGCTTAAGGTAAAGCTATTTGTAAAATAATACATGCTTGCTAAACATAGTCATTCGACAAGCACTATGACTAACAAAGCTTACTTTCCTACAGGTTTGTGCCGTGTGGTTGATTGACTTTGTAAAGCTCTTCCCATGCCCGAGACATTTATGAAATCACCCTAACTATGCCAACTCCTTTGGGTCTAACGCCTTTTCTTCCTCAGTTCAGGTACTAATAAAGTCTCTCTCCTTTACTCGACTTTCTGTTGTTATAAATGTCTTTGAGGCATTTATTCCTCCTCCCTTTGAGGTATTTGCCAATATTTATTGAAAAGGGCTAATAAATCAAAACTAACAAGTGATGAAACTCTGACAGGCAGACAGCCTAATCATAATCATTGCTTTTAATGCAAAGCAAGTTTAAATATTGAACTCCTGAGTTTTAAATGGTCATTAAATCCTTTCTAAGAGAAGAGTATCTTGGTATATAGGGAAAGCATAGCACCTTTCATCACATTTGTGTTGTACTATCCACAACTCTCAAAAGCTGATGAGAACAGAGAAACTGCACTGAATCACAGAAAGCCTGAAATTCTGGAAGTGCACAGTTAATTTCCCAGCAAGGTAGCGCCTTAAAAGTGATGTTGGATCTGTTACCTGTTTTGACCTAATTAACTCCTTACTAAAACTCTAGCGAAGACAAAGCAATTGTTTTCAAAAAGTGCTAAACCTTACAAGGTAATGCTTAAGCTTCCCCCTAGGCTTTAACTTCACTAGAGATGTTAATTAGATCGAGCTAGGTAAATCAATCAGGATCACACCTTTAAAGCCTGGACTAGACAAGGCCTAACCCTAATATATATTGAATGGATAGATTTATTAGCACGCTTATTAGCATAACTGCCTAGCAAATATCCCACTAGGCTTGTAAGCATCAACACCTATAAGGTGCAATAATATAAACAGATTAAAGGTTTATTCTAACAAAGAAAAGTGGTGACACTTACATTGGGCTAAGTGGATACATGTCAGTTAAACTCAACATATACTTTTCCTTTAATTGGATACAGGCTTCCAGCATTATTTAAACGATAAAGGTCTAGCTCTAATATCTCTAGATGAAACCTTCAGCAAGATATTATCTGTAACTGGCTTTGGTTCTGAACTCRCAATGACAATTCTGTAGTGGATATAAGGTCCCTGTGGCCAGCACGAACACAGTCCTGATGTACGGTATTACACCCACAGCACCCTGCATTCATTGTAAGATAGTCTAGCTTTTTACTGAGGGATAATCTATGCTGTACAGTTACCACAAACAATGGCAAAGGAGAATACATATAAAAGGGTAAGAGTATGCACAGAAAACCGAGGTTTAACTGACAAACAATAACTTGCTCCCACTGTACCACATGAGTTCCCTTACTCCAGACTAAGCAAGACTTTAAAACGAATTCTAACTGAGAAAAAAGGGCAACTCATTACTCTTTGGACATTTTAGCAACATGAGTGAGTAGTTCTGGAGAGGGGAAGAGTAGGTGCCATGCAGGCATAACCTATATTTTCTTTTTATTATGGCTTCAAGTGCAAAGATCCCAGAACAGCAGGATATAAGACCATCCACAGTGTACAGGCTACTTCAGAGATTATTACAAGAGGGATTTATTAACTTCATATTTCTATTTTTAAAAAAGCTAGATAGAACAATTCCAGATTACTGTCTGCACCAGGAGTTCTCCAGCTTTTTGAAGTTGAGCAGTTTTATTTGAGGTTATCACACAACTGGGAAATCTTGCTGCCCGAAACTTTGAGCAGATTAAAACACCGTGATTTTTCTGGAGCTATCTTGCTAGAAACAGTCCTTACATTCATACCCCTCTGAAGATGTTAAGCATGTGCCAAGTCTCCTATTTTAGGCTCATCTTCCATGCATCTCCCTTATAAGGGCAAAGTTTTCCAAGTCTGAATCAATCCAAAGGACTGATTATATATTAAAAATGTCATGCTAAAATCCTAATTAAATTATTGAACAATTATTCAATTATTTCCCCTTAACTTTTCCAAAATAATGTAAATTATGTAAAAAAAAAAAAAAAAAAAGCAGCAAGATCCCAATTTCAGTCTCTCTCAACCAGCACTACCACCTTTCAGATTTTGAACCCAGGACTAAATGCAATAACCACACTACACAGAGCTTAACAAATGCATACTTTAATAGTTTTCTATTTTTTCCCTTCACCCAACAAGTAGTCCAAATACACTACAGATTTTATAGAAGGAGAATTTTCAATGGACTATGGTAAAATTCTGTCCTGATAGTTCTAAACTACATTTTAGAACAATCAGTATATATAATAATTTTCCTTCAAATTTGCTTCAGCATTGCACACATTAAACAGAAAAGACATAGCAGTATTCTAGCCAAAAAAAGAGTATTTCTACAGACTGGCCTTCTCTTAGCAGAGTTAAGGCAAGATACCCATTGTACGCATGTAGCTCCTCACAAATGATGTAACCAACAGCAGAATTCCAGTCTTATCAGAGACTTGAATGCTTTCCTGAAGACAATGTACTCAGTTTTTCTTACTACTGAATCCTTCTTGCCTTGGCAAGTCATGAAACTTTGGCTCCAACCTCACAAATGCCTAGATTTGATTTGATAATACTTGAAAATAGCCAGATTTTCTAACATTTCTAACATAACTTCATGATTCTTATTCATAAAGCAAAAAATAAAACAAGATTAAAAGTAATGCAAAAAAGTGGAAAACAAAACCTTTAAAAGGCACTGTATTCACCACCTTGTTATTTCTTCACAGATTTAATATCATTCTAGAAAACTTAAAGAGATGCTAGATATGCATATCTCATTCTATTAGCAGGAGGCACCTATTTGTAATCATAACTCCAGGTTATGATCTGAAGCCTCGCAGAGTTTTGGGGTTGGGGCAAGGGGGTGTTGGTATGTTGGTTTGGTTTGGTTTTTTAATATATTGGTCTACAAAGTAAAAAACAAACCAAAAGACCACCCCCCAACCGCCAAAAAAACAAACTCAAAACAAGATCCTGAAACAGTAACCATTTTCKATCCCTGCCTACAGCCAAAATAGCCCACCCTTATACCCTCCTTCTCTTCAACATACAGAAATTGTGTTGTAGCTAAAAAATGCTTTAGTCAACTGAAAACAAAAGAAGCATTCTGCTGTTTTTTTAATTTGGCCATATCTTTATGGCCAAACATTGCTTGCAACCTTTACAAGTCAACTGTTTAAAGCAGATGGGAAGCCGACATCGTATTCAATAGAAGGCAAAACATTGTTTTTAAGGCAATAAAATGAAGAAAGCATTACTCTACTGAATCACAATTACATTAGCAAGCACTTTCTAAAGATCATATCAAAGATAACTAAAAGACTTAAAACCTGAATAAACAAATACAGACAAGACTAGAAGGATAGGCATCTTGCCATTTTGTAGAACAATTAGGAATATTAATTTTCCAATCTACTTCCAAAACTCCAACTGTCATATTCTAACTCACCCACTTTTCCAGTTCTTACCTGTGATGAATTCAACCTTTCAACATTTGTAGCCTTCTCGCCAAATAGTAAGTCTACTTAACTATTTAATGTTGTTCTACATTTTATAGAAGAAAAAGTTTGAGGTAGGATACTAGGAGTTTTACTCCCTCCGCAGGTGAAATGTTACTGGGAGAGCTATAAAGCCCAGGATTTTTGCATCGTTCTACAGGATCACAGGGCAGGGAGTGGTGGTGGAAGATACTAAAGACATTCCAGATTCCTTTTCATATTAAAAGTTTATTTGAAAGGTTATTTTAGAACCACTACATAATTCCTCAAACCTCACTACTGTCTAGTAAACCTGCAGAAAATGATGAAATTTTGCCATGTATCCCAAAAGTAGACAACAAGTACACATTTCTGGTCTGTTATTTCTTTGCAGGATGATGCCTTATCTCCAGGAAGGCCAGAGAGGATAGGCACGTTACAACGGGATGCCATTGCTCATCACTACTCCTTAGTATGTTCTCTTTATATTTCAGTCTTCACAAAAACTAAAATCACCAGGCTTTCTCAATAAATTAATCCTGATAAAACTAGATGACTTTTTCTTGTGAAGAAATGAGGAACACACAAGAGGCATCCCATGGAATTGACTGGGCAACCATAACTGATAATCTGTTCAGGCATGCTTGAAAACCTACAGGTTTTGATCTTTCTGTTTACATTTTTGCACCAAAGGACATGGCTTAGAACATGGAAGTGCACAACAACTACTTCAGAGTCACACGTGGGGAGGCAGGAGTTAAACTGCAACACCTATCATGCAAACAACTACTGTGTCCTCAATTTGATGAAATTTGTTTCTGCATAACAGAACTATCCATGTTATCCTCTGTGATCATGGTTCAGGAGCTAGTCCTTAATGCAGCTAGATATAACAGGTCAGTACGTAATAAAGTGTCCAAGGGACGCAATGCTTAGTAGGGAGACCAGATGTTGAAAGGGAGACTAAGTTATGTTCTCAACCCAAGCAGCAGCCCCAAGAGATACTTTGGGAGGGGCTGTATTTCCACAGACAACTTTTTCCTTTTGACAGAGAACGAGTAGTCTAGGATAAATCTTCCATAAACATCCAGCATACTACCCAGGTATTTAATTTAGGAAGACATGTCAACAGTCTTCTTCAGTAAAATCATCTTATTTTTCACTAAACACAGTCAAAACGAAATTTCTAAGAAACACAAGGATCCTAATATTTCAGTTAAGTTAATCGCAAATCCAGAAATCTTTCTCTAGTCTCCAATGCCAATTCTGCCCCACCCACACTTCATTGAAAACTTAGAAAAACAAGCCAAACAGGCAAGAAAGTCTCACAGCAAGAACATTTGAGCTTGGCATACATTAACTGCACTTCATGGCAAACATTCTATTATGTAAACATTTATGAATAATTTCTTCGTATTTAAATTAAAAATTCAAATGGAAATAAAAGGCTGCATACCACGAGAGTTGTTTTAATTAGTATAATGAAATTAATTCATGTTAAATATCAGCCCATTTAACCAACCAGAACCCATGTGTCCAATACATTTTGAATAAAAATGCCATCAGACAGTACTGGTGACTGGAAGCCAGATGCCCATACCAAATGCCCTAAGAAATATGGAGAAGTCTTTTTATAAAAAGATATTTTTTTGTTTTAGTAGTAGTACTTTGGCATGGGTGGAAGTGAAGTAGCACTACAGCAAGTGAGTAAATTAATCTGAAAAGCAAAAACTACAGACATGAATTATTATCTATGTTACATACCAAGTTGTTCCAGCAAGACCTTGCCATTTAGGACATAATATTTTCATACTCCAGCCACAGAGATCCCAGAGGCTCAACCCACATTTCCTGAGTTCTACAACAGAGAGTGTCATTAGCTACCAGCATCATCAGGAATGCAGTACTACAGTAACCATACTTAAAGGAACCTTTCATCTAGTTTGAGAAAAACAAAAGTATGGCGAGACTGGTATGACAAGTTAATCAACTTTTAAGCTATTAACCATTAGCTTCAAACAAGACAGCTCAACTAGTAAGCACACAGTCTTACATGTACAGAACCTGTGCTGAACTCAAGTTAATACAAGTATTAAATATTCAGTTTAGTCTGCTTATTCCGATTCTTGACTTCAGTTTAGTCTGCCTGTTCTAATTCTCTACTTCCTTTTGTTTTCATTTGATTCATATATCAAGTAATGCATAATTTTATAAGATTTAGCTGCTAAACSGAAGTCTCAAAGGAGGTTTTCCTTGCTACAGAACTCTACCACTGGATTCTTATTAARAGCATGGATTCAAAAGTTATTTTACTAATATGCTGCTGCTCAAAAAAATTTGTGCTATTGGGTTGGGGTTATGACTTTTCTAGATCTTATTTTTTTCTGCAAGTTGTGTTTAACTGTTGATTTTAATAAAGCATTAAAATGTTCTTCTATACTTAGACTCATTTGAGTCTTATAACTCCTGGTGATCTTATGAATTTTAATTCCTTACATTCCAGTATGTAATTTTGCTATACCACAGCCAGTCTAGATGCAATGGGAGCCAAGACCTCTGTATACAGACCCTCTGACTATGCCTCTTATTGTTACATCCTTTGCCATCTTAATATGTTCTACTAAAACAATACTACTGCTTATATTTTTACTTTAGCTTGTCCTTATATTGACTTTTTCATAAGGTATATACCTAGAACAATGCACACAGATGAGGAACACATCGATACAAACAAATAAAGCCCCTTAAGCTTCTCATGTAAAACACACAAAAACTGTACAGTATTTAAAAAAATCATGGGGAGAAAAACCCCAACATGCAGCTGCTGAGGAATATTGTTCCTGCTTCACCTGACTGGATGCAACATAAGCTGGGAGATTCAAGAAATGTCTTCCAGCAAGTCCACAGTCAACTTGCCTGGAACAAACCTCCACTTCCAACTCTGCTCAGACAACTAACACTTCTCGTTACGTAGCCGGGCTGGCTGTGGTACTGCCATTGATTTCTTGACAACACATGTGCACTGAGCTTCTAGAGATCACAGGTTAAATATTAGAGATAATCCTGTTGCAGTTATCTGTAATTTGTTCACATAAATGTTGATTATATTGGCCAGGCTGGTGGAATAAAACCACTTGCTATTCCACTGCATGACTGCGGAGCCCTGTGTACAGTTCAGCTAAAAAAAAGCAATGAAGGTGGTATTGCTGGCAAAGAACTTCATTTTCTTTACCTGCAATTCCTTCTGTATTTTGTTTACCAGTGGTGTTGATATGAATGGCTACATCTGTGAAATCCACAGCCTTTAGGAATATTACTTTCTGAAAAGCTTTTGTTTAAGTAGTTAAGATTGATTACAAACATTTGTATCTCCGCTTATTTAACTTCAGAGAAATGTAAAAGAAAAAAGTTACCTGAAGGATAATTTATCTGAACTATCATTTTCAGAAATCCTGATTTTTTTAAATGAGAACTGGAAAACTCCTCAGTCTTCAACGGCACTCTTCTCATCACATTGCTTTTCATTAACTGTTTGATTTTTAGATCTCTGAACAGCAGCTCCAGAAGTCAAGCTACAATTAGTCACTGAAGGTGCTTGCTAGATGAGATTAAGACAGTTCCAGTCATATCCTGATTAAATCTACATACACCAAACAAATTAATTTTCATTACAAAGTTATCAACTGTATTTGCCTTTTACAGTTTTAATAAACTTTTTGGTTTTCAGTATGGATATCTAGGGAAGCAACACATTCAAAATTGCAACATGCCTGCCAGTTATCCCTAACAAATTTTGACCCAATTGGCCAGTGTCCATCAAGGCTGAAAAAGGGAGAAGAGCATCCCAGATAGTTGTGAAGTTTAATGAAAATTGGGAGCTGGCGACTCAGACATCCTCAAACTCCCCTCCCCCCCCCCTTTTTTTTCCCTCCTTTTCTTCTCTTAAAAAGCAAATATTTCGGTTGTTCTCAAAGACCCTATTTAGAATTAAAGCCTCACTGTTCTGTGAGCCACACAAACATAAGGTGACAGCCTCTGTCTTGCAAGGTTTACTGGGAAAGTTTAATGGCACCCTGCAGGGGTTTCCTATTATTCTCAAGACTGCTGTTTGCAGGGTAGTAAGAATCTGGTTAGAATTCCTGTAGATTTGGAAAATACTATAATCTTCCACTACACATCATAATAATTCTTTGTCCAACAGTTAAGTACATAATACACAAGCACTGAAATGAATACATCTAACTACCAACAAATGCATTATGCCTAAAAACTTCAGAAACCGTGATATGCAAACTCCTGTAATTTTAAGGCTTGCTTTTAAAATAATAAAATTTCTAGTAATTTCAGGACATTTGTTTGCCAAAGTTGAATTTGGCCCAGTGTGAGGCAGGCCACTGAGATGAAAAAGCCAGGCATACCCAAAAACATCAAATCACAGTATCTTTTCAACACAGTTTCAATGTTGAACAGAAACAATGAAAAAAGAAATAAAACAAAGACCTACTGAGGTCAATGGGACATTTCAAATAACACTGCTATGTACTTTCTAATGAGACTTGTTAGTAACCCTTACACTTCAACTGCTTAACTCCTTTCATCATAAAGAATCTTGAAACCTTTTCAAGCAGAAGTGCCTACACCTCAGTGGTTTACAGTATACCTTTGATATTCAGCAGAGGAAATCCCCGTGGGCTATATAACTGTTTTCATTTTGTCCCATGAAATTCCATGCACTTTTGGATGATGTATAAGCTGTTAAAGTCCAAATTTTTCTCCTCTCTTGCATTCCTGCAAAATTTTTGGCAGCATACCATAGTCATAACCAGCRGTTATAAAGCTGGGCTCACTTCACCACCAAAGCAGCAATGGAATTGCCAGAATCACTTTGACTGGTCAGCAGAAAACTCTTTCCTCCCGCGTCCTCTCAATTTACCTTCCAAAAGTCACCATGCAGGTCAGAAGATCCCTTAACTCCAACCATGACACAGTGATCCTAAAAAAACAGATTCAGCATGCAGCTACAGCAGCTGATATTCCACAAGGGGGTAACAAAGAGAATAATTTTCTTGAGTCTTGGACAAGGGAAAAGACTGCATGACCAGTCATGACCAGAATTTTTCTTGCCCACCCAAACAACTTAAAACCTAAATTGAACTATCCATCCTACCGAAGACTGATGGCAGACAATTTTGTAGTTCAGTCAAATACTCTAAGACATCAGTGCTGCAGTTCAAAATTACAACCTTATTGTTTCCCACTAATTAAACCCAGGAATGTTCCTGCACAAATTATTAGAGAATGTAATTTAGGTTACACACGCAAGACTTTGAAACATGGGAAATGGTAGCTTGACAGTCATCAGTGCTGCTTTGGATATTCTACGGTGTCATGCAAATGCATTATGATTGAGGTTTTTACTTATGTAATACCATTCTTTCATCAACTTTATCTTCTTTACTGTGAAGAAAAACAATATACAAATGTCTGAAAAAGGTAAATGAGTACAGCAACCAAATACAAGTAGACCTGGACCCTCCCATTGTAGCAACTTCCAGATGAAGAGCATACTCTCATTCACATACTCTCAATTCATTGCCACAGGAAGATTTCTTCTGGTAATATGTTATTCTTCCTCAAGATGCCAAATATTTTTTCAGTATTAATGAGAGAAAGCAGCTTCAGTCTAGGGAACCTTGAACTCGGAATTCCCTTTTGCTTTGTTTTTTCCCCTCCCGCTTCAGAATAGAGAAGTGCAGAACAAAGGTTTATGCTACAAGAGAGTTCACAAATGACAGTACCACCAGAGCAGAATGCAAACTACATCCCTCCACCTCAAAAGGAAGGACTTACATAGCTTCACCACACTTTGAATTAAGAACCATTGGTAATTTTATTTAGTGCCCCTAGTTCTTGGGGGGGAGGGTGGGGTGATCAATTGACAATTGTCCCCCTTTTAATCTCTCCCTGTCATTCATGATCTTATCAACCTTTATCCTATCCTTTCTGGCCATAGGACAGACAAGTATTTCTTCTCCAGACAGAAGAGGTCCATTTTCAGACCCAAAAGAACAGCTAATCACACTGAGTGAAATAAGAGGCATATATGGTGGGAATTAGCCACAACCCTCATCCACAGCTGCAGGTTTCAACTGATCCTACTTCAGGAAGGCTCAGAGCTGCAGATATTACCCAACCAGAGACATAATCTCAGAGAGAGATACTGCCTGAAATTTTCTTCTTGTTGCTTCAAATTGCATGGAGTTACCCCGTCATCCTACCCTCATCCCCAAACTGGGGAAATTCACACTGGAATCACTGTGACACTATCACAAAATGGCTGAGGTTGGAAGGGACCTCTGGAGATAAACCTAGTCCAACCCCCTGCCCAAAGCAGGGTCAGCAGAGAGGGCTGCACAGGACCATGTCCAAATGGGTCCTGAATATCCCCAAGGATGGAGACTGCACAACCTCTCTGGGCAACCCCTCAAGGCAACGAACAAAGCCTATGTGGTTTTTCATTTATGATGAGCCCATCCAAACACTATATTTGGGCATTCCTGCCCTGCTGCACTTCAGAACATGAAAGATTCATCCAACTTTGGAATTATACATGCCTCAAAGCCACTTGAAAGAAAGAGGCTTTCCTGAGCACAGTCACTAGACTCTACAAGCAAAACTTCTTCCCAACTCTATTTATATTCACATAATCTATCTACAGGCTAGAGCTCAGTGGCTCTKTATGGTTTGATTAAAATGTTCAAAGAAGTGTTTACACCTTTTAAAGAAAAACTGATAACTGCTATCTGCCCTTCTATGCAATTCTAGAAGGGAGACAGAGACCTGCTACAGTTTATAGAACGCACACTAATGAGAATAGCTGAACAAGATTTGAGTAGCTCGGTAGCTCACTTATGGAATATCAAAGAAAACTGAGATCTTCCCATATGATATCCATGATATCTCAACAAGAATTTCCAGAAAGCTTGAGGAAGTCCTGGCTACAGCCATCAGAGACATAGCCTCAGCAAACAAGATGCTGGAATCTTCCTAGACCTTTCAAAGATGACTGATTTTGCTTTGGATGGAATTGACCAAGAAGCCAAGGAGCAAGGCTGACCATTTTGCAAGGCAAACAAATTCAGTCCTGTGTTCCATCAGCACTCCTTACACAATAAGAGAGGGAAGTGGGAAGACTTGTCAAAGTAAAGAATCTTTAATAAGGAAATTTCTTCAAGGGATGCCTAAATGAAGGAAGAAATCTGCTAAGAGGAAAAAGCAGCGCTTTTTTATTATTACAGAGACTTGAGATACATGGAGAGTAAAGCTACCTTAGTGGAAGATTTCAGACCTGCATCAGACACCAAGCAGCCTTGGCAGAAGAAAACATCTTTACCAAGAAGTACCAGTATGTCAACATTAACATCACAGAAATAGTCATACTTTGATTCACTCACAGAYGAAGGATGCAGTACTGACTCCAAGGTATGTAATCCTCCAGCCTTAACAACCTCACAGAACTGATGTAATTTTGACACAGGAGGTGTCCCTACTTAGAGAAACCCTCATGAAATCTCTCATCCCCCTGTTTAGCCAGCTCTGTGAAAGCAAATAATGCTGGGCCACACCTGGGAATCTTTGATCTCTCCTGCTTCAGGGAGAAGGAGTAACCGCCAGCCCAGACAGATGGATGAAGTGGATCAGAGCATTTCTTCATGGCATGAAGTTTCTTTCAATCAACATCTCCTGTCTCCTGGAGCTGGCTCTTGCAGCCAGAACATGTGACAGAGCCAACTTCAAAGCAGGAGTCTGCTACTGAGACAGCATCTCAGAGTCACACCAGCTCTTCATGAACTTTTCCATCAAGAATCATTTTAGACGGGTATCACAGACTTCTCAGAAAGCCTCACAGACTTCCCACAAAGTCTCCATTGAGAGTTTAGAAAAGAGGAGGGGTGGAATGCTAGAAAACAGGCCCTCCAAACAACTGTCATACAGCAAGAGGCATTTCAAAGACCAAATACTTTGGTTTTAACTACCCTGCTTCTTTAGGGCTGCCCCAAGGCCACCAACAAGACCAGACCTGCTCACTCTGCTGATAATGAGATACAAAAATCAAGTGCAGTCAGAGAGCACCCTCCAGCACACACACACAACCTCAAGCACCTCGGCAGCCTAGCACTTGATTGGCACAGCAAGACATACAGCCTGGGCAGCTCACAAGACAGCAGTGCGCTAGAAAAGGGGAGTCTGCAGGGCAAATTGTACTTATGGACATTCCCGGGCTAAGCACCTACTGATTGCCATCAAACACAGACCTCGGTACCAAGAGACAAAAATAAAACCCAATGATTTATGCCTTACATCATGGTAAAAACCAAAGAGCTTAACTAGAACTTCTCTAGTAAAAGTAACTCCTAATYACCTTCAGGTAAAGAAGAGAGCACAGCTATCTGTGATAAGAGAGACAGCTGATGCTGCTTCATCTGCTATATCTTTGTTGGAAGGCAAAGCACATGCACCAGCCCTGGGCAGCAGCACACATCTGGTATTCTGGACATACAGCTACTGTGGGCAATCTGGGCACGCACCTTGTGTGACAGGTTTCAACTCAATGCGAACACAATGAAATAATTACGTAACAAGAAATCACCTTTAAAAATCAAAAGCCAAAAGCCACTAGATTCAAGAGGTCTGCTAATGTCACAGAAACAGCACTATGGTTAGACTGAAAAAACCCTCTTTAATTGRTTGCTGCTATTTTCAAGTATTTATAGTCTTCTCGATGAAATACGTGTAAGAAACCATCAACCAAAACCTGAAAGCTTTCAGTATAAAAGCAACTCGGATTTCATTCAACCCTTTTTCAGCCTGAACATGAGAATAAATTTAACCATATTAACTTTTTTCAGTTACTGTTTGCAATTCTGCCACTGTACTTTGATAATATCCAAGTTGATATGTCCATAATAATCAGTTACAAAAGCTAGGYTTGCTCACATTTCATAAAGACTGAATCAAGCAAAAAAAATTTTAGCAAGTTTAATTTCCAGCTCAGGAGATACCCTTATTTAACAAAGCATATGTTACTCAGTTAAATGTTATATAAATGTTTTCTTAAAAAAAGAGCATATATTTAATCGCTGTTCTGAAAATCAGGGCCCATGAAAAGTCCATATGTGGAAATGTATTTATTGTTATTTTTAAGTTATTCCACATGTACAGTTACTCGAGTGTAAAAATTTACATTTTCCAATACAGCAGATCAAATATGAAAAAGATGGAAAAATGCAGTAATAGTGGAAGATTTATCTAAGAAGAAAATCATGACAGTCAGTGTTACAATTTTTACAGTACTAACACTATTAAAACACATGTTCGTGCTGTGGCCAAAAGAGTTATACTATAGGCTTACAAATAAATATTAAAAAGCAGCAGTTTCCAAATGGTGGTCCAAAAGGCCATGGTCAGCACATGGTCCTATTTAGAGTATTTTCCCTGTAAGTCTCTATTAGAAGTGCACGGTGGTCTTGAATATATTGAAGGCGGAGAGCTGTTCCATTGCTAAAAAATTCTGGAAAACCCTAGCTCGGTTTAAGTTAAAAAAAGAAAAAAAAAGTATGTTTAAGGAGTCAAACAGTTAACCTTTCCTTTCATACCTATTCAATACACATTAGAGGTTCTATAGAAACAGTACCTAAGTCAAAACTAGTAATTATTTAATAGTGTTTCCAAACATATCCAAGCTATTTTGGCAAATCGGTGTCTTTGGAGCTACATTTCTTATTTATAGTCTGAAAGGCTGAGGCTGCTCTTACTAATCAATTATATAACCCTTTTTCACATCTGAAAAGCAAATATAAACTCTCAGGGTTTTTTCAAGACCTGAAGGCCCTCTCATTAATCAGCTTTCTAAGCCAATTAGAAGATGTTTTTCTGAACATCACTCAGACAATGTTTTGTTTAAATAACTGCTTAGGAAACACCATTCTATTCAATATTTAAATTTATAGTGTCAACAACTCACTGGAATTCTATCGCAGAATTTACTATCCTTGGCAAACAAATCAGAAGCATCATGTTGCTCCTTAAGTCAYCCTTAAACTTTACACCGAAGTGAGAATGTAAAGTAAGAGATTTGTCAGAAATGGACTGGCTTGTATTTACCAAAAGTCAAACATGAGACACAAGGGCAGGAACCAAGCAGAAAGGTATCCCTTAGCTTGAGCCAAGCCCCAGCACAGGGGCAATCTCTGCCCACTGCAGAAATTGAGGAAACACCTAAGTCTGTATCGTAACATATATTTTTGAGCTAACCTGGCACGCCAGCCTTTCAGGTAGACACAACGCTCATTTCAATGTGGCATGGATATATATATACTTTAGAGTGTGTAGTAGACCACAATTTTATGCGTGGCTGACAAATAAGCCCATGTTAAAGGGTCCATCTTCAGAAACAGTGAAACAAAAATACCCCAAATACGACATGCTCCACTAGTATTTCACATTCAAAACCTATCAACGGCTAAAGCCAGCTCAGTCACACATAAGACAAGCTTGGTGCAAAGATACTCGCAGAGCTGTTTGTACAGTCTCACCCACCTCCAGATGGGCTAAGGGATTTCAAATTGCTAACAATTTCACTATTATTATTGTTATTAAACTTACTATGGCCTCATAATAACTACATCCTGGCAATAATATATTGCTCCAGAATTGAGCTTCTAGTCTTCCTGATACCTACTAAGTTTACTTTTTACTTTGTCCACCTGATAAAAAGCCAATGCACTTTGCCAAGACACACATGTAAGATTGGCAATAAGTGGGTATGTACGTTCCAGACTGTATTTTGTACAGAATAGTCAGATTTACATTGTACTGTCAAAATCTGATTTTTCTTCCTAACTCAGTCATATTTTAAGCTAACTTTTTTGCTGTTTATAACTTGATTGGCACTTCTGTAGCTGTACTACATATAAAATGCTGCTGCTACCAACCACCCTGTATGACCAGCATGATGAACTATTATACTAAAGAGGAGGCAAAACCTTTGCACATGTGCATAGGTCTACCCAGAAACAGAAAACCACAAAATAAGAATAAAACTGTGGTTTTTTTTTTCTAACAAGTTTCAGAAAGTGTTTATTTAAGGTTAAATGATATTTTTCTTCCTGTAATAGCAACTTTGAAAAAGTTGGTTAAAATGTTTGCTGTTATAATCTCTACAGGTTGCTAAACACTTTCAGGGTACAAAGTCACAAGTTCTGTGGAATGCTGCTCTATGTACTCTGTCACTGCCAGCACAACTTCCCTAGGTAACACATACACCATACAAACACCAGCTATAATTGGAGCGTTAGACATCTGCACTTTTAAGTTTTGTTAACAACAGAACACACAGCAGGTTCCACTTTACCATGCAAAGCATCTTCTTCTGGGTTTCCTACGACCACAGCACGTTCCAAGTTGATGCGTCCTTTCCGTGCAGCCAAAAAGGTTTAAAAGATAATCCGGGAAGTCAAGAAATCACAGGATTTGTGCAGAATGTAACAAAAAAAACAGAACAGAGTTTCCCTACTSTGTGATATGGTGAAAAGGCATGTCAGCAATCCCTCGGTTTTAGCACTTACAGTTTTTTGTAAAAAATTATAAAGAAGATTTTGCTTCCCCCAAATGTTGTTCCAAGTAGTATTGTTCTACATAAGCATTGTGTTTCCATCAATTCATGCTATTAATAAATATGCTACTGTATATACTTGTTTATTTCTACTCCTTGTCACACAAATGCAATAAATTTCAGTTCTTGAAACAAGTGTCCTTGTGAACTAGGATTTCAAATAACGGCTGGAAACATTCAGGTTCATCTTATGCGTTAAAAAGCTAATATGACATAAGTTAAAACTTAGACGACTGAGATGACTGGCTGAGCATTCCTGCAAAACTTAAAATTGTGCTTCATAACATTCGGAAAAGCCCCAAATGGGAGAACACGCAGTCTCCTGACAAATGAGCCCTCTTCCAGGGCAACATATCCCATGTCTGACAAATTCTGCAACGTACACAGGGGTAACTTGCAAAGATTGCTAAACACCCTAAAGATCAATACGTTTGCACAAGCAGCACAACCTAGGGAACTAAGCATGGAACTGGTATCTGGCAACTCTTCAGTTTAATGCTGGTGCAGAAACAAACCTGTATCTTCCTGGTTTCTTAAATGAAAAACTGATGGTACTTAGTGATACACAGTTATAGTTACAGAAGTGTTGTAAAGTTCTCTGAAGAGATATATATGTCCCAGTAGAGCATAAAAGTTTCTCAAGTAACAAACCATTACTGCCTCCATTTTTAGGAACCTTGGCAGTAAAAAAAAAAAAAAAAAAAAAATTAAAATGTGACACTGCATCTCTTTCAAAAAAGAAAGCATTTCTCTAGTGCTTCTATTAGCTCAGCAAAGAGAACATATCTCCAAAGGGAAATTCTTCAAAGAAAAAAAAATATGCATAAATGAGTAAGCCAAAATAAATAAGAAGCTCACATAAAACCAGATAGCATGATAGGGGCATTAGAAACCTGGACAATTGAAGCAACTGCTCCAACTGTCAAAYTTAGCATTCTCATTAAAAAGATGGCACGATTTTGTTTTGCTTCTGTGAAACAACAATATAAAACATATATTTGAGTCCTCTAAACAGCTAACTCCATAAAGCAAAATTTAAGAAGTTACAGACCATTATCAGATTTTTTTCTTCCAGCTTATCTTAAAACAGCTAATGAGAGGTTTTAGGAAATACCATGAGTTCATGAGAGAAGAGCTATACAAACAAATTTTAAGAACATTTCTCCTTTCAGTCATTCAGAACACAAAAATCACAGATTACTTTACTAAATCAGGACAAAAGAGGTCTTGCATATACACTAGAGGTGCCCTGGGAATTCATTATTTCTTCTAATTTCCTCATTAATTTCAACAGGATTGAAAAAAATCTTGATTGGCTACAAGTTTTATTTTTTGTCTTCTAACCATAGTACAATATTCTAGTGTCACAAAAATTTCAACTAACGCTTTAAAAAAAAAAACCTCAAGCATATCCTTATGTCAGTAGATCTGCTCAAAATACCACCAACAAACACTATCACACCTACAATTTATAATTAAAGAAAATACTCTTCGTATCTAGTTCACATAAAACTGTTAAAAAACACAGTTCTGCTGCAAAATTGGGGAGTACCCTGACCTCTCAACTCCAGAAGCCTCATTCATTAAGATTTTCTACAGGAACATACAAAAATAAGAGTAATTTAAAAAAGGGGGGGGAGGGRGAAGGAAAAGAAAATTTTAAAAAAGAGCAAGTATTCAAGGCTGTAGCCTTGAACCTAGTTTTAATATGAAAACAAGGTAATATAGTTCTGAAGCACTTCTGACAGTAAGCAGAAAATGTTAGCCACCCCATCAGCTGGAATATACACCTGGTTTGGCTGAGGTCTTTCCTTCTCAGTATTGTTGAATTCTGCCCAAGAGTTAATTAAAATAAGCAGGTCATATCTATCAAAAGTACAAAAATATGTAACAACTACAGCTTAAGCTGAAGACAGGTAAATTTGTATTGATTTACAGAAGTAGGTCTTCTTTTTAACCCTGCAAAGAAATTAAATGTTCTCATCAGCAAGCGAAGGTAGATAATTCTCAAACGTGCGTGTACCCAAACACCCAAATGGAAAGAAAGGAGATGCAGTAAAACCTGTTCCAACACGCTGTATGTTAGAAATCTGACTCTCATATTTCATAGGAGCCAAACTAAAAGAAAGACGCAATGAAAAGCAGGTTAAGAACAAGGTAGAACAAAAACCATACAAAGCTTCCACACATCACGGTATTGAGGAAACCCATTAAAACACATTTTTGTAGTTTTAAAAGGTCAAAAAGAAAAAACCCAGAGGATTTACTCTTAATTCTGTCTTTGAACACACACGCACAAGCCCTTCACAAGTGTCCTTGGATCTTAAATTAAACATACCTTCCCTACAGATCATGAAATTGGCAGTATCAGACAAAAATGTTCGGCTAAAGCAAGATAACGAAACCAAACATCCATAATTCAGCAGAAAACGTTAAAATGTTAGAAAATAAATGGACTTAAGAGTACTAATAGTTTACCATAAGGATCTGAACTTTATGTATGGTAGTCTTCTGAAATTACAGAGCTGAAGAACACCACCACAATGAAAAATTCCAGCAAAAAGTAACTTCAAATACAACCAAATGCACAGAAAAACTACTTGTCCTTTTGTATACAGCCCATTCAAAGCTGACTTTGCAATCACAGCTCTGTTGGGCTATTTGTAGGATGACAGGTAATTATTTACACRTAACTTTTAGAAGCAAAGATGGACATAACATACAGTTAAGGCAGGCAAATGAAAGGCAGCTGAAGCCTGCGCTGATACTTTCCCAAAGTACTCCCGATGTGGAAAGCTTCTTTCACAAGAATTCCCACTAATTTACAACAGCAGAGGAATCATCCCCGGACAGCTGGGCTGAGATTTTACTCTGCTATTGGTTATATTACATTCCTGGTGACAAAAGTTGTTGACATTACGGCTGAATAGTAGAACTGGCGCTAGAATAAAAACCGTCTTGCATATCCTTCCAACATTTTTTCACTACTGACAGCATTTGAGTGGCCCAAGAACTTTGTTTAAAAGTTTAAGTACAAGACAAATTTCATAAAATGCGATCGAGGAAATAAGTCTTATACTCTGCCTTACAAAAGGCTGATGTTTTATTTGCTTTTCATTGGCATAGGCCAGTGGTACTTTGTCATTGCCTTTGAAATCATCCACCCATTTCTTCTTTACTTTCCAGTTCCTAGGAAATGTATAAACTCCAGGCCCAAACGTTTCAGGACTCATTTTCCCCGAAGGCTGTTCCTTAACGGGACGAGCTTGCACATGTGGCCAACCGCTATATTAAGGAACAGGATTAGTATCTGAAAACCGATCAACATCTACATCGCCATTGAATGGAATAATTGAAATTACTGCACCGTCATTCACCGATAGGCCTGCAATCAGCTCCAAGCATCGCTAACATGGTGCATGAGAACAAGAACAGGGCTTTAAAAACTCAGTTGTTTTCCTAACAGGGTTGTCACTGTTGCAAGACGTGACTTGGAAAGCTTATGAGGTGCAACTGAGTACTTACTCAGCTGGAAGTAATAGAGCAATACTTTCACAAGAGCATTTTAAAAACCAAGTGTGCAAGTGATGTAACACCAGCAGATAGAAAAAGGACAGGAAAACAACATGTAGAGGAGAGGAATAAAACGCATTTATGTGAAAAGTAAAACTGTTACTCTAAAGGTTTTTTCTCATAACTCTTTTGCCTGATAATAACAGTGCATATTTTAGTAACATCCATTTGTGTATTACACATGGGAGACAGCTAAACACTCATTTAATTTGTAGAACAGCGCTGGATGCAATAGCCCAATCTTTCCGCTTCTGCCAGAGTTTATGACAATTTATTTATTTACTTGGTTATTTGAATCACGAGAGGCTGGACTTTTAACTTCTTCTATTGACCAAATCCCGAGATATATGGGAAGTATATAAACACTTAATTCACATAATTATGTTGAAACAATGCCATACATGTTGTCCATACTAAAACAAACACAGAAATTCGTGACTACTGAAGTCACCATTTTAGCTCTCAATTTAAGAGATTTGGGACCAGAAAGCTTAGAATATACTTGCGCAAAAATAAGAGCATGTCTTAATTTAGAATTTCCTGGCTATTACTGACGTAAACAGTGCAACAGAAATTTATGTACTTTTTTGAGATTGTAATATTCTAAAATAAAATATGTTCTTAAAGGATGGTTGTAAAAATATCCAACATAGTATTTTAGTCAAATATACAAATTAATATATTTACAACTGAACTAACGTGCCATAACAGTTTCTTTGGCAAAAACATTTGTCACTTGAGTAGACTAAACAAGTATCTTAAGTTTTTAAAGCCTTCTGCAGTTCAAATTTCTCATTTTATTGCCCTTCCACATCCACATGCTTCTCTTCCTTTATCTCCATGACTATGTTCTATTAAAATGCACATAAATTCTGCATTTGGTAAAGGGAGATGAGAGAAGATTTTTCATAAAACTAAAATTCTGAATGGTGTTCAAATGTATGCACATAACGTTACCAGTTTTGTAATGCTGGCACAAATTAGGTCCTATTCATTTTTATGGTTTCTGTTACCAAAACGAAAACAAAGAATGAGCGCGCTCCATTCATTTTCTTAAATGCAGAAAAATGAAAAGTATCAGAAGTGCAATTCAAAGCGGTGCTCATTTGAAAGCTGAGGAAAAATATTTTTGAAAGAGAGAAGTGTTAATATTTCAAACCATTATTTGAAAGCTCTTAAGGGAGAAGTTTAGAGAGGGAAGGACAGGATTACAGCAACGATATTACACGCAAACACAGAGTGTCTTGTAAAGCACAGTGAAGCAAAACAAGTGKGGGGGGGGGGGGGGGTGGGACATTATGTAAAAGGAAATACATAAATGAGTCAACAATTATATTTATTGTTTTAAAAATACCCATGAAATTTTGTTCCATCACGTTCAGCAGACTTTACTGGATTCCCTCACCATCTCATTGCTGTAACTACAGGTCTTTTTCCCACCATTTTGTTTTCTCCAGAATCAAATCTCATTTGGAAGAAGATCATAAGCTTGTTAGGGCAAAAGCGATGGTACCCAGTTTCTGTTCCTTTCCACGTATCTTCCCACCGCAAGGGAGCAGGGAGAAGGGGGCACTGCTGCAACTGCAGACTGCTCACTGCTGAACTTCAGATTAGCAGCACTCAGATTTTCTAAAAGACAGCGTTCATCAAAAAACACTAACTTACCAAAACCAGTTCATTTGCAAGAACATTCCAGTCTTAAGAGAGTCCTGTTATAATAAGATTCAGGATGATCCTTTGAGTGAGGATGAGCCTATCACCCCAAGACAACAACCCACTGAACAGTCCTGGTGCTCACTACAGATGTTTAAAACCCTAACTTGTATCAGACAAGTTGGCAGTTTTACAACTCGAATCCCTGTCACCACAAAAAAATGCCGTAGCACTGGCTATTTGTTATTTCATTATTCTCTTTCATCCACACAGTCTGTGAAAAATTTCTGAAACCATAATCTCATCCTCATATATAACAAGCATATATCAGATATCTCACTATTTTTGAGAAAAGAAAAATAAAAATCTAGCTTAGCCCTACCCTGCTTAACTTCTGACACTTGTTAAAGCCTTAAACCATGTTTCTTACCCTTCACTCCCACTTCCTAAGATACTTTTGTGAAAAGGGGCTGGCAGCTGGTGTGAATGTATAGCAGGAGCTATGGGACCATTGAAGGACTCCGTTATGTTTAGCTCCTCCTTGGAAGACGCTTCCCAGATGCATTAGGAAACCAAGTGGCAGAAGGGCCAAACCCAAGAGACAACTCAAGCTTCAGTAGTACTTCACTTGTTTGTCAAGGTTTCAGAGACTGCCATAAAATAACRTGTATCATCAGAATCTAGCTAAGTCCATGCAAAAATTTAAATTATACATTTGATTATGGACAACAGGATGCTGTCTGCTCCTTAAAGCAGCATCACAAGAGTTTCTCAAGGGCCACCATAAGGCGATGAAAGGAGAAAAAAAGCGTTAAGCTCCTCAGGTGGTCAAAAGCTTCTCTATCAGAATAAGATGYTTTCAACTCCTTTTTCTAAAGCCTAAAGAATGGCCAAACCTTTTTAGGTCATCTTTTCGGTAAGCTTTTACTTTCTGCACAGCAATTTAAATTACAAGTACATTTTGTGGTAAAATTTTAATCTACTAAAATATAAATGTGCATAAAAGAAAGACAATTAAGCTTCATCTGCAAAAAATATTAAAGCTGCCAATATAAAGTGCACACATGAAAAGTTAAGCCTATAAAAATATATAATGAAAGACATCTGGCACAAATGTCAGCCTTCGCATGCTTGTTTTGTCAGCTGTCAAATCATGGTAATATACGATGCTAAAAGGCATGCTGACAGCAACATTCCTGGTATTTTAAAGAACAATCATAAAATACATGCAGCTATAAGAAAATACCTGCATTGCTACCAAAGTAACCGAACAGGGCTGGTGGTCTTTAGAAAAATATTAATGCTTAATGCTTCTGACTCTCAAATGGAAGTCTGTGCAGCACAGGTCCCAAATTATTTCTTTCACACATAGAATATTTTCTATTCACACAAACCTTTTTGGAAGTTACCTGGAGTTCTGAGCAATTACACATGCAATCCTTTATAGAATTATTGTAGGTAAATACTGTTCCTATGCAGCAAATGACGTAGGGTTGAGAAATGCTATTCATTATATACTTACTTTTGTCAATAAAAAAAGCCTTTTAAAAATATATGTAAGAGGAAAAAAGAAAAAAATTCTTCCCAGTAATTCCCTGATTTCATCTCAAAAAAGTGAATTATTTTGGTATGTTTTACTGATCTAAAAAGCCAATGTTTTTCCTCCATGTAAAACACAAGTTCCAGATACACTTTGTACTTGTGCATATGAAGCACTAAAAATGAAAAAAACCTTAGGATGTGGTCCCATTATGGTCCTCCTATGGTCCACCCAGTCCAACAACAAGGAGTTAGAAGGAAAATGGAAACGTTATATTATACAGGTTTTGAATTTAATACCTTTCTTTACAAAATAATGATTGAGCAATAATACCATGGGACAAAAAAGAAAATTGTCTGAGGTGATGCTACATACCTGAACATTTTATATAGCATTATAGTCATCATCTCCTGGAAACCAAGGGAGCAGTAGTAATAAGAGTTAGTCATAAAGACTGCAACCTAGTTTCCTGTTAAATATATAATCATGCTGCAACAAAAACACATTACTTTTAAATAACCATTCCTTAAAAAGCATGCCTGAATTTTTTTCTGCTGTAGTCAGGAAGCTAAAACAGGCTTGCATTTATTCACATACCAGGCACACTGTGCCATTTGACTTTTAATGCTGAGGAAGGTGAATGAAGAAAGTTTTCACTAGAAAGAAAGTTTATTTATAGTTTGATTGGGGGTTTTTTCCTTGTAAAGGATGTTATGAAGTCAAAAAGTTTTAGCCTTTCTTATGCTGACTCTGCAGCGAGAAAGAGAAGGAAGACAGGCGAGACGAGAGGGATGAAAGTAAGACTCCTGGCTAGCAGAGGCACTGCAGTGGGCTCTGGACTTGGCGAGTCCCAGTGGGAGCTGGCAAGTGATGGGCTTTTCTGGGGAAACCCCGGTACAAAAATTCTATTAGGTGTCATTTTGCAAGATAAACTGAAGCAAAGACATCCAACCCCTGAATTTAGGGATTAATGAAGCCTAGGTTAAAGCTGGCTTGCAATCATGCTGAAGAACCTCTGTTCAGAGCAAGTAAGAAGACATTGCATTTTCCAGTTTTCCTGAAGTACMGCTGGCTTCACCAGGGGCGTCAGACCTGACCAAGGGCATCTTCTACCTCACAGAAATCTCTGATGAACATGAAGCTGCCAGTAACAGCTTGAGTTCATGACACTTGTCTATACCGTGTTACCATTCAGAGAACTTTTCCCTCAACCTTTTTATTGAGCAACACTTAAAATAGACTAACTACATAAATCTCACTGCTTTCACTCATCCAAATAGGAACTAAGCACATAAGAAAGAGTTCTCATAGTGGTTTATGTCTACAAACACTCGCGTTAAAAGATATATACATACATATATATACACATATATATCCACCTCACTCTTTTCAGTAAGTTTTTGTTATCACCAAGACTACTAAAATGAAGCTTTCCACATGAGCAGTAGCTCAGTGAAATATCACTGCCATTTCAAATGCTTTCTGTATAATATCAAATACTGCCAAGATRCTTAATCAGATTGATTATTTGAGGCTGAAACAAACAACTTGCAGCACTGACAGCCAAAATCATTATGTTACATGTGGGGAAGGACAAATGAAGGCCTGCACTGCCCCACTGCCAGAGAACACTGTATATTTTCCTCCTGCCTCTACCTTGAAAATCAATGGAGAGTTATAAAAAAAAAAAATGGATGTTAAGACATGGCATTATGGTTAGCCTATAGACGAAAAAATAAGACTACAACTATCAGCAATAACTTTACTTTAATACAATGAAAGGATACGTAATCTGCATATTCAACCTGAATTTCTCAGTGTATGTAAAGCTTTTTACAGTTTTCTTTAAAGAAAGGGAGTTCTAAATTTTAATTACCCACATATATCTCAGAAGATTATATTCATATTGTACATGACTTCTATCAATAGATTTTGAAGCACGTAAGACAGTGTCTTGATATAACATATCTTCTGATTTTTAATATAAGAGTCTTAAACCTCACAATTCCTCTGCATCAAAAGATGTTTCAATCTCCAGCTGACAAGCAGAAAGAGTGAGGCGCACGGAAATTTAGTTTGACAAACACGCCAACACCTCTGCACTTGACCGACTTTGTGCCCTCAGCCATCCATAATTTTGCTCTCCCATAATGATTTTCTGATGCCAAATCAGGGTTGTCAACAGGTAGGGTCCTTCTTTCACTAACAGGATGGCAGTCATCTACCCGACCACATATTTTCTCGCAACCTGTAGAAGTGCAGTGTCTTTGCGGCAGAGGAAGGAAACGGCAAACACACACTACCCCACAAACGCACATAAACATGTTTTGTCTCAGTCATGATCACATGAGTTTCATTTCCTTTAGAAACTAGACAAAAAATGATGACAGTAGTGAAGATTAATAAATACATAGTTATCGTATTCATTTATTCTCACACCTTTTTATCTCTCTCCTACTCACTTCCTCAGTAATTTTTGGTCAGCCTTCCCTGTTACGTTGTATTGGTCAAAGAGAAGCTTGGGAAACATTTTGGCATCCATGTAATTCTTGTAAAAACACCGGGAAGTGTAATCCTCTCAAAACAAGGATCCTAGGGAACTAGGGAAGCAGTTTTTGGCTTTTTACCAACCATTTTACAGCAAAAGTAATTAGTAAGTTACATAGCATTGTAAGCAACACCAGCACAAATCCAGCTTCCCTCACCRCTTGCTCTCTCTTCTAACGATGCCAAGATTGTGACAGGCTTACTTAGCATGGTTTTTGTTTCCAATTTCAAACCCTTATACTTAATTAAGTTTCAGCTCTAGATGATCTATCTATCTTAAACAGCCAAACAAACCAAAAATACTCCAACCCCATTACTTCACCTTTTTTTGCCCTCACTACAGCAACAATGCGTCGGAAACACTTCAGGAGGATTTTGTTTGTGTTGAATGGCTAAGATTTGGTAAGTGGATGTGATAAGCTACTTTTGAAATAAATTACATGGAAAAACATACGTTTCAGTAACAGTAAGTATCCAGATCCTGGTCAGTCTTGTCATATCAAGAGAGTATTCTATATAATCAGGAGCAAAACTCTGTGACAGAAGTCATACGAAAAAACAAAAGATGACTAATCAGTTGCATTTCATGCATATTAGGTACAGTCTCCCATCACCTGACAAACTGGAAGAGCTGCCCCTCTGTCTCTTGTACAAAAACCTATTGCCTTTTTGGATCAAAAAGTATCAGACATTTGCAACTGCTTTTGAAGTTTTATATACATAATTACACATGCGTGCACACACATACACCCCCCKCCCGCCCCCCCTCCCCCCAAATGGAATTCCAAGATTTCCATTCAAATGCAGAAAGAAGAGCTAAAGAGATTGGGACAGCGATCAGCATCTCAATACTCCTTTCAACAACCAACAGGAAATGATAACTAATGAAAAATTCCAAATATTATTAATACAGGAAAATATGTCCAGTTTTGACAACCAATGCAGTCATGGAATAAACACTTCCATCTTCAGTAGCTGCTAAAACAAACACTCTTTTACAGGCTTTGACAGAGAACAGAATTCATTTCCCCTTTACAGCTGCACTGCTTCAAAGTCAGTTAAACATCAATGTGACAGCCTTACTTGCAAGAGCTCAGACATTTACTGTATTATCTTAGCCGGACATGAGCAGAAAGCAGAGACTGTGGAGGCAGAGAAGTAGGGGGGGGGAAGAGGGAAATCAAGATTGTTTTTCTTAAACACCTTATGAAGTGTTCGTCTTAGTTGTTGCCAGAGAGTTATTTTTCTTGTTCACTTATTCTGTATTTAAAGACCCAGCTAATACAAACATAGCACAGGTCTGAAGGCAAAAAGTTCACTAGGATAGAGCTTTTTTACACAGATACTACTTGGTTACCAACTTCTCACTCTGCAATACAGTGTGCTTCTACAAATGAAACTCAGCTGACTGAACTATTATCAATGCTTACAAATTAGACTATCTTATTTGCAACTAGCCATCACCCTATTGATTTTCTCATTAATATTGAAAAGACACACAGTTTAGGTTCTTACCCTAATTTCTGCCACTGACTTTCCTGTACAACCCCTACCTCACAAGACCATCGTGAAGCTTAATATATATTAATTTCACACAGAGCAACAAGCATGATAATAAGTACTTAATAGTAAGTGGGAAGGAATATTGGCCAGATGTCAAACCGACCCTAACAACGCGTACAGGCCACTAAATTGAGTATCTTGAACAAAAAATAGACACCAGATAACTGTAGCAGCCATTTGCAAAAAGCAGTCAAGAATATTTCCTGAGATTCTGTAGAAAGCTGGCTGCTCACATGACGATGGTTCTGCTTACTTCCAGATGTTTAACTGCATTGAAGAAAACTAAAAATACATCAATCCATGTTCTTACTACTGGTTTCCCATGAAAGCAGTTGTTGTTGCCATTGGGGGAAATGCCATGATCACAAAGAGAAGATGTCTTATGAATTACCTACCAAAATACAACCCAAACTACTAGCAGAAGATTTGCCAAGTGACTAGTTTTTTCATGGCAAATGATCCCTCAAAATCACGACTCAGAAAAAATTCCCTACAATACTGAAGAAGTTTTCCATTAGGACTTTGAACACATTTATCACTTCTCTATGCATGCTATAAGCAAGCTTGAAAAAAAAATCTGTATCTCTTCCTTTATTCTTAGTGGTGTTTTGTACATAAATACAGAAGAGAAGACATATATGAAATACAGCCTAAACCACCAATCTACTATTAAAAAAAAAAAAAGAGAGAAAACAGTAGCTAATAAAAGCAAAATGTTGTCACACAAACAGTCTGCATAAGTTATGTTATTAAGTGCTATTCTTTTTTTCTCATTCGAACTCCAGCTTTGGGCCAAGTTGAAATTCTAGAGAAAGTCTGATGATTTGTGGCCATACAACTTGGCAAAACACGTAAGTTTATATTCAGGAAATCTCCAGATCTCAGCTAATAAGAGTTTGAACCACCTTTCACCTTCTGAAGGGTCACCTCAGGGTTAAGGGAAAGACAAATCAAGATGCACTTTGTCTACCAATAATAAAATCACTCTTCTTCACACTTGACAGCAGCCCCAATCTAAAGATTTCTAATTATTTCACAATAATATTTTGTGTTTGAGGTTTCTGTCTGGAAGTTGTCTGTGTGAACTCCCATACTCCCCTACTTCAGCTGGAGTCAGAAGACACTTCAGTTTATATTTCCCCTCTAGGAAAAAGAGGAGAAGAAAATCAAGCATTCCCTACAAAAGCTTTTTTACCTCTGCATCTTGAATCCATCCTCTTTCCAAAGAGCTCAAATGAATGACCTTCAGGGCATGCTGCAGAAGCTGGCCAGTTGGCCAGACTCAGGGGATGAGCTGGCCTGCAACTCTGCCTACCATGGGGAGATGGTGTGTTTTGTTTAAGCATTTACTTCTTAAAATCTTAGTGTTTGGAGGGTTAGGGAGGTTTTTTGGTGCTGTGCTGCTGTACTCTCCTTACTCCAGCACCACTATTTTTAGTAACCAACAAATGGGTAGCTGTAGGACCTCTCCTATCACTAGAAAGCTATCCAGCTTGAAGTGGCAAAGCAGCCCAACTTATGCATGCTAGCAATTCTTCAGATAGAGGCTTGTGAGCCCGGCCCTGCTTGCTTCTGCTGCAACTAGCACTTCGTTATATGCACTTTAATGCAGTAAACAGAAGAAGGGCCTTTTTGCCTTTGTAAAGAAACCTTTGATGGAAATACTGTAAAATAAATCTGCATATTTTCTATCTTTATAATCCTTTTTGCACTACGTTATTTACATCTGTCAGCTCCTAGAAAGCACAGAAAAACTTCCATATCCTAAAAAATTTCCCTCCCCTACACGTGTACAAAACTGATGACTGTTGTTTTAACCTGTATTTCCTCCCAAAATCGCAAGTCCTCAGACCTGGCCAAGACTTACATTTCCATAGCTATTACCAACTTCAAAAACATGCCGCAACATGTTGATATACAAATTAAAAATTTATTATGAATTGATATACATGGAACTGTACAAAAATAAATATACTTGTGTTCTAAAAAAAAAAAAAAAAAAACAAAAAACAAAACAAAATTCTCAGAAGCAACAGTAAGTAAATTCTGTTAAATATGCAATTCAAACGATGTATAGCCATAGTTATTCAAATCAGAAATCTTATGTGAAATACAGGTACGGGGTATGTGACAGACTGGCAATGGAAAGTTCTGCAGGACAGGCTACGCTCAGAGCAGCACTGGAGCTGAGCCCACGACTCATTTCAAAACTGATGTCAAAAAGCCTTGTGAAATTTCTCAGTATATGCAATGCACACTGCACAGCTTGTCTCCATTCAATACTCCTAAAGAGACACTAAGTGCCATTAAAATGATGTATTATGCTAAGGTTTTCATTGTATTAATTTATACCCTATGACATCACAAACTATAGATGTTTAAAAATTCAATTTAATCTGTAAGATAGAGAAATATGTAACCTGCTAAAATATGACTAGGTTATGTTATATGGCTTTTAAAGGTGAACTGCAGCTGAAAAAAATTATAACAGCAATATGCACAGAATATCCAACATAAAATAGAGTGCAAAGTAAAATGTTGGCGTGAATTCATTATAACTGAAATCCTGCCTTTACCCCCCCAAATTCAAGTTACTAATTAACTGCCAAATACTCCCTTTATGTATGACACAGCATAAAACATTTGAGTACTTGTATTTCAATACTTTGCAAATTAATTTTAAAGGTTTTGGCAGGATAAACGTTACATGCATAAACTTGCAAAATATTCAAGCTGCTGCTTTGTCTACTTATAAAAAGCAGAACTTCTCCCTTCAGTTCCACAGTCACATGAATGCCATTTAATAATCAATTTTATTATGAAAAAAATAAAGATTCTTCTTGTTGGGGCACAAAACATTTATGCAAATAAAAGAAACACAAAAGAAAAAACTTCTCCATGCATAAATAACACTGAAGACAAAACAAATACTAAAACCTTAACCCCATCCCCCCCTCAGGTAAAGAAGACATTTTCCCCCTATCCCTCAGTTGTATCAATCTCCAGTTATACAGTTGATGGTAAGTAAAAGAAGAAAAAAAAAAATATTGCAACTTTCAACCTCAAGACAGATCTTAAAAATAAACCCCATTCATACAATCCCTTAGTCATCAGGTGACAATCCTAATTTAAAACAACAAATTCTCCCATGTGGCTCCATTATAAGGTGATAGCTAGCACCTCTAGTAATTTAAAGACATCCCATTTTCCTTGAGGTTAACCAGACAGCAAATCAAATAATCCCACAGAGGATTCAGAGCAGGCTTGACCCATTATTGAAGTGTTAAATTAGAATTTCAAAGAGTAACTCCATAGTCACCCTTCACAGACATAATTTTTAATTCTTCCTCTGTGAAATGTGAAGTTAAGTCAATACTCGATGTTTTATCTCATAACATAAGCAGACAAAAAAACCTGCTAACTCAAAACAATCTAGGTTGATTCTTGTTTAATAAAATAGCAAAAGGCCATTGCTTCAACATTTTAATAGGCGAGTTCTCTCTAGCAGTTTTTACAATTTCAGTATTAGTTTACAACATAGGTAGATAGAAGCAGGCATTTTATTTACATTTGAGGAAATGAAATACGTAAGTATGTTTTTATTTATTTTCCCTACGCAATCCACAAACACCAGTGAACCTGAATTCTGCATATGGAGAAAATAATGAAGGTTGACCCCACTTTACAGCTAAGAAAGTGAGGGACTTACAGCTCAATTGACTTGTTTAGTACACCTCTGGCAAACCTGGCACTGAAGAGTAAGCTCCTGGCTCTCTAGCGCGAGGACTCGCTCCATCCCTGTCATTACTCATGTACCATCATTCCCGTGGGCATAATTATAGGGAAATTTCCATCACATGCAGGGGCAAACATTGTAAGTCCCCAAATTCTACAAATGGTTCCTGCCACCTTATCTAAATTATTTGTTGATTAAACAAAAAAAAAACAAAAACAAACAAAAAAAAAAAAAGAAAAAGTTGTTGAAGGTAACAGTATGTTCCATTTTTGTAGCTGTCCCTCAGCCAGCCTGAATAAATTGTTTTAACTGCCTGTTCAACACAACACAAGAACAGCAGAAGCTTGGCACAATAAGAGCGACAGAGCCCATCACCAGCATGGCACAAGAGTGGCTGATGTTACCTGGTACCCTGAACAAAGCAACAGGGCAGAACTAAAAACTGGTAATACAGTCAGTACAAATTACAACATAGAAACAAACATACACACACAGGAAAAAACCCACGCATTTTCAATTATTAAAATATTAAATAAAAAATTCTCATGTTGTTGCAGGTATGCACCCTCACAGAAAACCATGTTGCATTAATTTATTCTGCTCCTCAAGACATTGTGTAAGAAAAATACTAGTTCCCTCTTACTGACTTCCTTCCCTGCCAGTGGTAAGCAAAATCATTAAAAACAGTAAAACACGGTGTCATCTTTACATTCAGCTAATACAAGTGAGAAATATTTTCAATTAGCAGAAGGTTTGACCCAATACTGGATTTTACATTTTCATCTTTCCTGTATTGCTAGTTAGCTCAACCTTTCTGCAAGAAACCCTCTTATTTCCCTTCTCAGAATCTCGTCCTTCTAAAAAAGTCCCTCCTCCCCCGAGAAAATTCTAAGGGCAGGCTTGCCGTCTTCTTGTCTCAGCTTCTGCAATACAACTTGAGTAAAAATTATTTACACAAACAGAACAGAGTACAGCTCATTATGAAAAAGTTACCGCTATGCTTATACAATGATATTTCCACAAAATCAGAACAGTCCCCAAATCATGTCAACAGCAAGAAAAGTTATGGCATATGGCCCTTCCCACCATAACACAAAATAGTCACTAACTGGTGGCTTTACATTTTTAAGGGTTTATTTCTACCTTTGCCAGACACGTTATATACTATTCACATTTTTACTTCTCATTTGCTCCGAGACATCTAAATAAGTCTCATTTTGATCTTTTCAGGTTTTCAAGAATTCATCAGTTTTACATGGTAAAATACTTCACACTGACCTTATCAAAGGATTTGGAAAGGAAGATGGCATACGCAGTGGCAACCATGTGAAACTTTAATTTGTATTACAACTTTGTAGTCAAATGTATCCATTTAATTATGGACAACAATACTTCTGATACAAGGAACAGAGCTGTGCCTATAATGGATTTTTCATTTCAGCCACTGAACAGGAAAAAAAAACCAAACATATTTTAACACTTTTTCAACTTGCGCAAATACTCAGTTCACCAGGAAAAATGCCCTTGTTTCAGATAGCTTACTTCATGTCAAAGTAGGGTAAGCTATCTCAAAGCATTAAGAACATCCACAAGGGGATTTAATTGCTAAATATATCTGTGAATGTATACCTTAGCTTCCTTTGCAGTACCTTGTCTGAGAAGACAACCTTATGGGTAGCAGATAAATAAATTAAATCTATAAAAGTAGGCAAGTGAAGAAACTACTGTCCTTTACTGTAGGGCACACACAACAGATAGGGCGCTCCCACCAACGTAGGAAATTCAGTTCTCTGACAAAGTATTTACACACCAATAAAAAGCACAGCTGTTTCAGAGGCTGCAAGCTCCGCTGAAAAATATTCAGCGGCTCACAGATGGCAGCAATCTCCTAAGAGGCAGGAGACCCAAATGCAAACCTCTGCTCTGAATCAGGAGCTTCGTGACTCCCTCTTCCATCTTCTTGCACCGTGTCTGATGTTCAGGAGGCGGCGTGCAGCTATCTGCCTTCCTGCCTCTCCCTGCTTTGGCAGCTGAAGACAGGTGTACCCCCATTTCCCTGCGTGCTGGTGCCCGTGTGGGTACAGGAAAGGGCTCCCCAGCCCCTGCAGTCATCCCAGGTGAAGTGGGTAACATTGGGAGCCGCTCTCTGCCACAGCTACAAAACACTGGCAACCCGCCCGTCCCCAGCCTGGCGCAACGGGGAGAGGCAGGGCCACCTTGGACTCGGGAGCAGCAGGGTAAACTGCAGCTCCCGGGGAGCAAGACCAGACACTGGGAAGCAGACGAGCTATCCGACCCATCACAAACTGTCCCTCTATCTGGGACACAGGCTGTGCCACTGAAACCGTAGCCCAGCAAGAGCCCTCACGTCGCACATCCGCAGCAGCTCCTCGCTCAGAGCCGTACCCGGGCCATTTCCCCGTGCCTTATTCACCGTTCAGTCTTCCTATGAATCTAGCCTTGAAATTAAAAACTTTTAATTTCGGAATTTCCTAAGTGAGCCATTAGAGCATTTCTGATTAGTAGGGAATTTTCCCCCTTCCTTAATGAATCTACTTACAAAATTCAAGCCAACTCATCCATAGCTTCAAGCTAGCCAAAAATACATTTTCAGTAAGTAATTCCCCCTCAAAATACACACATACACACAAATACATCCAACTCTTATTAGAGAGTCTCACAACCATGGATCAAGCTGTCCTGACCCAAAACATCACTCCTCCCACGTTGCTGCCTTGGTGGCTTTGACTGATGGCAAAGGTGGAGGCGAATGGGCTATCCCAAAGCTTTATCAGATTGTATCAGAAGACCACAACACACAAAACACTTCTCCTGGAAGCCGGGGGCGGAAGGAAATAGCTCAGAAATTGAGTGATGAAGCAAATAAGAGGAAGACTAAGTAGGAGGCAACTTCGATAACTACTGTTACTGGAATCAAGTTCATCATCAACAGGCTGATACTTTTTTTTTTTCTTTTAAAGAAGTGCCCACAGTACCTAAAACAGGACCAGAGCACCATATGCATGGTTGCATGCTGATACTCAAAAATAAATACATACTATTGTGAATCAGATGTGCTATACATACAGTATATTTGGCACTAACCAACAAAAGCAGCAAATTAATAGAACAAGCCCATTTAACCCTTCAGGTTGTGGCACATAGCCTGTGGTATACAGCAGCGGTGGTAGTGTGCTTGGGGTGTGATAGCAGTAAAATAGCACGTGATATTTCATATAAAATGGCCTAATTTGGGGTGTTTTGGGGTTTTTCTTGCTTTTGTGGATTTGCGTCAAGTATGTTTTAAGTGTGGCAACCATAGCATTATACAATAGACTCACATGTATTGATTCCTCAAATATTTCAGTGTTGATCAAGAGCCTAGAACTTGGATAATGACAAAAGAGTAAGATCATGAGAAAGGAAAGACTAAAATCACAGTCAGGGACAAGGAATATTTTCAACATCACTAGTCACGCATCAAGCTTCATGTACCATCAGACACACATAAACCCTATTCCACTGCAGGATACATTCTGGAAGTTACATACTGTAACTCCAGACAGAAAAAGTTTTACATGAGTCTGTTCAGCAGGACTGAGCAATAAAAACACAGTTAACCAGGATTTGTGAAAAGAAGCCAAGCAAAAAAACCACAACTGAAAACTGAAAGGCCATAAAAATTAACCCAAGTGAAATTTCATATGTGTTGGCCATCTACTTTCAGAGAAATGTAGATGTTTTTATCCCATTTTAAAATACTACTAAACTGTGGCACCACACAGTAGAGTTTCAAGCTTACAACCTGAAAAAAGAAATGTAGGAGACATCTCACTCTTTGATAGCTGTAAAACAGGTACTTAGAGATTTAAGGACAAMGGAATCCAACGCAAAAAGGGATCTTCAATTCCATGTGTTACTTGTCAGGATGATGATTCAAAGTTTAAGTGAGAATATCCACATATAAGCAAAAGAAAAATATGCTGAAAAAACAAGAATGGAAACATTAACTCCCTCTGACACTACTACAGTTTCCCTCAAGGATGAGCTGATCTGCAATACCTACTATAAATTAATTCTTTTCTCAATTCGAATTTTAGATATTCCTGGATTGCCTCTTGCTGTCATTTTGAAAGATACAGAGTTTGGTGTATACAGAACGCTGTAGTTTATTGAACTGGGATTACTGAAAGAACAAAAGCACTGATAATGAAAAAAGGGAAGAATCTGGACCATAAAAACAGAGATGTCGAACAGGAGAACAGAGCATATTCGTCATTTATCATAGCCACAGTTGTAAATAGAGTTTTACCAATGCATTTACACACTGACAGATACTGTGTACATAGGCATGTCAGTACACCTTTTTGCTTGTGCTGAGATGACTAGAGGAGGATTTTGTAAAACATTTTGAATAGTTACAGCCCTTCACAATGATACTGTAAAACTCACCAATATTTCTAAATCATTTTAGTAATACTTAACTTCTTAACATCTGTAATTTATCTGAGACCATTCATCTGAATTTTTCAACATCCAAAGTTTGTTTTAAAAAGAAAACCTGTAATTTCTTGCCAGTCCAATTAATATAAAGGTAAATTAATCAGATGGAAACACACTGTGCCACACTTTATATTAACCAGCTGCAAATTCGCTTACTATTCTAGTCACATAAGTCTTCTGAGCCTAACATCCCAGCATTGTGACATTATAAAAATTCACCCACTTTAATGTACAGAAATATCCATGAACCTCAAATTATTGTACTATAATGCTGTCAAATAAACAGACTACTGAAATTCAATTTCCAGAAAACCAAGGCAAAATCTACTGGCCTTAATCTGAAATACCAGTGTCATTTTCAAGCCCTGTATTTAATTAATACTATTTACTGTCAAGAGCTGAGCTGGGTAAATATTTCACTCTTCCCAATTCAGGGGCTAAAGGCAGGCCCAGAGGAAAATCTGCCCAAGTAAATGCATCTCATCTTCTTTGATGATGCAAGTGCTCAGTTGTCCTGTTCTTGACCCCTCTAGAATTCCCAGGCTCCGATACTGGTGGTACAATGTCATCAATCTATATTTAAAATATATATTGATTTTCCACGGATGATAATGACAGCTATTTCTTCTGCAAATGCGTATATACTATACCTTTGCCCATATAAAAAGGTTCCTATCAAGGTAAGAAATGAAAAAATCTTAGCAAAGCCCATTACTAAGTCAAAACCAATATTTAAGAAGTGAATAAAATCAAGTTAGCAAACTCATTTCCTAAATATTTTTTTATTTATCTCACTGAAACTGAAATGTTAAAAATAATCTTCCAGGGTATAGCTACATACAAAAGGCAGGCTTCAATCAATTGAATGACAGTGTTTTCAACAGTCCTGGATATCTATGAAGTTTGGTTCCATCAATTCAGTAAAAAGTTCACTGACAGAGCACTCCATTTAAATCCATTCACAGCAATTAATGAGTTTTACATATTTAAGAATGGTTTACTCCAGATTTATAATAAATTTGAATGTTGTGGCCTCAAAACTATGAAAGTACTTTAAAACTGCTTTCATTATTAACAAATCTAGTTCTGCTAGTTGCAAGCATGAGGAGAATTCTCTCTACAATACTCTCAATTTTCATCAATTTTAAAGGAAATGCAATATATTACATTTGCATAAATTTCAGCTTTTCCACAAAATAAAACCCAAAGATTTCCATAAGGTCCCATTTCCAATTCTAGGGGAAAAAAGAAAAAAAAAAAATCTGTGGGGTRCAATTGTATAAATCATAATAGATGCTCATTTCTCAATACTTCTGTTCTCATTGTACCACCCACACAGAACTTCACTCTCAGATTAGGAGTATCATTTTAACACTGATTGCATTAAATTCACTATAATCAAGCATCCACTTTTACAGGCATCTTTATAGGCAATTCATGTTAACTAATGTTGCTACTGAACAGGAGTGACTGAAAACAGAAAAATCTGATCATACTTCATGCAAAACACAACTCCCCAGTTTCAAGGTCTAGGAATGGGAACACATTCTCTTTATTTATCACAAACCAATTCAACGTAGATTAAATATCCCTCACAGATCCCTCTGCAAATGAGAAGACCTGATTCAGTAAAGACTATCCATACCTGTGATTGGTACCTGTATTTTATTTCAGATATTTCAGAAACACAGCTCCTGTGGGAATTAAGGTGCTCTAAACTCACTCCAGAGAGCTCTAGGTAGGCACCATCCCAGCCTGGCTTTGCATGCTGATAGAAATGAGCTCTCTCTTATTCAGATTTGTTACTTGGAACCTACTGTAGGTTCCCCACTTGCATCCTTAACTAATACTGAAGGCTCTTAAAACTCATTTCAATATAAGGCACTCTTTATTTTCAGTATTGCACTTTATTTTCTGACAGCATTCCCTTTATACACACATGTATTAGGAGGACACAGCCAAAAATGAGACATCTGTCAGAATTTTCTTTATCTACTACTGCTGTAAACAACAATAAGGAGTATTATATATCTACTACTGCTGTAAACAACAATAAGGAGTACTATAACTCCTAACTATAGTAGTAGGAGTACTATAACGCCTAACTATAACAGATAGACACACAAATATTTTCTATCATACTTGACACTAACTACAACACAAATGCCAATGAAATCACTACAAAGTTAGATTGAAACACTCTCTAGATCGAGAGTGACACAAAACTGAGATTTCTCTAATCTATGTTCTTTTTTTGCTGAGAAATGTTTCTTACAATGCAAACCATTTCATGCAAAAAGAAAAGGAGAACGAGAGAAAAAAAAAAATAGATGTTTTCTGACTGAAGACTTTTAGGCTAAGAACTAAAGTTAGTATTTGTATCTGTTTCAGGTTTTTTAAAGTCTAAACTTCTCACCATATAATTGCATGGCTTTTTGGTAGCACACAGCAGCTACTTCCCACCACCCCAACTAACAACGTTCCAAGGGAGCAGCCACAAATTCTGTCATTTACAATATTTTCTTATCCGTTCATATACACATATTCGAAAGCCATTTAACTAGTCCAAGATTCACACTCTTATCCGTTATATCATATAAAAATAGATCCAGTAAGTATTAAGCAGTAGTTCACTTTCCAAAAAGCTTAATACAGTGGTAAACAGGCTGAACGCACACAATTTCAGTCACAGTGGTGGTACAGTCTCGCAACACACAGTCAAACCCAACACCTATTCCACAAGTAACTCCAGTCAAAAGCCGAGGCCAGGATTTTTTAAATGAAACTCCAACTGATACATCCTTCAGACACTAGTATAATTTCAGATGGGTGTACGGGTTAAACTAAACAGCTACAGCTCTCTGATCTTGTGATGGAGAAGGTGAACATCTGAGTATGTCGAAGATAGGATTGAAATTTTGGACATTCAGAAATCAATGGAAGAATTTCCAAGGATTCAAAGGAACCGAAATTTGAAACTATTCCTTGTCTTATGCAACTTACTTTTGCTGAACTATCTATCACATGAACACATGGATACCTACACACTTTAGAGCAAAAGGATATTTTGAGTGGAGAACTACCTCTCTAGTTCATCCTTGCCCTCTAAATCCTTTCATGACATCCATTTTTTACAGTGGTTTCTTCCTCACTGTCATCACTGTAGACTTCATATACAAATATTTATCTCCTATTTGCTCTTATTAAAGGTTTTGAACTTTTCAAACACAGAAACTATGTTTTAGTCAGTATGTGTAAAGGTACCAGATTACTGTCTGACATGCTAACAACCAAGTTTATAATTTTGGTGCAGAATGTAACAACACTAAGCAAAAGAGAGGGTTTTTTCCCCCCACATATATTAATTAGGGAAAAAAGCAATTATATGCAAATTGCTTTTTGTTTGAATATTTAACTTTTTCAGTCTTTACCTAATGCATTCCTTTTTTAATGGAAAATTACAATTGAGACAACTGAAAACAAACATATTATCAACTTGACAACAAAATTTCATGTTCTCTTTGGAGAATTTTGGCAGTGACATTTTTCTCTTTCTTTATTACACATACCTAACTCATTCTATTATGAGTCCTATTCACTCGGAAAAAAAAATATTTTAGATTCTTACTATTTCCTTTTTTTGCTTAAATGATCACAAAAGCAACTTATTATTGAGAAGACCTACATATGCACATTATGATCATTATGCAGCCCAGATAACTAGTGTAAATAAATAATAAGTCATATAGCGTAAGTAATAAGTGTAAATAACATCTACGTGGCTGAGCATTTTCAAGTTAATACAATACATAAACAAACYATTAACTAGTATTATAAACTTCATTGAACGCAATGAACTACAAATTGTTTTATCAGAACAGCCAAGGGAAAAGGCAAAAAAACCAGAAGCACTGGAAAGCTTCTTAATCTGTTTTCATTCACTCATGCTAGAAAATTCAGTAAGTTTAAAGAAAAGCATTGTTAGTTTGCAAAAATTGCTCAACATAATTAACAAAAGAGGAAATGATACTTGATGTGGACATACATAATTTTACCCATAAACAGTTGGCATTTTATAAACAGTTATCCCCCAAACAACTAAAAACCTTTTCAGCAGGCTCATTTCCCACCTCTATATTTAGTGTGCAAGCCTCAAAAATACATATTTCTGACCTTAATAAGTCACTCTACATGTTAAAAGACAACATTTATTCATGAGCACCCTGAAAAGGTTCTCACATAAAATCTCAAATGCATATTTGTAAAAGATTTATACCAAGTAAGTATATTGATATACTAAACATACTTAAAATAAAAACACGGCATTTATATTCTACTTTCTTTCACTGCACTACCAAACTATTATTAGTCTGCATTTAAACAATCTGCAGGGGTCCCTTTTTCTAATTCTCAGCTGTATTATCCCTTCTCATGAGCGGCGTTAAACAGGCACAGCACTGCCTGATGGAGTCATCAGACAGTAATTCTTGAGCAACAAGCATTTTAAGTCATCAGTGTCATTACACCGATTTCAACCCTCAATTTAAGTAATTTGTTAGTGCAGATAGTTGGATGCAAAAGCTTGTATTATTCATACTCAACCTTTGCCATAAGACAGACCATAATCAGCACATTTGAAAAATGTCAATTCCTTAGTTACAGTATAAAATATCAAACAAACTTAGTGTGAAAGAACATCACATGCTGATCCCTACAGCCCTTCTCAGCAGAGTCCCCCATTCCTGGTCCTGGCACTAAAGCAAGGTCCCTGCTTCCATAACCAATCTGGGCATCATTTTTGAAAAATCTCTAAAATGTTTGTATTTCAACTCACTGTATAATATCATACATTACTTAAAACCAAGGCTTGTTCTGCTGTATCCACACAATCAATTTAAGACATCTCACATCAAATTCCCCAGTGAAGAAGATAAAACTGTAGCACAGTCCAATTAAACACAATAGGATATAAACAACTCACCAAGACTCAGCGAGGCAGGCAACGATTTCTAGGGGTTGTGTGTGCGGGGGGCCTCACTACTCAGATATATCTCAAGCATGCTAGGAACAAAATTGAGAGAAACATATTAGTCTTTTTTTTGGAGACAGGCATACAAAAATAAAAATATGCACATTGCAGTTTTAAGCATTACACAAGAGAAATATAAACTTTGCAGAGCATTATCTGCTTTTCCAGTCATAACTACAACCCCCTTCCAGTTGCACAATCACTCCAGGCACACAACTTCCTCTCTACCTGCTGCCTACTGCAAATTCACAGTGATAGCAACTAAGATGTTGATATTAACTTACACAGTACACAGCCTTTATTTTCACAAAAGAATCTGTGGGAACTCTCTGTGAAAGTGGTTGGTTCCTTTTTTGGTTGACTGCTTGGCTGGTTGACTTTATAACACATCAGTTTCAAATCTCTAAAAAGGAGAAACTGGTGTTCTTATAAAATGTCTTTCAACCATTATTAAAAGTTGTACATACAGAAGCATGTTTCTTCTCTGGATGCACAGAAGCATGTTTCTTCTCTGAATCTCCACTTACAATACTCCTGACCCGAGTGACGAGTATCAGTGGACAAATAAACAGAAAGCTCTTCATTAGTATAGAGCTTAAGAGTCCAGCAGAGCAGAGGACATACATTGCACAGCAATACACATTTCTTCAGGGAAGAGGAGCATGCCACTACCCACATCAATATTATACCTGCATTTCTGTTTGTAGGTCAAACAGTACTTTATGTCAAATGTATTCAAGCAAGCTACCAAAGAAGAGTTTTCTACCTTCTTATTCTGACAAACAAAAAGGCAGAACATAAAGAAAATGAAAGATACGCTATAAGAGTCATCAACAACAACAACAAAGCGCACTAATTATGCCTCAAGAGAGAATGGGGTTTAGAAACAACTTCATTCTTTCTGTCATTTCTGCCATCTCACAGAAACCTACTTCAAACAAACTCTGCTTAAGTTCTTTCAGTCACAGGCAGGATACCACTACAGTAACAGGCTATTCAGGGGCGCCACTAACAAAGAAGTATTCTTATATAAAATATATACACAGAAGATATGAATACATTATTTTCACAGGAATGCCCAAAAAGCACACAAGCTCTACAGATCACAAATATGGGGCTTTGAGTGGGTCCTCACTGACAGAAAACATCATCTTGTCTTAGAATACAATTTTGAGTAAAACACTACTAGATCTTTTGGTGATTTAGTGAGATTTACAGTGTCTGTTAGACACCAAGAGACACACCAAAGGGAAGCCGCTGTCTCACACGCAGATGCGGACTGCAGCCCCAGCCCATGGTGGGGAGACCATTTCCACAGAGGAGCAATAATGATGAGAGTGCCTGTGTAGACAGAAGTGCTTCCCACTCATCTCTTGTCTTTCAGCTGCTGCACGCCAGCAAAATAAGAATGACTACTCTACTACCATTTTGTTTCTTGACAACTAGCATGGCTGCTCGCTGGTATTTTCCTGCTGCTGATTTATTTTTGGGTCCCACCTCCTGATCTACGTGGCCTCAAGTACTGCAGCTCAAAGAGCCTGCACACGAGCAACGTGGGTCCTGACCGTTACGGTGCAGCCCATGGGCCTCCACGTAGCGACAATGGAAATTACAAGTTTTGCTGATTTTCATTTGTTCTATTCGTAAAACATTTAATAATAATAGTGTCTGAAAACCAAGACAATACATGATAGTTTCACAGCAGAAGCACTACCTTCAAAATACTACTAACAATATCTTTCTTCCCAAGTAAAAGCCTTGAATTATACAGCAACTAGTGACAAGCTTACGCACCCAACAGATGTATAATCTGGTATATTCCAGATTTATTCCTTTAACTAAACTACTGTCAGTGAAGAAAAGTGACGAACATGAAGTGATGGACAATGAAATTACCTATTAGTCCTTGCCTTCCCTTCTCAAACCCTTTCTGAAGCTTGAAATAAAGGARAAACAACACTGCAGCAAAAGGCAATGCTAGCACCTATTTCCAATGCAAATTCCCACAAGAATCAGGAGGTTCTTGGGATGTCCCTCAAAACTCAAGAGAGACCACTCTTGCATAAAGCCAGCTTTCACAGTAACTTAGTGCTGTTAATGGTGGTGCTCAAAGGCCTGTAGGCAGGCCTCGCACAAAGRCCTACATGAAGAACGGGTCTCTGCCTCAAACAGTACACAATTATCAGCATTAGCTACGACAAAAACAGAATACACCACAGCCATCATTCTCCACACTTGCCATTTTCCAACATCACCATTCCATCCTCCATCCCCCAAAGGGTAAAATAAAACTTTTTAAAGGTCAACATAACAGTTAAACGCAACTGATACGGCCCAGAATAACACACTGTCCTCTGACTTCAGACTGCTTTACGTCTTTATTTTCCATTCATGCACAGTCATTTCTTTCTTTTCCAGTGCAAAGGGACATCTGTATTCCAGGTACCTAAGATGTGTTACCTCCTTGCCCCATAAAAACTGTAAGTTGTGAAGAAAACACAATATCAACTCTACAAACTACAGTTTAGTTAAAAGGGAGTGGATGACTACCACTTTCAGACATTCTTAGAAGAGACCATCATCTACAGTGTGCAAGCTTACTGAACATATGTTTTCATCTACATACAGTCTTCAGGTTCCCTCATTCTTAAACTGAGAAGAAAAGGTGCCACAAATGATCTCACCATTGTGCAGTTAACACTAATTTCACACAGAACTGTAGCAAGAAAATAGTTTGAGGACTCATTAAAAATTCAGTATCTTTGTATCAAAGTAAGCCATGATTCTTAAAAAAAACAAACAAAAACCCAACCAACCAAACAAAAAAAACCCCACACACAGCAGCAAAACAAGCAAAAGTATGTTTGCACTGAAAATGCCAAAACAAATTGGCAAGCAATTAAAAAAAAAGCTTTAAACCATGTTATTAGAACTATATTTTATGGCCAGTAAAGTATCAACAGGTTGGCTTTTTCTTTTAAGATAAAGGCAACAAGTATTCTGGCCACACTGAAACAAAATAGTATATTTCTGGTTGTAAATTTTTATTTTGGAAAAAATACGAAGATTTAGACATGAAGAAGAGCTTTTCTCCTTGAAAATATAATAGAAATCTGCTAAAATAAATAATGTATTTATCTGTATACACTCATAATCTTCCTCCATAACAGATCTATTTTAGGAAATTGATAGAAAGGAGGAGGACATTGCTCGTATCTCTGGAGACCAAGGTACAAATTTGTGTAAGGGTAGCAAGTGAATTAGTTGACAATGACCACATTTATTTCTGGAAATAACGTAAGTGGTTGGTCAGCAAGTCCTGACGTTAACTTTGAAATAGTCAAGAATAAGGACTGAAGAGCTACCTTGTGAACTCAAAGCATGGTGGAAAAAGTATAAAGAAAAGTATTCTCCACTGTAGACTGAGTGATATCTGAACTCTCACTGGCACAAGTATTAAAACATACAACCTTGGGTTTTGGGTTGGTTGTTTGTTTTCAAATTTGATTCCATCACACAGGCATATGATGAATTTGTAAGTTCACAAAAATACTTGTAATAAAAGTGTCAGTATATACTATCAAATTTATTCATAGGCAGACTTCCCTTCATCCTCAAAGTTTTCTTTTTAAATGCAATTYAGTACCTCCTACATAAACTGTGAGGTACAAATAGGTGACATACTGCATTGTTTTTAATTGGAGTGATTTTCTTCAAAATCCATGGGCAAGGCTCATTAGAGATCAATACTGACAGCAATGAAAAACTAAATCTGTTCACACACAGATGAATTACAGCATGGGCAGAGTAAGAGTAAAATTCCATAATAATTCTGACCTAACAAGTAAAATGTTATTTCACTTTCCATGCCCATTCTTCAATCCCAGACTTTTCCACTGGGGCAGCCAATAAAGCAGCCAATTGTGATATGCCCACTATAAATCCTACCAAAGAGCAACAATATGTCTTACATAGCTCACTAAAAAAGCATCAAAATAGCAACTCTCAGTCATCACTACAGCAGATATATGTTCTCACTATGTCCCAGGATCCCCCCCCACCAGAAGCTCATGTGATCCATACTACCTAAGATTTATGGATAAATCAACACATTCACTAGATATTTTAATTAATTTGTCACCTATACTCTCTGCCCTTTCATTAATACATTAATGGTTTCCATATGATGTGGACTATTTTAGCAAAATACAAGTTATCCTTTCCAAACAGCAAGTAACTTCTTGAAGTTTAAAAACAAACAGAAAAATGTACTCAGGCTTTACAGAAGGCATTGCATCTTAGCTGCAAAAAGCGAATGCACATTACAAAGAGGCTTCGGAATATCTAAGTAATGGGAGCACGCTCACAGAAACAGTGAGATTTACTGTCAGTTATAACTGCTAAAATGAGAGCAAAGGAAGAATAATATCTGCCAGTAACTGTATTAATGGGAGATTGTTATGGAAGCCATTTAAGGAAATGCAAGACTTGGAATGGTATAATGATGCAGCTGCAGAAGAAAAAAAAATGTGTGTATTGTTAATATGTTGTTGTATAGCTTCAGACATTTAAATTAATGAACTAATTTTGAACTTCAAAATGCCAAGCACCCCAGTGACCATACACTTTCCATAGGAATTGTGACTATTTTATTTCCATAAAACTCTTAAGTAAAATTTCCATTAGTCTTTAACTTGAATAACGTGCAATTTCCATAGAACAAGATTGAAAAATCATAAACAGTAACAAAATGCAATGCAGTAAATCCACCATGTTCAAGATCTATTTTTCAAACTATTCATCAACTCAAAATAATTGTATAAAATCAGCAGAAGTATTCCAAATGCTCAGGAGAGGAAATACTGTAATAGGTAAATGCAGGACTGAATAAAAGAAAATTAATTTCTTTCACTCAGTTTTTTCATCATGTAAATACTATTTCTGAATACTCACAACACTGAGAAAATAGCTTTGTTTTAAAACCCTGTTTAAAAAATTCCCTGTTTTTTTTTTTTTTTAATTCTCTATCCTAAATTGATTAAACTATACAAGCTGTCATTTTTCATGTCACATTTCTACTTGTTATGTTTTGAAAAGGCTAAGCTACTGAATCATTAAAAATAGGGAGTGTTTGCATAATGTAAATACTGCTGACAAACTACTAACCCTAGAACTGGTAAGATGCCTTAGTAATATGTAACCACTGATGTAATATTACAAATTATTCTTACTACTCAAAGTTGCCATTTCGCCAATATGTATGCCTTGTTCAAAATGTTATTCCAACACAGAGCAGGAGTCCTGGCAACCGTATTTATTCCCTGAAATCTTAAAATAGTATCAAAATATTATCTATAATAAATATGTGAAATATATGTTATCTAAGCTCTATTATCCCAACGGGTAAAAGCCAAAGAATACTTCTGTAAGGTTTAAATTCCCAAGAGAAGAAGAGCTCAGATCCCGTCTGCGAGCACACAATGGAATCACAGCTGACGATGCACATCTTTTTCTGGATGTCTCCATATGCTCAGGAGGGTTTTTTCCCCCCCTCTCCTCTCCCTCCCCGCTTCTCCCTCTCCGCCTCCCAGCATTACATTGAAGGATTTGTCATTATCTGCCGCCAGGAGCATGAGAATGTTTTAACAACTAACAAAAATAAAGTAGTGCAGTGAACTTCATCTCATTTAAAAATAAAAAGAAGGGATCCTGCCAGAGTAGCCATCTGTAACTAAATTAACTAATAGTAGAAAATGGGTGGATGAATGGATGCTGTAATATACCTTCTATGAAGTAAATATCAATGTTACTCTGTTCTCAGTTTAGAACATTGTGTCACACAGAAGAGTATATACTGTAACAACACTTCTAACCTTTGACCTCCAAAGCCAAACATAGAAATAAATGAATACTGAGCATTTTAATGTCTACAAGAATACTGAAGAAATGTGTGGAATTTGTTAAATACTTTATACCTGCTTGCATACAAACTGCACTTTTTAGAGACCCCAACCATAGCAAACGCACAAAAAATGAACATGGCAAGAACAGTTTTAGTTCAGTGTTCCCTTTCTCCAACGAACAATCTATTAGCACTCGGCAGACAAAGAGGGTTACGTTTATACTTGAATTTGGTACCAGTCTTTAGTTCGGCTTTTTCTTTTAAATGAACTGACAGCATCCTCAAGGCTTAGACCTCATAAGCCTCTGCAATTTCTGYAATTCTGGTGTAAGGTGCTAGAGAAACTCCGGCTGAGTGCCGAAGCCCAGATTTTGCCAATGAGACAGTGACATCAGCAACAAAGGCAAGGAGCAGAAGACAGTGGGCATTGTAGCAGCAGCTGGCTCGCTCACTGACTTTGTTCTTCCTGCTGCAAAAGCTGGGCTCCCTGCAGATGGACTAGCCCTTACTGGGTTTTTTTGAGGATGGAGGGAAAAGTCAGGAACGTCAACACTACAGGCTGCTTACATGCCTCTTTCGACAGAGCCTTTCAGCCTTACAGTGAGCAAGCTACACCTTAAATGATTATAAAAACAAAAACATTATTCTTAAATAATTAATTTTTACTTCAGAGCTTCAGTATAATGCAATACACTACCCTATATGTGAGTAAATCCCTAGTACTTTCTAATTTTTCCACCAGAAATAATCTTTGACTATTTTYGCTCTCAAAAAACATAGTTCCAGTTTATAAACTTAAATTGAACTGTCTTATTCCAAAAGTATCATTCTTGATAGCAATAAAGTATTCCTTCCTCAAATATCTCGAGTTTCAAATTTAGCACTGACGCCACCAGGACGCACAACAAGGAACACAAGGAGATTTACACATTTAGTAATGAGTGTCTTCAGACATTGCAGAGATACTGATGAAGCATGCCATACATGGATCCTCTCCCTAGTAAAGACCACAAGCTTGAGAAAATACAAAGTTGAGAAATCTTCAGTTTTTATGTGAAATAAAAGAGTATGGTGGCTGGAAAAAATGAGATGGCTACACCACCTTTGTCAGGCATTTATTGCATAATGCTCACCAAACCGAGATACAAACAAATTAAAAATTACGTGATTCTTCAAATATTTGCATGATGTTAAAAAGATCAACCTTTCTTTTTAAAGTTGTTCTCAATATTTCTGAAGGTTGAGTCCATGACAAAGTATTTTGTTCAAGACCGTAGATGACCAAGACTGGCTATGAACATTAAGCTTATCACAGCACTTCTCACGAACTTAGGGATTAACCATTCAGGGGCAATTTACACCTTTCTTTATCTCATATGACACAACGGAGCTGACTTCTATGTTCCAGTCCCCAAGTAGCTGTATCACAAATGCCAAAATAAGGGACACAAATGCATGAGCGTCCATATGTGCCTGCATACAYGTCTGTACGTGCAAATATGCACAAGCCTGGTATATCCTATTTGTGACACCACTGCCGACGTAAACAAGCAAGTGTCCCAAAAACTACATAGGAGGTGCAGTACCTACACCAACTGCGATAAAACAACCACTTTCCATTCACAGTGGTCTTAAGCTGCACATAAGCCAACGAGAGCCCTGCTTTGGGGAATAATAGTTTTGGTATGACATTAATGACAGTGTGCAACATTGTCATTTCTCTGAGAGCATCCAACACAGCGGACCAGCAGCTCCCTCCCTTTAGGCACTCGCAGAGAATTCCCCCATGAGAGGAGCCCACCAGGTGGCCCAACACCACTATCGGGTTGTAAAGAGCCAGGAAATTAACTGGCTAGAGTTGATTTTATAGTTCAGTACATAAAAACCCAAAGGGATAAAAAACAAATGACTGCCCTCAGCCACAATGGCAGCAAACTAAGAACAAAAAAAATGCTTTAAGTAAAAAGACTGGCAGTCTTAAACTGCTTACTTATTTACAGCGGCAATAGAGGTCTGCTGTAACTGTCATAGCCAGACACTATATGCTTAGCTCAAACTATACTTAAATACCACAAAAATATCATTGGGTCAGTTCTAAAGCTTATTCATCTGCTTCCTACTACTCTGAAAGAAAAAAGAAAAAAAAAAAAAAAAGAGAAATACAGAAACAATTGATTATTACTGAAGAAGCAGGCTGTTCTCCTTTTACAAGGAGACTCCTTCCTGGCTAAACTACAAGTGTATTTAGACAGTGGGCTCCCACATATGCACACTTCAGACAGAAGTATACAGGCTAACACAAACTAAGGTTCAGATATCATTATTTGCCGGTGACTACCAGCAACCTCCTTGCCTTTTTTTTTCCTCCCCCCGCCAGTCTTTTTTTGCCAGGCTCTCGGGCAGGTTTCCTGCAGACAAACTGCACGGCCTGAATGCCCCTCTCTGGAAGGAGAAGCATGTGATTCCCGGGCTGGGGGGGAAACGCTCAGGCCCAAGCGGAGGCGAAGGAGCGAGGGGCAGCGAGGGAGAGGGACGAGGCTCCGGTTACACCTCGCCCAGGAGCCTCCGACGAGCGCGGCGGCAGCGCGGTCCCCGCGGAGGCGGCGGCGCACACACCGCCCCCCGCGGAGGCGGCGAGGGGTTGAGCACCCGCCCTCCGCGGAGGCGGCGGACATCTCCCCACCCCTCCCCCGCTCTCCACGCGCGTGGGGGCCCGCTCCCGGCGGAGGCGGCTGCGGAGCTGCCCGACTGCAGCCCCGCGGCCGCCGCCCGCGGCAGTGAAGCAGGAGCGAGCGGCGCCCGCCCCGCCAGCGGCACCCGCCCAGGGACCCCGGCCCCGCGCCCAGCCGGCTGCCATCCCCTCCTCCTCCTGCTGCCGCCGCCGCTCCCCGCCCCGCGCACACACACGCAGACACACGGCACTGCGGCGGCCGGGCCCCCACCCCTCCCCGGGCCGTGGGGAGGCGGCGGCCGGGCGCCCCGGGCTGCGCTCGCACGCAGCTGTGCCACCGCGGCCTGGCTGCGCGGCTGCGGCTCCCCGACGCCCGCCCCCGCGGCGCGGCACGGCACAGCTCGGCACGGCGCTGCGCGGCGCGCACACGCAGGCGCAACCCCCGCGCAGAAAGTTAGAGAAGTTGCCCGCTTTGCCCCCTCCTTCCCCGGGCGTCTCCTGCGGGCGCGGAGCGGCGGCGGGGCGCCCCGGCCCCGGCGGAAGGGGAGAGGGCACCGGGCGCCGCGGCCCCTGTCCGGCACGGGGAAGGGGGCGGCCGGCTCGGCCCCACGGAGGGAAAACGGAGCGGCCCGCACCCTTGCGCACCAAGTCGTTGTCAGCCGGGGAAGGGGAGGGGGTGAACACCGCCCTGCTCCCCAAATCACCCCTTTTGTCACCGAGGAGAGACCATCCCTCCAAGTTTCCGTGTCGGTGTGTGCTTGGGGGTACGGGGGCAATGTCCTAAACAATCTTTTGAAAATTGCCTTCCGCACCCCAGCTGCCCCATCCTCCCCCAGCACGAGCAAGGCAGCCCCCCGTCCCCCAGATCAGCCGCAGCACCCCTAGCCTCCCCGGCTCCTCGCACTTTCTCCCCTTGCCGCCCCCAGCCAGGGGAGCGGAGAGGCGGCACCCGACCTCCGCCTGGCCTGGGAGCAGGAAACCAGCCCCCTCGGCCCGGCAGGGTGGGGTGGGGTGCCGTACCGTCCCCCCCCCCCCCCCCCGCCGAAACGGGGGACGTCCCGGGGAAGTAAACCCGCGCCGGGCCCCGGGGATGCAAGCACGATGCCCCGGCGAAGGGCGGCCCCGCGGTCCCCTGCCGCCGGCTCCCCTCCGGTTCTCCACGGAGGGGACCGCGGCCCCCGCCCCGCTCCCCCCCGCCGCGGGCGCGGGGGAAGCCGCCTCGCCGCGGCCGCGGTGCCGCCCGCCAACACCGCCCCTCCGCGCACCGGCGCGGCCCCGGGCGTCCCCCCCGGCATTACACAAGGCGGCCGGGGAGGCGCGGGGGGCTCGGGCACACCCCCCCGCCGCGCCGGGGCCGAGGGGGCGTGCGGGAGCCGTTACCGGGGTCAGTGCCGTCTCCCGCCGCTGCCGCCGCGGCTGCCGCCGGCGCTGACCTTCGCTTTGTAAGATGAAGCTGAAGCTGGGGCTGCGGCCGCCATGTTCCCGTTTTAATAACTGCCTGCTTGTTTATTTCAATGGAGACCCTCCCACCACTCGCCCTCCTCCTCCTCCTCCTCCTCCCCTTCTACCCAGAGGAGGGCTGGACGGGGAGGAGGCGGGGGGAGGCACAAGTCACTCCCCCCTGCCCCCGGGCACGGCGGCAGCGGCCGGGCCCCGTGCTGGGGGAGGCCGGGGCGGGCGGGCGGGCAGGCAGGCGGCACCGCGGCCGGGCCCGGGGCGCCACCGCCCCTCGCTGATGCCGCCGGCCGGAGCGCGGGGCTGCCCCGCTCCCCGCCCGCAGGGACAATGGCAGCCGCCCCGCTCGCTCGCAGCCCTGCGCGGCGCTCCCGGGAGCCTCCTCCTCGGCACCCGAGCGGGGGAGAAAGGGGAAGAGAAAAAAAAAGTCCTTCGCCCTCGGAGGGCGAGACTTTAAATGTGGCCCTTTGCAGTCCGCCCTGGGAGGAACCTCGCTCCCAAGCGGACCGGAGCAATCAGCCCTGACAAGGCTTTCAGTGGCCCATATTCACAAAAACAGGGGGACGGGGGTAACAGTCTTATTTCCTCTCTTTGCCCCCGAAAAAAAAAAAAAAAAAAAAAAAAAAAAAAAAGGAAACCACACACATGCTGAAAATTGTGTCACAAATACACAGCATCAACTGTATCGCGCTCACAGGAAGGAGGGGATGAAGATGCAGGCTTTTCCTAGGTTGGAGGAGTGAATACGTGAGTTAAAAATTATTAAGGGCTGGAGGACGATTGTTAAACATTGCCCTTTAGTTCAAGAAGCAATCCACGATGCAGAAATTCTATCTTAAAAGAAAAGCTTTACATTTTCACATGTGTCGATAATGGTGAGCTATACTCTACACACTGTGACTATTGTTATTTTTGACATTTTCTCACACGGGTGTGCAGCCCCAAGTTTTTCTGCAGCTATCCACAGATTATACATTGTTAATGGTGGTATGGCTAACTCTGCTTGCAGTTAGCCTTGTCCAATGCTTTTTTGATCATAACCCTTATTTTTCAGATGGTTACATTTTGCCCTACTGTGCTGCATACGTTTCCCATACTTGTGTCTGACTCAATTTTTTTAAGCTTTTTTTCCTTTCATTGGGCAAAAATAGTTCAATTGTTTCTCCAAACAAATTAAAGGAAAACTGTCTTTCCCACTCCATGTTAAAAAAAATCTTTGCAGCTAAGTCACTGAAAACTTGTAATGTTTTCCTCTTCTGGATAAAGAACTTGGGTATGGGAGAGATGGCCATCAGAAATCTATTTGAATTAGCCCCATTAGGAAAAGGGTGTGGAGGGATTGTAGTTTGTATATGCTCAATTAGAGCTTTGCTGCTAAATTAACCAGAGATCCTACTTACATTAAATGCCACTGTTTTAGGGGGAGTACTTTTGGCATCATCTCCAGAAGACAAGTGAGCATGCTCCAGTGTTGGGCTGCAGCAGCTGGAGAGGACAACCTTTCTCAATGTCCCTCTCCATCAGTCGTACTAGGCAGAGAAATTACTCTGTCTTCAGGAAGCTCTTCCATCCTGCCCATACACAGGCAGGCAGCAAAGAGATTGAGAGTTAATTCTGTCTGGAGTGCAGAGAAATCAGAATATTACCTTGAAATAACATGGCAAATGAGAGTAGCTTGTATGTGAAAAAAACCTGGGGCAAAGAGTTCTGGAGAGACAGAGCTTTTCCTCTGGCCTCATTTGTTATATCTGTGCAAATCTCTGTAGCAAATAAGCTAACAGTTATACAGGCAATAATCTCATTTACCTCACAGTCGTGATTCATTCGTTCTCCTATGCTAAGTGAAACAGTGGTCTGCTGGGGGGGAAAAAAAAAAAAGTATGTATGTCTTTAATTTTATGACCATGAGCAGACCAATTTAGAATTGCATAAGTAATTTTAATTCCAGCATTTCTTATTTATGAAAGCTTGATTTTTTCCAACTTCACACTTCCTTTAACATAACAAAAAGTCTATTATTAAACTAATACTTAAATCCACCGGGAAGAGCAAGGAAGACCTTTTAACTTGCTGCAGTACAAACATAAAAGCCCATGTAACACAAAGTTTAGGGTCTCAGCATTAACAAAAACCCCTCAGTCTGATGCGGCTGAGTGTCCTTGTCAAACTAGGTGAGAGAGGGGATTTAACTACACACATGTGCTCAGATCCACTGAAATTTGTTACGAGCTTCTAACTCATGAGCAAATACATTTTGTCATCTAAGGCCAAAACCCAAAACCCTGGTAACAAATATCACTGTGTGCAAAGATCAGTAATTATGCTATTCCTAACTGCTATTCTTTAAAGACAAAGCACCATCTTCAGTTGGGAAACAGATTTGATAAACTAATTTCAGTGCCGGACTTTATTCAGCGTTACAGCTCTTCTCTGAACCTTCTCCAGTGTCACCATTGCTGCATTGTGCTGACTAGAGCTGGGCTTAGTTTTTCAACAGAAGCTTCATCTGTTCTAAACAAGAGTAATATAAACTTTCTGTCATCCTCTCATATTCATCCTCCTCCCATTTATACTTCTAATCATGCTGGCTATTTTGTTCACAGCATCACTTTATACATTCACTTGATTATTCACTGTGATCTGCAAACCTTTCCTGGTGCGAAATTTAACACAGAGAGAAGTTTTTAATTATTTTGAATTTTCAGTGAAGTTTGGTTAAATTTCCTCTCACAACTTCTTTTTTCTAAATCAACAGGAAAAAAAATCAGAATCTGAATGCAACCATGTTTTCCTCATCAGTATAACCATATATCGTCAATGTTCTTTTTTCTTACTTTTTCTATATAACATATTTCTCAAAAAATTGGCACACGGGGTACTGTGAGTAAAACTAGCATTTGCAGGTGTGTTTCTAACTGATTTTCAAGTAAGTTAAAGTTATTCTTCCATGAGGTGAAAGGTTATGAACAAATTGTTGAATGCTTATGAACTTGATGGGCCGCTCAGGTATGGCTGCTGTCTCATAAAGCTCTATCTGCAGCTTTAACACGTAGCGAAGAAGGGTTTATGTGCACCTTCTGACACCAGGGCTATATGTAATGCAGCTGTTGGTGCACAGAGCCTTTTTCATGAGCAGCTGCATTTACCCTGTAGAATCACTCTGCCCACCTTTATGGGGAATTGAGTCCCCACTTACTCATTAACCTTCCCAAGTGGATTTAAATGTGGTCTTTATGAAACCAGTAAGACTTTTGTTGACACAGTACATACCTAACTCAAACCCACAAAGAAAACAAAATGAAAGTTAAAACCATTTAAGCCTACTATATCATCTTCATCCTCTTTAGGGTGGGGGGGACCTATCAAGGTCTTCTGGTTGAACCCTCAGCTCCAAGGAGGGCCAATTTTGAAGTTATGCCAGATTTCTCAGGGTCATATTCAGCTGAGCTCTTACTGTCTCCAAGGATGGAGATTTCACAGCATCTCTGGGCAACCCATTCCAGTGTTTGACCGCATTTGTGACCTGCCCAGCCGCACCCTGATATCTAATAGGTCTGTTCCAGCTTGTGCCTGTTGCCTCTCACAGTGAGAAGGCCGCTGTGGACCTCCAAGAAGGCTCCATCTTCTCTATACCTGGCCATGAGGTAGCTGGAGAGAACAACAACATTCCCATCAGGCTTCTCTTTTTAAGACTGAACAGCCTGACCTTCTCAGCCTCTTCTTGTACATCATGTAATCCAGTCCCCTCACCATTGTGGCAGCCTTCCTCTGGATTTGCTTTTTTATGTCCGTGTTTTTCAYGTACTGGGTAGCCCAAAACTGCACACAGTAATCCAGATGCGATCTCACAAGTACTCTGTAGATGGGAATAACCACTTTTCTCAACCTGCTGGCTATTCCCTTGCTATTATGGCCCAGGATGCCCTTGGCCTTGGCACACTGCTGATTACTTGTTGCTCACCAGGACCCCCAAATCCTTTTTTGCAAAGCTGTTTTCTATCCACTTGGCCCCCTGCTCATAAAGTGGATGGCTATTCTGTCCCAGATGCAGGATGCTGCACCAGCGTTTGTTGAACTTCATGAGATTCCTGCCAGCCCATTCCTCTAGCCTGCTGAGATCTCTTCAGTGCACTGACCACTCCTTCCCAAGTTGCTGTCATCTGCACTTCATCTCATCACTGAGGTCTCTGACAAAGATGTTACACAGTATCAGCCTCAGTATTCACCCTTGAAGCATACTGGCCACCAGCTGGACCTGCTACTGCTGATCACAGACCTTGAGCCCAACGGTCCAGCCAATTTTCCACCCAACTTATCTTCCACTTACCTATTTCATACCTCCCCGATGTGGTTAAAGGAAGTCTATGGGTGATTGTGTCAAAAGCTTTGCTAAAGTCAAGGTAAATGACATCCACTGCTCTCCCCTTCTCCACAGACTCAGTTATCTTGTTATAAAAAGCAGTCAGATTTGTCAGACAGAATTTGCCCTTTGTAAACCCTTACTGCCTGTCCCCAGTCACCTTCTTGTCTTTCAAATGCCTGGACATGGTATCCAGGAGGATTTACTTCTTAATCCTCCCACAGACTGAGGTCAGGCTGGCTGGCCTGTCCTTCCCTGGATCTCCCTCCTTGAAGGTGGACACATTTGTCTTTTCCCAGCCACCAAGTGCTTCCCCCAGTCACCATCCCCTTTACACAATACACACACAAACCTGTCACGATACACATACCCTATTGTCACCACAATTACTGTGCCCCTGTGACCTCGCATTGCGTCTCTAAACCATCGCTGATTAYCCTCCTTCCATTAGCCCTTTACCAAGTTCTGCCCTCTCAAAATAACACATTGACTTACATGGCGCTATATTCTTTTAAAGCTTCTAGGATCTGGCTCAGATCCTTCAATGGCACTTTAGCTTTCTTTTCATTTGATACAGTGATACACCGGACTCATTAAGAGCTTGCAGTGAAGAATATATCCTAGGCGTATAGTGCTTATGTGCTAAAACTAAAAAGAAGATTTTTTTTTTTGTCCTAGAAAAACTTCAGACATAAAAAAATATTTTTGGCACCTCAAATAACAAAATTGTAAATTAAAAAGTGGCTAATCAAACATCTTGTTGTATGTTGATGTCTTTTTAATTCAATAATTTGCTTCAAATTAATTTCTTAAAATCAGATGACCTTGAAAAGCTCCATAATTTTTTAATACAAGAAATCAAGCAAGATCAATTTCACCTTATAAAATGTTTTGAAGAAAGTTATAAATGTATAGGTTAAGAATTAGAATTTTAATCAATATTTGTGCAAATATTTGCATACTAGAATAAATTACTCATTTTACTCATGCTACTTTAGTAGCAGTTCATCCTGAGACAAAATAATGTTCAGATGAGGGAAATACACCTGCAGAGCTAAAGCACAACTGCTACACTAGTACCAGAAGTGCGTATATTTTTCTCKTATTGTAATATCATACTAAAAACCTCACATTTTTACCTTGCTGGACATGCACCTCCACTTACCCAGGCCACTTGCTTCTGCCACCCTTCAGCTGCATCTAGCAATTACGCCTACATGAAGTGCTGGATCAGACAAAATCTGCGCCTAAAGTTCTTCTCACAYGCTGTGATGGGACTGCTGAGCAGGTGGCACCAAATTCCAACCATGAGAAAAGGGGTAGTGCCTGCTGGGTGCTCCTGGGCAGCCTGCTGGAGATGGCCCTGCTTGAGCAGGAGGTTGGACTGGATGACTTCCAGAGGTCCCTTCCAGCCTCAGGAATTCTGTGGCCCTGTGATACTTTCTGTGGAAAACAAAATTCTTTCTGCTACTCTGCTTTATTTCACACTGCTCTCCCAACTTCTCCAATCATTCTTCTATTTAAACGTCTTTTTTTTTTTCCTTTTGCCCTTATTTTCCCTTTTATCTTTATTTTTGCTAGTCTTTTATTCTCAGTCTCTCCCATATTCTCATCCTGCAGCATGTGCTCAACAAGAGTTATGCTGTCACATACTCTGTATATTCATGCAATCTAATCAAAAAGACATTGCTGTTCCTCCTACTAAGGATGAAAAAAGCCAAGCTCACCCCTATACTCTGACTTTAACCAAAAATGTAAACAGCCCTCAAACATACACATTGAGGGATATAACTGAGCTACATATAAGAAATAGAGCTAGAAGTGTTTCATTATGGTTTTGCTGTTTAAAGAGCGATGTTCTCTTCCCCTTGTAATCACACTGTTAAATATGTTAACTTACCTTTTGTTTAGAATTGTGCAACACTGTCTTCTTCCCTTGTTTTCCTGCACTTGAATACATAATTTTTTGTACCTTCACAAGAATTTGGTAATAAAAAGCATTGCTGAGGAAGGGCAGAATTAAAAGCCATCCCACCATTACCAAGTGGAGATGTACACTCTGACAAGGCCCGTAGACACACCCTTTGTGCTGCTCTCTTTGGGATGTCCTCTGAAAAATTATTCTAAGGCAGCTTTATTAATTCATATTTGACAATTACTTCTCATCACTGACCACATACATTAGAACGCTTTCCTCCTAAATCATGATTGTGCAGCCCTCAGCCTAAGTGGCCCTACATCTTTTATGTTGAATATACTTTCTAAATTCACTCTTAAGCTGATTACACCTTGAGGATGATCAATCTATGTTCTCCATTGGCCACTTACTATGTAAACCTAGAGTTATGTACACATGTAAATTTACTAGCTCATGTAATTAGAGCACAGAAGATATAAAAAAAAAAAAAAAAACAAACCAAAACCAGAGTGGTGGTGAAGCATGTTTTTAACTGGCAAAAATTCAGCGTGTCTGTACAAGTAGCACATTTCATGCAGCAGACTTAAGATCTGCCTCTCTATGTTGAAGTTCTTAATGGCATTATGAAAGAGATGAAATCAAGATGGAAGGATGACAGTGATTTAGTCACAGAACCAGTTAAATGGCTTTCCAAACTTGAGGCCATAGATAGCTTTTTGATTTACAAATAGCACAGAAGCTTGATCTTACAAACCTTTAACGGAAGTAAATAAAAGTCCAGAAAGTATGAAGAAGGAAATACAAGGAGACTGGCTTCACTTCAGGATACAGTTAAGAGTTTTAAGTTCAAGTTCTGTAAATTCAGACATTCAGCTGCTAGCTGGCTTTTTAAATTCTTAATTTAATTTAATTTACTTTTATTATTAAAACAATTACATTTTCTTTAGAGCTTCTTAAGCTCATGATTTTGGTTCAACTTCCAACCCTAAACTTCTGAATAACCAAATTTTTGTATGGAATTACTTTAATCTAACAATAATAATAATTAAATATATAATTTAATTTCTAAAATATAATATAATTTCTAATAACAAATATTAGAAAAAATTATTGTCCCTGAGCTTTTTGGACTATATAGTAGGACAGAGGTTTTCCATTCCCTGAGACTACCTCCATTTCACCCTAATGGCATGACCTCTGAAAGCACCTTAGCATCAGCTTCATCTGACTCACCAGATGAAGGCATCAGGGATGGGGAACAGTCATTCTTAAAGACTGAGCCAGAGAGTGCAGTGCAACCAGAAGAGCTGAAGATTTCCCTGATCAGTTGTGGACATCTGTCCTTTCCTTCCCCAAGCAGCTCCTTGGATTTGCCGACTCTGGCGGTCTCCTTGAACTGGCTTCCCCCACTTTTGGGCTTTAGTAGCAGATACTGTTACCACATGATTCCTCCACGTGTAGGATCAAGATACACAGTGCTCACAATATAGCAAGCAATTTTATGGTTTTCTATCTCCTTTCTTGTATCGGGAAGGAAAGGTAACAGTGTTGACTTTTACATAATCACTGAGCATCAGAATCAGCACCTCACCAAAATGAGTCTCAGCTCCAGCCTCCTCGCGTACTCAAGTGGACAGCTCTGTACCAGTAAAAGATAGTTCACGTTTCTGAAGCTGTGATGCTATCATAGTACATTCTCACATCTCTGGTTTTTGCAGACAGAGATTTTGCTTTTGTTTTTACTACATGTGCCTGTTATACATATCCTTTAAATATGGCTCATTGGGAAATAGTAAGGTTAGCAAAGGCTGAAGGTGGAAGAGGCTACAATTGTATTACATTTTGATTTTTTTTTCTTATACCATCCACTCCAGTCATTCCACTTTTAAGTTTTCAAATACATTTGTAATAATTAACACAATGATTGCAAAACCAAATATTAAACAGTAAAGCTGTTTCATAAAAACAAAAAAATTAAAAAGAGAAAAAGAACCAAGAGAGAAATGGATAAACTAACTTAGGGCTTGTATTTGCAGTAAAATAATACATGCTTGAATAGGTGCTTGAAAGATGATGTAAATGCACTGAATGGTTTGGAAAAGCACAATTTGTAACCATGTGTGTACTTACACATAACTTAACCAACTCAACCTTACCATTGTCTGGTGACTCCAACCTGACAGCTAAGGTAATGGGCTCTGCTTGCACTGTTTAAATCAACAAGTGTTTTGCAAGAGCCACTGTAGCCCTAATGTTTGGAAGACAAGTGGCATAAAGCTATCCCTTCCCCCGCATTTGCAGTCCTTTCTATGCTGTCCCTCTCAGAAGACAAGGTGCAGCCTAAGCTTTCCCCTCCCCATTTTGACTCTCACAATTAAGAAAGATCCTGCGTTAGAGAATTCAAGTATATTTGATGAGATAGTTACAGCTACTGTGCTTGCTGGGATGCAGGCTTCCAAAACCAATTGTCCTTTGTATACTCCTCTATCCACAGTCTCAGCCTTACGCTTACCAAAGGGAAAAAAAGTCCTGGGAAGGACAGACTGAGCTGAGACAAAGGTCTCCATTTTTCACATCAGAGATTGCCRAAGTATGAGGAGGAATTCAATTTCTATACAGAAAACTATCGCGTTCCCTCTTAGTTTAAATACAGCTGGGTTGGTTAAATATATACCCTGAATCCAGAAAAAAAGAAACAACAAGATCACGAGGTTGAAAGAGGTCAAGAGGCCATCTGTGTCCACCCCCCTCCTTTAAGGCAGGATGATCAACACCTATCTCACTCCTAATGCATTGGTCTAACCTGTTCTTAATGACCTGTGATGAAGACATCTCAGCCTCCCAGGCTACTGCATTGCTCTACTCTCCTCACCTTTCGTTATTCTAATGCTTAAACGTGGTTTCTTTTGCTGCATTTTAGGCCTTTCTCTTCTCCTCAAATCTACCCTAGATACGGAGATTTTTTTTCCTCTCTCTTTGCCAGTTCTCACCCTTATGCAGAGCTACTGCAGTGTTTCTCCTCGGTTTTTTTCTACCCTGAGCAACCCCAGTTCCTTCCAGCTCTCCTTTTAGGGCACRTTATGCTGGTCCCTGCTCATTCAAGCTGCTATGGACTTTCTCCAGTTGGTGCAGAGAAAAGGATGCATTTTTGATACTGAGCGTACTGCTTAATATGAAGCCTTACTGACGCTGGAAGCATTACTTCATTTGCCGTGCAGGTTGTATGTCCTTTTCCACATCCCAGTAAGCATTTTATCCCTCCCCCACCCCTCCAACAACATGGAATTGCTCACTGTTGTTCAGAGATCGGATCTACCGTCCTAACTTTAGGACCTCCAAATTTAAAATGCCGCTTAATACATTATTACAGACATTATACTGATGCAAAGACATACACTACTTCAACTGAAGACCTCGCCCAGTCATTATTTTCAAAAAACATTAAAGAAATAAATCTAACAGAGGTGTTTAGAGCACTGACGTTTGTACATTTTGGCAAATCAAAACTCTAAATCAAAGTGTAATAAACAAAGAATGCTGCTACTGCTTGTGTATAGATCTGCCTGAATTTTTTCAAAGACAATGGCACATACATTATTTCCTGTACTGGTAGTATTTCTACAAATCAGGATCAGAAATATCAGAGAACCACTCTTTTAACTACAGAAAAGTCTTAACAACCTCTCATTATAGTCTTAAGCCAGACAGTCTGATTTGTAGAAAAAACCCTCCAAGGATGGAGAAAGACACTATTCATGTCTATGCAACTGAGATGGTCACATTTGCTCTATTCATACCTACATATTTTTTGAAACAGGTCACCTAACTATAGATTCAAACAGGGAACTACACTCCTACTGGTTGAGTGAACAGTTGTTGAACGGAATCCCGTTTTGCTAAGGACTGTACAAGTTTATTGCAAAAAGATTTTCCCTGGCCAAACATTACAAGCTAAATACCAGATAAGGAATGGGCGGATTGAAAAAATAAATAAATAAAACCGCAGCCTACAACCCCCATCCCCACCCTGCACCTAGAGACTGGAGTTAAAACGAACAATGAAAAATTGGCCAAGTACAGGGTTTGGTATGATGGAGAGGTGTCCTATTCGAGCAGCTGCTTAACTGTTGTTGAGTCACTCTTGGTAGAAACTAGAGCAGGGTAAACAATGCAACAATTCAAAAAATTCAGGAGACACCCTTAGGTAAGTGATTTGGCAAATATATTTAGCTTTGCTGGGGATACTCACTGAGACTACTTACATGCCTAAGTACCTTGCTAATCAGGAGGCTATTTAAGCTATTTGGAGTCAGAAATTGAAATGTCTTTGTTTGTGTGAAGATGGTGGGCCTGATTTTAGCTGCTTCTTGCAAGACAGAATCATGCATAATACAATATGCCTTCCAAACATGCCTTTAGTTGAATTTATTTGCTACCTATATATTTTCTAAAGATATTTTTTTCATACTCATTATTGTAGATCCATGTATTCCTTTTTTCTGTTAAAATGAAATCAATGAAATAAATGAATCAATCCAACAATTCAGTATTCATAAAATACTTATAATTTTGAGGCAAAGCATGTTTGCAAACAAAAAAAGCTTTTTTAGAAATTACTTAATCTCATCCCCTACTGCTTTGATAAAATCTTTCATTTTCTTTTAATAACAATGACAAAGAAGGAACCCTGGATTGTGACATGTAGAACGGGTACTATTCAAGGAAAGCAATGGATAATTGTGTACAACTTGTGTATAATTCTGAATGTGTTAATATTCATAAATATAATATATTTTGTTTTGTTGTATAACAAAACACATGGTTTGGTTTTCCAAACCGAGTGTCTTACATGCAATTTTATGACAAAATGCATATTAGTTTATAATCTACCCATAAGAACCGGGTAGAATATTACATATTCCTATTAAATGGATTAGATCCCTTTTCTCCGGAGGAGCTGCTCATGATATTATTCAAGAATTCTATTATTTGATTCGTTACTTTAAAGTATGTTAAATTCCTCAGTGCCTGTTTCTTAGCATCCTCTTCACTGACACATTGTGAATACTTGCAAATTTTGGTGGAGTAAGAAAATATGTTGGTTAGAGAAGTCATGTATTGTATTTCTATTTAACCATCAACTATGCAACTATGTAGTAATAAATTGCAATTTACTCACTGTGTGAGCTTATTTCCCAAGTACTTTCTCACTATTCTGTCAAAAAGTAGAAAAAGTAAATGATAACCATGGATCCCAGGGAGAGCATGAGCAAGGAGTAGTAGGCTTGCCTACATTGAGTAAGCCTTCCTAATTCACATGACTCAAACAAGAAAATCAAGTGAGCTGGCAAACCCCAAACGATGGAATGAAGAAGTAATGCAAGAGTAATTCCTAATTAATGCTGTTTATTTTGTAGAAGCAGAGTATTTAAACATTTGGAATTTCATCTGAACACCACCATTCAGAATATGTTGGTTTTAAAACCTATATTTGTCATTTGTAATATAATGCATTATATCTCAAAATGTGCCTATATACACATTATAGGCATAAAATGCCATCTATAAAATCACCAGCTGTAATTATTCATACTCATTGTAATTAAACATGCTGAAGTCAAAGCAAAGAGACAAAGTAATAGAAGATAAAAGAGGAAAAGATAAAACTATGCATATTTCTGGGCAGATAAAATTCTAATAAACAAGAATACTTTCAAGGGATAATTTCTCCTCTTTACATGCAAAATTGCTGACTGGAGTAAGAAATTCTGGAAATTAAATGCAAATGAAGGTGAAACTGAAAATCAAGTTGTTTCTTAAACAAGGAAATGTACATACATATTAGATATCCCCTAATCCATAACCAAATCATGACTGAATTGCTATTTCAGAGCAAGTGAAAAGGTTTATTGCAAAAAAGAAAAAAAAAAAAAAAAAGTTCCTGAATAGTCAAGGTATGGAAATGTCTCTTTCTTTATACCTGCAGCAATGGGATCTCAAACTTCATATGTTCCTCTAAGACCTACCTACCTATAATCCAGATAGGAAAAACATGAGAAAATACTGTACAGATTGCAATAAGGATAGAATCTACATTGAAATATAGCATGATTTTACTGAAAAAAGCTGCCAAGAGAAACAATGTGAAGATTCAAGCCTATACTGTGTTTTGTAAATGCAAGTATTATTCTAAATACAAGCAGAAAGGAACCTCGCCCTACCTCAAATCATAGTGTCTGCAACTACCACTTACTAAAAAAAAAAAAAAAAAAAANAAAAAAAAAAAAAAAAAAAAAAAAGAAAAGAGCGCTTTGTAGTTCTTGTGTAACTGGTTCATACACAGGTAGGTAAAAATCTGCATCAAAACCCTGCGTCAGCTCTTTTTTATGTGAATGCCTTGTGTTACCCTTACCTTGCCCCATGCATTGGGATGGAACTGCAGCACTGACATCACTTACACAAAGCAAAGTAAGTTGTACAGCATTAAAACCAGACCACAGAGAACCTTTCTCCGGCTGTACCCTATGCTTTTTTCCAGCCAGTAGCAGTCCTCTCTCTGCATTGCAAGCTCTTCCTATCAAAACTGCTACTTATTGCCTGTTTTAAGTATAAATAATACCCTGGAGAAAACGCTCCTATGAGCAGGGCAATGGTAGCCAAACAGCTTGTGGTGTATCAGCTCCAAACTGAAGGCTTAAAATTCCCTAAACATGCTATGTTTTTAACTCTATTAAAAAGCACAGAACATCTGTACTATTTCAGAGTCAATTGCATGGTGTGTTTTATACATCAGAAATTAAGCCCTACCCTCACATCCAAACCCCTGTGTGTTTGGGGGTTCCAGATGCAGGAGGTGCTCAGGCAAATCTTTAGGCGCTGAAGAACGTACGTGTAAAACTTCTGAACAAAGCCACTATGGAAGCCAAACTTTCAAAGTTGACATAAACTAGCAATCCCGGCATGGTTTTAATGGTGAAAAAAAGCAATGCAAGCACCTGACTTCTAGAAAACAAAACAACTACTTTGAACTTCTCAGCCAGAATAATGAGATATTATTTACCACTTGCGTGAAGGGACCCATTTTGATACAAGCCGGGACCGAGGCACAAATTTACACCTCTTGGATTTACACCCGTACAGTTTCTAGCAGTGTGCTCCTTTTGCCCCAGCTGCACTCCTTTAAAACAATCCTTGCCTCCATCCTGTCTTCTTTTGGTCTTTACTTCCTCTTTCACTGAGAGTGTTAAAAAATCCCCAGGCTCCCTTTTCCACAGAGAAGTTACTTGCTCTCCCATCTTGAGCAAGCGTGGCCGGAGGGGAGGCGTTGGGGGGGAAGGAAGTGCTGCCAGGGGTGGCTGGGGCTGGGGGCTCCTGCCCTGCTGAGTGCAACGTGGTCCCCCAGCCCTCCACAGCCCGCGCTCAACCTCTACGGTCCCTCACAGGCACCAGAAAAAAAAAATCATTGCACTACTGGCAATTCAAAGCAATAGTTGGGTGAAGAAACAACACAAAAATAATAAAAATTCTGAGGTTTGTTTGTTTCTTGCTTTTTTGAAAAACAAAACAAATGTTGCTTTTCTGTGGAACTTCTTTTCTTGAAACCTGGGCATCAGGCAGATGTGGGGAAAATAAAATAAAATAAAATAATAAAATAAAATAAAATAAAATATAAAAGCCCGACATGATGGTAACAAAAGGACACCCCCCCCTGCTTCCCATAGGCAGTGCATCTCATCAGAAGCCGCATGGCTTCAGGTACCAGGCAGCACGCCTGGGAAGAGCAGCCTCAGGAGTCAGTACCAACAGGCCCCCGCTTTGACTTTTCATACAGAAAGAGAACAGGCCTAAAATGAGCATAAGGAACACGGGTCTGCTGCCGACGGGCCTGAGGCACGGGAATGGGGCTCGGAGCAGCAAAGACCATTTTGTAATTTCCTTGTATCTCAATAGAATAGCTTCCATAAGCAATTAATTCACTCACAAACTAATTAGAAGAGGTTCAGCACCTTTAAAAATTAGGCCCTCATTGTTCTAAAAAATTAACAAAATACTAATTCTGTTTGTAGAAGTGAATTGTCCACAAAGTAGCAACTGTTTTCTCTGGACTTCAATTCCTTAGTTAATTTGGTGGCATGAATTAAGGCATAGAAGCTTCACGAAGATTATGGTTAGTTGAAGCCTCTTCAGTTTTTTTAAGGGATACAAAAATTTGTGTTTATGTAGCTTTGCTCAGGAACCTAACATTTACTAAGATAAATGGTAAGGTAATTATATTCAATGTTGCTGAAAGAAAATGACAGAGAACCTTATGTAATCGTTCTATTTCTGCAAATCCACGTTTTTTAGCTGCTAGTCTGCAATCTGTATTTTACCCAGTCATATCCCAATTTCCTCCCTAAGACAAGCTGCAAATTGAGTTTATAGTTTATTTTAATATTTCCTGCCATCAAATTATATGGATAAGAAATCCTGTATACTCGTGCCATAATCCCATTTCTGATGAAGAAAAGAATATACAGGCCTGTAGTATAATATTGTCATGCAAACGCATTTGTGTCTCCCTATCTTAGCTTGCCCAGACTTTGAAATCTTTTAAAGTAAACAACATATTTTTCTTAGGTTAGCTAGAGAAGGAACATAGAAACTTCACATGGAAAACTGAGATATCGTCTTTCAAAATGAACAAAATAATGGATAGTAAAAAAACCCCCRTGTAACATGGGTTTGCTTACAGTTCCATTAAGAAATGAAGAACAGTTCTCCAAGCCCTTCACTGAAATACTACAATATAACTTGAGACACAAAACAGATCTTTGTTTTTTACTGAGTGCAAGTTTTGTGACATGAATGTTTAATTTCATTAGAAATTAAACAAGAAACCACATCTCTGAGGATGAAAGTCAAAGAAAGAATTATACCTGCATTAAATAAATTGCAAAAGGAAAAAAAAAAACCAAACAAATAGTCACTGGGCAGAAAGCAGAGTATATGGGAGAGCAAGGTATCTTTAGGAGATCAGTGAAAKTACTTTGATTTCCTAAGGAAAAAAAAGTTGATATGAACAAATGAAGGTAAGGGGAAACATAGGGGGACCACCATAACTCCAGTTTCTTCACAGGAATACCAAGCAACTTATGAAAACAAAGTGAAAAATACTTGATTATGTGATAAACAGGCAAGATAAAATCAATTGAGGTAGGGATTTAAAATTGGTATTTACATGTTTTTAATACAGTTGAAATTGTTATTATAAATCCAGTAAAGCACAGGAATTAGACATCAGTTGAAAATTAAATTAGACACTTTCTACAGCAAATATATAGCAAGACAAAATGCTCATTATTTTTATGCTAGATGATATGCAAAGTACAGAGTACAATCTGGGGAAATGAATGCAGTAATGGCCAAGATTTAACAGTTGGTAATTTCAGGGTACTTGAAACTTTAATGTGGTCTGTTCTCCTGTCCTCAATGCTTTCCGAAAATCAGGTCCCCTATGATGTTTCCACAAAAACTGGGGCACACAGAATAACTAGCAATTTGTTAAAACTGTGGCCTGAAAGTACCTTCAGGAAATAGATAACCTCACAAAGTTTGATGAATATTCTGACTGACTCCAGAGGAAATTTTGGGCAAACAGAGTATAGTGGAATGTCCAAAAATGAGTATTAACACATAAGTCACACCTCCTCAAAAGAAAAACCAAGATGCAGCATCCTATCTGATAAAGTTATGAAGAAAAAAAAATCCAACTTATTTACGAGAAGGAGAAACAATCTCCCCAGTGCATCAGCTGGCAGAATAATCACTAACAAGCAAACCATTGTCAGACATATTAAATGTTTTGGGAAAGTACCAAACTAAAAGCCAGGAATGCCCAATACCTCTCAGTCTGACAACCTAACCACACCGCTGTGTGACCCTGAGGAAGTTCTCTCTTACCACATTACCACGATAAGGTGGTGCAATTAATACTAATAGCACAGGGTACAAGTGGTGCTTTAATTTCTGTAGAACACTATAAAAAAAGTGGTATATGTTATATTTTTATTACGACTACTACAATGCTCTTTATTTTTCAGCCAGAAAACTGTAGGTAAGTCTTTGAGAAGGTTTGAACATACTTGAGTGTATAGGATATGCACAATAAGAAAATAGTGCAAGCATGATGATACAACAAAAAATACTAATGCATTTCAAGACTGTTGTCCAGAAAAAGTAAGATACAATTGTTCAAAGGTATTTGAATATGTACTGGAGAAAGTTAAGGTCAGACAAAAAATATATAAGACCATATAGTTGGGTCTGCTTAAAATCTTCCTTTTCCCTCATCCTTGCATCAAGTGGATTTTAGAGCCCATGGTCTGGACCTGTAGTCACATGGGTGCCTATGTTCTAAATTAAAAGTCAGGAATTACTGAAGAGTATTCTGGAGAACATTTACCCCTCAGCATACCTTTTCGATACTCGTCACAAATAATCTCACGAAGGAAACGCTCGAGTGCTTTGATTTTTATTGCAAGGCAGCAGATCAGAAGAGAAAATGCTTGTTCCAAATAAGGTGCAGCAAGGAGCCTGATACACCTGAAAAAAATATCAACTGCTTAAACAAAATTGATGACACAATATCATTTAAAATGCTTGAAAAATGGAAGTAACACCTGTAGTCCCCAGCCAGGTTGTCCTCATGAAATAGCAGGACCAGTTTCACAGGTTTGCGTGAGGGTCGGTGATGTGTCTTGTTAATCTTCCATAAACAGTGATTTCAAGCTGGCTTATATGGCTTGGAAGCCATTTAAAGCCATCTTCAAAAACCAGAAAGGTAAGCAGTGAGTATTTGAGTTTATTTAGCTCTCTATGAGCTTAAGGAGGTTTATAAATTGGTTTCATCTCATTTAGCATCCTCATTAATAAAATGGCAGAGCGTGTTGTAAACAACATGCTAATCACATCACGTAATGGTAAAATAAGAGGTTCTGATGGTATTAGTGAGAATGGAGATAATACAAGAACCAGAGAGGATGAAAACACTGTAAGAAAATACAATAGCAAGCTTTGAAAATTATTACAGGGAGAGCACAGGGAAAGTCCGGGAAGGGAAGGCTAAGAGCTGGTGGAAGCAGGCATGCCAGAGCAGCCCTGCAGGTGACACTAGACAGCAGTTTGGAGGCGGTTTCACAACCTGATGTAGCAGCACAAAAAGTGTGTAAAATTCAGGCTGCTACTGTGGTATTTCTCTTCTAATAGAGCAGAGAAAGCCACTCTCGCTAGCTAAATCCGGTTCAGTTTTCATTCCCAGAAGGCAGCAGCACACTGGCATAGATTGGAATGAACTGAAATGAAGGGTAGAAAGAGAGAAAAGGTCTTAAAGGTTGCAAGGAAAACATTAAACTGTTAAGAGGTTTTGAATTTTCCCTTTCACAAATGTTACGAGAGCAAAAGTTTGGAAACATTAAATAAAACACGGTGGAGAAAAATGAAGGAGGGGTTGGCAATGGGTATATTTCTTGATTGAGTCAATTCATTCCAGCCAGAAACCATTCAAAGTCTCTTGCAGAAGAATGGTGGCAAATTAGAAATGAGCTGTGGTTCTCTCCGCTAGTCCCAGGGAGAAGGGATTCCTTTTGCAAAAGCCTCCTGCCAAATGGTATCTCCATCAGTCACAACAAAAGAGTCAAGCTCTGAAAGGAGAAGACAGGCAGCTTGCTTTCAGAAGTACGTGCTCTCAATAATTCTCAAATTATTTCATGAATGGTATTCATCACGAGGACCGGGGGCTCATTATCTGCATTTTTCACAAGAATTCTCACCAACGTTTTAAAAATGTGTCAGTCTGAAAGCTGACGCTCAAATCATGTTAAATCATCCGAAGTGGAAAGCCACAAACTTCGCTGTTTAGCAGAGAGCACCGCTACCATCAGACTTTGGTACTTCCTCATCCCACCAAAGCTTCCTTTAAATCGCGTTGCCCCTGTCTCTGTTTCAAGGCCTTCCAGATCTTCTCTCTCAACCAGAGCTTGAGGTAATGGCTTCTACTGACAACTGCCTTGATCACGGACAATTTCTGGCCTAGTTTCTAATAAATATAACAACTACTATAGCCCCAGTAGGGTCTGTGAGCACTTTTTCCTCACTGCTGCTGTTACTCTCTGAAACTTCGGAGTAGTCATGTTGTAATATGCACCACTCTGGTTTACGCAGAGGGAGAACTATAAAACTTCATCAATAACTGCTTTTTTTTTCCTTTCTGAAGTGCTAAAACCAAAACAACATGCTTCTCATCCTTAATTTTATGCACCCAAATTTGAAAATGGTGAATCACAAGAATTAAAAGGCAATGCAACTCTGTCTTTTGAGCCAAGACAGAAAGCCTTGTACGCTCCCTAATCTTGGGATCCAACTAGAAAAAAAAGTAAAGATGGGACTGGGTCTGCTCAATCCAGCCAGCACAGAAAACAGTGTCAGAGAAGGTTGACCATCACATATTCAGGATCCCCCACTCCTTAAAGCCTCTTCCTCTGGCAGTTACCCATGATATTGGGAATAAGCACGTTAACCTGGCTCATCCCTGCATTGCAACCAGACTGCCTCCTGCATGGCACCTCCAGCTTCTGCTCAGCGCTGAGCAGCACCTCCAGGACTCCACCCTGCCAGGTTGTAGCCTGCAGGATTTGCTCTGTGCTGTGTTTTTGGCCAGTATCTAATAGGTACAGCCCAAATACAGCAGTAGAATAACCAGAGCTCCAGCACCAGGGGCAATGGCATGGTCCTCTGAGTCTGAAACAGCACGAAGGCAATGAGCCATCCCACCTTYGGTCGACTTCCTGGTACCTGAGCACGCACCCGCGCATTCACATACCCACATGCATGCACACACAGTATGAYGGCCATTGAAAGCCACAAAAAAAGGTGATAAATGGGTTTTGTTGGTTCTGATGGCTTTCCTCTAAAAAAAGGACCATTTTATGCACTGTTGTATGTACTACATCGATAGAATCAATGGTAAGCTTCATCCTGTTTATAAATCAAAACAAGATTGTTTTTCTAATTACATTTACATCACTTCTTGTTTTTTAAATTTTCATCACAAACAGGGCACATATTCTGGAATGACATCAAGGACTCTCTGATGACCTAGAAAGTAGGCAGATATCTTTGCAGCAATATTGACTTTTGTTGCTGGTGTGCAATAAAAAAAAGTTTTTTTCATCAGGACTCTGAACACAGGAGATTCCAAAACAYCATGGGAAGCAACAAGAAATTGTTTATGAACTATAACTGTATATTCATAATCAGAAAAAAAAGCAGAAAAGTAAATAAAATCAATTTTTAATTTACGATCTTTACTTTTCTTCTAAGCTTTTCTGACATTGGCTCAGCCTCCCCCACTCTGCCTCTCCTTGCACTGAATGCCGCCTGATCACATGGCCACAAGTCAAAATGAGACCAAATGACGCAGAAAACTAAAATTGAACTTTAACCCCACCTCCTCCCCCCCTGTTATTCCCCTCCTGCATTGGCAGGAAAAAAAAAATTAAAAAATCCAAATATGAAGCAAAAGTCATTCCCCCACAAATGCTGAAGTCAAACAAAAAAATAGTATATTTAATTTGACACAAAGACTTTTCTTTTTGCAGAGTTCTGCCAGGCAGATTATCTGCAACTGGAAGTAGAGCATTTAGAATGAAGAGCAGAAATAGAAATGTAGGGGTGGGGACTGCTAGCTCAGAAGAGCCTTTTGTCTGGCGATACTGTGACTAAAGATAATCTTTGTTTATCTTGTATGTTTAACTTGTGTCTTGTATATCCAAAGTGTTGGAAAAAAATGTGGAATTACAAGTGAGTAACCGAACAAACCCATAACACAGGGTATAATTTCTAGGCATGGTGAAGGCAGGAAAAACAAACTCAGCAGTTATTATACCATTTTTTTTTTCTTTATAATCTCTCCCAGACTTGTGGTACAATAATGTTACAATTAAAGCATATTTTGACTAACAATTTCGCAGCAGAATGAAACAAAATTATGTCACATTACTAATACAGAAAAGCAGAGCTGCGACGTACCCTGGCTACGCAAGTACAACTTAAAGATCAAACTTTACGGAGAAGAAGGAGTAAGCTCAAGGCTGCCTTACGTATTTAGTGTCACCCAATCAGTGAAATATGATTAATGAGTCTGGAGGAGTACACTGCTTTTTAGTCTCCAAAGCAAGGCGGGCATGAGGGGAAACGTATTTGAGCTCTTCAGCGATAAAAGCCGCAGCAAAATTCTGCACAGCTAAACTACACGTTCAATCGCAGCTGCTTATTTCTCCTCTGTGTGATTAGAGCCTCCCATTTCCCTCATTACAGGCTTGATATTATTGAAGCAAAGCCAACAGCAAGTTAGCAAGCCAGCAGGGGAGCAAATTGATTATACAGTTAGCTGTGGAAAAACTGAAATTCTTTATTAAGGGGAAATGAAATACAGTTAATTTATGCTTCAGCTGAACCCCTCCCACACTACACTTACTCTGCTGGTACTCTGAATTTTCTCTGAAGCTACAAGACAGCCAAGAAATTACAGAAGCTTTATTGATATAAAAATAAGTCAGGCCTTCAGGATTTTTTTTAAAGGATTTTTCTATTACTAATTACCATAACTCACTCTCTGTATAGGACAACACGGCATTAAAGCTGTAAAGAAAGAAAGGTGGAAAGCATTTGGGTTTATGTAGACTAGAAGACTTTCCTATCTGTCTTTAACTGGTGTTACGGAGGCAGCCCACAAATAAATGTAAACATCACCTTATCTGTAAAGCAGCAACTCAATTTTTGTGGTATTTCAGTTATAAATCTCTTTCCCAAAATGAACAAAATAATCCTTTGGGACCAGAAGTCATTTCTGGAGAATAACAACGGGCCTGTTACTTTATTTCTAAGAAGACCAGTAGGTTAAGCAGACCGTGAGGTAAAGTTCATTTCTAAAATGAGACCCGGCATCACGCTTGCCCCGTCCCAAGTGTTCGTATCCGAGCAGTTCAGAACTTCCCTACAGAGCTGAAAAGCACTGAGAGCTCATGAGCAGACCGCACCTGAAGACCGATAAATTCCTCCTGCCCTGCAGCCCTTTGCTCTCCAGCCCCAAACGCTCGCCCTTGGCGAAGCCCTGATAAATAGGGCTCTGGATGGGAGCTGGCTGAGGAATATTCCCTCTCCAAATGCTGTCACCTCCCATTGCTCTCAGCAGGTCCCAGGCCACCAGCTGCTGATCCCAAAGACGGTCGCTGCTTCTTTTAATCTATTTTTCACTGTCCCTTTCCATCCCCTGGCAGGACAAGGGATACATCCTCTTCAGAGGGCACCTTGGCTTCTGTCCTGCGAGGCAGGAAGGATGCGGTAACTTGTGGAAGATTAGCATCTTAACGCAAGAGAGCCCCCACAAGAGTCCCATGGAGGGAAATGCTTAATGAGACCGCTCTGCAGGAAGGGAAAATACCACACAACGCGACTTTAATAAGAAGTGTGACTTTGTCAGGATTCACAACCTTAATCAAACTGCAAGGAGGAACAGCCCTCTAATTGCTGGCGTGCCTCAGGTAGACCTTCCTGTGTTTCATTAGCCTTTCTTCTGCCTTCTCTGCATTTCTGATTCTTCGTTCATGATGCAACATCCCTGTAATATATTTTTTCTCCCAATTACTGGTAAGTTCTTTGAGAGTTCTCCCTGGTTTTCAGACAAAATGTCTACCAATTTTCTATACCTCTCAGTGTCTTTTTGGCTGAGAACATTCAGTGGTCTTATTAGAATAAAAGCAATCAAGCTTGATTTGCACTACCCACTTTAGCAATATTAATACTAAAAGAGAAGTAAAACCACAYGTTATGCTTTTATTTCCTGTTACCCTCCTCCCCCAAGAATTGGAGAGAATAAACATCTTCTTTTTCACTTGCTGGTGTAATATCCACTGACTAATCCAAGGAAGTGACAATAAATGCAAGTAAAAGTTTGCACACAACTTAAAACGCAGAAGAGCTTATTTCACTGAAGACTGGATGTTTACCAGGAAACGAGATGGGCTTGAATTGCCCTTGTGATTGCTTGAGACGTATACTCATTAAAGATACCATTGAAGTAATATGGAGGAGGAAATAAATTGTTTGAAAGGATAGTGCCAAGACTGGCAAATCTAAAATTTACTACACAGTCATACGGCAGCTATTTTGGGAGCCACAATCACCTCTTGGAAAAATAAACACATTTCCACAGAACAGCAATTCCGTATGTTGCACTTGGCCATCTTGACTGAAGCCAATGGGGTAATGACTTTTACGAGTGGCAAAAACCAGTCCCCTGGCAAAAGTGATCCCTAACCTCATGAAATATGGAACTATTTTGTTAAAAGAAAAACAAAATTGAAACGTGTTTTACTTAAATCTATACCTAAACACCTATATATATAGTTGTTGTTTATGAGAAAATTTCTACTAGGAGAAAGACAGTAAATCCACAGTACACAAACTCTGACATAAACAATCATTGACATAAAAATGCGGCTTTTGTGCTGACAGGTGGTTTTCAAAAAGAAACCAAACCTAACTTCTTCACAAAAAATTGAGACAGATTTCCAAGAAATTCTCAGTGTCRATCTGAACAAATTCTTTCCTGATTCATAGCGGCTATCTCTCTTAAACAGTATTATTTATATACGATGCAAAACCAACCACGTAAACACACAGAATACATCATAGCTGTGACTGGGATGTATCCAGAAAGCATCCAGAAAGCCGTGTGTGTATGTGTATACACATGCACACATACACACATATACAGACACAGAGTCTTTTGATAGACTTTTCTCCTACATTTTGTTATGTTTCATTTTGGTTTTCATTTGTTATGCGGCTGTTTTTTAATTTGTTTATATATATATATAAAAATTAAGTTATATATATAAAAAAATCTCAAAAGCTTTCCATTTTGCAATGGGAGCATGGCAAAAGACTGTAGAAGAGCTATGGCTCTTCTCAGCAACCTGAGGTAAGGGCCATGGAAAATTTCTGTTGTGAAAATTAGCCCTCACATGGCTATGTAGGCTCTTAGCTAAGCAGTGCCATCTTAAGGAGAGGGCTTGGTGGAATTGAGAGCCTGAGCACCGATTTGGAGAGCCCTCCATGATTTGCAATAGAGCTGCCAAACATAGCAAATACTGCATGATTTCATGGTATACGACCAAAAAAACCCATGGCACACAAAAAGCGCAGGGGACGGAGCTTTTCTGTTAGGAACAGGTTGTTTTCCTGGGGACTGGGCTGGATACACGTAAGTGAATTGCATTACTGAACAGATCTGTCCATGTGCAACAACTCTGACACCGGACTCTCTGTGAACAGTGTGAACCTTCATCTTCGGCGTGATGAAGCCAACCTGATCCACTCATGGTGCACGTGCCATTTAACCATCTGGGGTCTCAGATGCCCCCGGACTGCGGTCAAGAATTTGGAGGTCCGAGGTCTCTAAAGTCCTTTGGGTGACCCTGTTACTGGTCTTAAATATGAAATAAAATACAATTCTTATACCTTGAAGGTGGGAAAAATCTCTTTTGTAGAGTAGGCAACAAAGAAAGGTGGCTGACAGCATATACCAAGTGAATGGCATAGCTAGAGTCCCTGTCCTAGCAAAATGCTTTGTGTGTTACACAATATTGTTTCCTAATACTTTCACAGTTGCTGCTAATGCTTTTCTGCTAATGAGCTCCAAATGCTTCACAAAGATTCAGACATTTCAAAAAATCATTACTTTTTTTGAGTGTATTTTTCTGTGAACCCAAGCTGAAATCCTGAAAGGAGCATTTAAGAAGTTGGCCTGGCAGTTAGTGCAACAGACAGGCATCTCAAAGGCAGCTGGCATCAAGAAGAGTGACAAAAACGAAGGCATTAAAAGTCCTCAGCAAGTTTCAGAAACCTGTGGCCTGTGAGTCCCCTTTCCTGCATCTTTAAGACATAACATGTCATCGTTCCACATCAGAGAGCATCCGACTGCAGCTGGGAGCAATAGGCATCACTGATACCAACCACTGCTTTGCCAGGTGTATGAACCTGCAGTTAAATAATTTTATCCCTAGGTCATTCTTTGAGTCAGTTGCAGTGCAGAGGCGAGGTGCCTTTCCATCACCTTGCTGACAGCTAGACCCTCAACAGATGCAAAGCACTCGTCTTTCTCTCTACCAAAAGTGAAAACGCTCCTTCCTAACATGGAATTTCCTTGCTGTGACAAAACTGAACCTTTTTTTACTTTTTCAGTCTACTACAGTTTGAAAGGTCCTATCAGCCTCCTTTTATGAATATTCTTAACATAATCTGGGCTGCAAGTTGATCAACACAAATTAAAAGGACTCTAAAACGAAAGAGAGACGGAGAATAATGCTTTACCATTGTAACAATATTTTATTAACATCACTGCTTGAGTGAGGCTGATGTAGTGCACAGGAATCTGGGCTGTTTTGCTATAAGTGGAAAGTTACCTAAGTAGGGTGTCTCTGCAGAGATGAAGGATGCAGCAAAGAGGTGAAGATTTAAAAAGCCAGATCTGGTTCTCAGAAAGGATACAGCAACGTAAGAACAGGTATAGGAATTTGGAGACATTTTTTTAGCTCCACACTAAGTGTTTTTAGCTGCTACGTTTTTTGTAGCTTTTATACTCTGTATAGAATCAACTCTTCAGCATTTAGAGCACTAGAAGACCTGGGAAACCTTAGACAACTGGAAAACTAAAAACAAACCCAAACCATCTGAAGCAGTACAGCTATGTTGATTCACTTGGAATCCTAGGTAATAAATCCCATCAAATCTAAGATCTTATATGGGGACCCAAACTGGGACCCAACAGGGAAGCGAAGAAACGTAAAAGGAAAACCAAGGGAAAGAAGGAAGTTTGATGTAGTGATAAAACATAGGTCTTTGTTAAATTCCCAGAACTACTCTGGGCAAGTTGTATTTTGAGGTACTATAGGTTCTCCATGTGTGGAAGAGGTGTAATCTCCAAGCCAATGGGACATTATGAGGCTTAACACCAGCTGTTTGTTCCATTGGCGTAAATGTACAAAGTTAAGATTATATAATTGGGAACATGGAAGATTGGAACAAGAAGAAAACAGGCAAAACTCTCTAACGTTTGTACAATTTCTATAAGCTTTTGCTTGCTTAGGACTAGAGCAGAGGGCAACTCTGTTCAGTGTGCTTTTGAACAGCAACTGGAGACCAGCTAGGACAGTCACAGTATTAAAGCAGATAAATAATGAAGTGGGCAAAGCATCCAGCTGACACCCAAACAACATGTCTAAAATGAGTATATCCAGAAGTACCTAGCGGCTGGGGAAAAATATTTTTCCTGCTTTTGCATTACAAGTCCTATTTTTAGATCACTGGTATTTTAAAAACTTTTGCAAGAAGAGTGTTTTTTAAAAAACAGTCAGAATTTACAGAACGAGACCAAAACGTGAGATGACTTTGGGTGAAGGGAAAGGCTTTGGCACAGGCGTCTTGGCAAGACAGCCTAGCCCAGACCCCTGGCCAGGCTCCAGCTTTGGAAGCTGTCCTCAGCCTCCTCCGAGATGACTATCCGCTCCTCTTCCTGCTCGAAGATGTTGAGCAACACAGCTCTGAGTTGTCAAACTGATACTCCTCATTCAAGCAGAAGTGGCTGTGATTCAGTCACCAGTGAAATAACCCTCCTGATACTAAAACTCCCTGAGCTCTACTGGAATTAAAAGGGCAATTATAAATACAAAGAATTTGTTTTTCTAAGCTTTTCTGTGAATATTGGTTTGTTATTCTCTTTACGTTTGTGATGCCTCATTAGTAATGACTGACCACACACTACCGGAAATCTTTCACTACAAACAGGAATGAGGTTGTGCACTTCACAGCTGCATTTTAGTACCATGAGCAATATTGTGAAACATGTTTTTATTCCTTCATCGTGTCATCTCACTAAAACAAGAGAAAAGAGGATGTCTGAGCACAACAGAAGCACTTAGAGTCACGGGACTGGCAAAGCTGAACTTGAAAGATCCCTCCTCCCCCCATGGAATCCCTGCTCTCATCATGCTAACATTTCTTCAGCATCCCTAAAAGTGAACTGGGATTTCCTTTGAGTACTGAAACTAACTCTCTCTTGCCTGTCACCCATTGTGGTTTTTTTTTGCTTTGGAATGGAGTTTTTGTGGTTGTTTTGTGTTTGTTTTCCAGTGGGACCAAAAGGATGCACCTATAATGTTTTATTTTCCAAACCAAATTCAAACTTCTGGTCACCAGCACCTGTACCTCAGCACTGATGTCCTCTGTCTCTCTTTCCTGACTCTTCCACTACAAAGAGTTTCCCCTCCATAACATTTCCTAAATTGCTAAAACTTTTCTGAAACAGCATTAATCCTTTCCACATTCTCCAAATGATGCTGTCAGGAACCTTCTACCAGTGTGTTTGTGAATCAAAGCCAGTATTTCATAGAGAACAACAAACAGTAAAGGTCTAGCTTGCCTCTATCTTTTTAGAAACCAGCATCTTCATACAATGAACGTAACGATAACAGTTAATCAGGAGATCTGCTCCTATTCTCTTTTTCTGCCTCTCACCACTGCCTTCGCTATGAGAATGAAAGCCACACTATGATGCCTGTAACGATACCAAAGTGACCAAGGACACAATTTGCCTGGTCTGGTGGTGCTGGAGGGGATCTGTGTTTTCAGAAAAATCTCTGAGACATACAAACTACCACAATAATTCAGTTTCCTACAAATGGATTGTGAAAGAGAGAACAGCAACTGAATCATAGAATCATAGAATAGTTTGGATTGGAAGGGACCTTTATAGGTCATCTAGTCCAACCCCCCTGCCATGGGCAGGGACATCTTCAACTAGATCAGGTTGCTCAGAGCCCCCTCCAACCTGACCTTGAATGTTTCCAGGGATGGGGCATCTACTACCTCTCTGGGCAACCTGTTCCAGTGTTTCACCACCCTCAGCATAAAAAATTTCTTCCTTAGATCTAGGCTAAATCTACCCTTTTTCAGTTTAAAGCCATTCCCCCTTGTCCTGTCACAGCAGGCCCTGTTAAAATGTTTGCCGCCATCTTTTTTATAAACCCCCTTTAAGTACTGAAAGGCTGCAATAGGGTCTCCCCAAAGCCTTCTCTTCTCTGGGCTGAACAACTCCAACTCTCTCAGTCTGTCCTCACAGGAGAGGTGTTCCATCCCTCTGATCATTTTTGTGATCCTCCTCTGGACCCGCTCCAACAAGTCTGTGTCTTTCTTACGCTGAGGGTTCCAGAGCTGGACACAGTACTCCAGGTGGGGTCTCACGAGAGCAGAGGGGCAGAATCACCTCCCTCGACCTGCTGGCCATGCTTCTTTTGATGCAGCCCAGGATATGGTTGGCCTTCTGGGCTGCGAGCACACATTGCTGGCTCATGTCCAGCTTTTCGTCCACCAGTACCCCCAAGTCCTTCTCGGCAGGGCTGCTCTCAATCCCTTCATCCCCCAGCCTGTATTGATCCTGGGGGTTGCCCCAACCCAGGTGCAGGACCTTGCACTTGGCCTGGCTGAACCTCATGAAGTTCACATGAGCCCATTTCTCAAGCTTGTCCAGGTCCCTCTGGATGGCATCCTGTCCCTCAGGCGTGTCAACCGCCCCACTCAGCTTGGTGTCATCTGCCAACGTGCTGAGGGTGCACTCGATCCTACCGTCTATGTCACTGATGAAGACATTAAACAGTACCGGTCCTAATACGGACCCCTGCGGGACACCACTTGTCACTGACCTCCACCTGAACATTGAGCCGTTGACCACTACCCAACCATCCAACCAATTCCTCACCCA